>VFFE01007199.1:5287290-5362595 GCA_008921705.1 Burhinus oedicnemus | reverse complement strand
CCGCCCCTCAGCGGCTGGTGGTGCGGGGGGTCCTGAGCAACCCCCGGGTTTGGGGGAGAAAACGGTGATATTCGTCAACGGAAGGTGTCATCGCCTTCCCTGGTTCTGCTTCGTGGGTTTTCTTCCCAAAGCTGTTGGTTGAAACAGAAAACAAAGCTATGAAACCACTAGTTTCTGTCAGGCTGGGGTTCCATGAACATCTCTAGGACTTGTGTGGAGCTTCCCTGTGCTCAGACAGGTACGACCGCACTGAGTGCCCTCACAGCCCCATAAAAATGCTGGGAAAAGTCTTACTTTGGCTAAGTAAAGCAGCTGAACGAGAGGAAATGTCCGAATTAAAATTGCCCGTGCAGCCTTGGCTTGCTGCCCGGCACAGGTATACATCAAGACACGGTGCCGCTGCTGCGTGATCACAGACCCTTTGATTTCCTCCCATCGTACCTCTGGCTGACTTGGTGCACAAGACAGATGGCATCTGAGAGTGAATCAGGATCCTGTGGTGAATAAAGATACCGTAAATCTCGGGTTTGGTGGCTTCCGTTTCTAACCATAACGTTCTGTAACCATAGCGTCTGATTTCCCATAGTTTTGGGGGTGTAATACTGAAATAACATTCTGTCATGTGGAGCCGCATTCACAAGCATGCTATGTATCTTCAGGAGGGCTTGACACCTTTGAATTTATAGCAACCTTTGACAAATGCTTGAGGTGAATTTAATACTAAAAGGGATTCAAAGAAATGAGAAGGGATTAATGGATCTGTGGTACTTTACACAGGGTTAGGGGTTTTTTTGGGAGGGGGGGAATGTTTCATTGAAACTTGGCTACTGCGGGCACTTTTCTGTGGCTACACCCGCTGTTCATTCCTCCTATCCACCCCTCAGGTCCTGCCTCCGTTGGTACTCTTTCCTCGGTCCCACCTGCCACAGGTCCTTCCTCTCCCTTCCATGCCTTTTCCTCGGCTCCCTCACACTTGGACCAGCCTCTCTTCCCCTGGGGGTCTGCAGGTGTTGTCCCACCCACAACATCCATCTTCTGCCCTTGCCTCCCAGAAGCTCCATGCAAGAGGAGCTGCACGGTGAGCAAAGGGGACAGGGTCTCACAAAGCCCCGCACTGCTTACCACAAGGATCCTCGCAGCCAGAAGGACATCTGAGCCACGCCATGTGTGGCTCCTGCGACCAACAGAGTAAACAGCCGAGCAGACCGGTTGTGTTACGGATTTTATATTGTGAAAGACAACAACAATATGTATGTAAAACTCTCTTCCTGTGTAGGAAAGTCCCGCTAGTATTTGGAGCTGTAAGGAAGCAGAACACGTCAGTACACACGAACTGGTTTTTCAGACATGTATGGACTGACCAAACATAGGAAAATTTTCACAAGATTGTCAGGAGGAGTATCTTTGGTACCAAAATATTCTTTCTGCCGAATGTTAAGTCACTGTTCAAATCCTGGAAGCATTAATCTCCTTCAGCCTAGCAGCCTTCAGAAATGTTTTTTCATATGGAAAAATCAGTGTGTTTTCTCAGTTTCATTCTTCACCTCAGTTAGAAAAAGCAACTTAAAAGTGATTTTAAAAGCAAAGTCAGCTTGAGCAAAATGGCCATCTTGGAAAACATGAGTCCCAAATGACAGACATTCATCCAGACAAGAAACAACTGTAAAAAGGATCTTAAAAGAGAAAATGTCAGCAGAGCTTAGCGGTAAATATAATTCTCTGCACCAGCACTGACATTTGCCTCAGATACCCTGATGATTTTCTGATCGTTCCTAGGAAGTGTTCCAGCCCTGAAGTTCTCCGTACAATTTGTCTTGATAGCCATCTTTCTGATGGTATTACTGTATTGAGTACAGGAATGAAGATTCCTGTGGGATCCAGTACATAGATAGAGTTACTATTCTTCTCTACTTTTTTTTTGTTTTTCCCCCCAACACACTTTTGGCAGCATCCCCATATGACGGAACTGTCACTAATGTCAGCGAAACTTCCCAGGGCATAGACATTCTCCCATACAGAATCCAGGATTCAGTCTGCGAGATGTTTAGAAAGTAATTTTTTGGAGAGCCTCACATGTCATCACATTTCTGTGATTCATGTATGCAATTAACATAGTGGGATGCAGAAGTTCGTATCATTGGACAAACTCTTTTTGAGGATGGGGAATGAATATATGTTTGTAAATTAGTAACATTACGACTGGAACTCAGTCTAGGCTTTTGGTTTTCAAAACACAAAAGAAACACGCAATTTCTACCAAATAGTGATTTGCTCCATTTGGGAAAAACAGTTTCAAGACAAGATTAACAAGCATCACATCAACAAAGAGATAGTATGAAAAGTAAGTGTGAGGAACCAAAACGTGACTTTTCAGAGCTATGCTGAATCAAATAATTTCTATTTGTGCTTTACTTTCACAAGCACATGTTTAAAATTTATAAGCTTTTTTCAAACATCAGATACTCCTGCGCACCACCATGAGAGTCTCATTTTTCAACGTTACGAGGAGGGACAGATCTTGAACAAACTTCCAAAACCAGCTATTTTGGTTATGTTCCCATGGTATAATTGCAACAGTATAAGCTATAGCTCCATCCGTTCCCTGCATAAAAGGAGCACAGCTGATCAGTTCTGGCTGGGTCAGAGGCTTTCTACTAAATCCAATGGGCAATTCATTCTGCTGAAAGCATTTACATGTGATGCTATGAGTCTGCCATTTGCAGAAACGGACAGCTGTACACAAACGTGACTACGGCTCAACACGAGACCTTAGGTAACAGTGATAAATCAGTGGTGTACAAATGATTCACAGGTTATCAAGAGTTTCCTTTCAAAAGAAAGAACTACTACCTGTTGCAACAACCAATTTGCCCACAGCAAGTTTGCCTCACTGGTACAACTGACTTACACGTATAGGATAAATTTTATCCCATAAGCCCTAAAGCTTTCAACAAACTCCCTACACAGGAGAAACTTCTCCCACTGCACTGATGTGAAGCCACTTCGGCAATTAGAATTGAAAGCTGCTGGAAACTTTGGTATGAGGGCCATAGGAGGATAAATACATTAAAGATCATGAAGGTCTCAGTTACTGGGAAAACAAGTACAGTAATAGAATATTATATAAGTATATGTATGAGATATAGTATATTTTTATATATAGCATGGGCACATAATTCCATTTTAAGACCAAGCCTGTTTAATATATCTTAGTGCCATTGTTTATTTACATTTTTTGTGTGTGTTCATTATAGAAAAATACTTGCTTTTTCTGAGTAGAACTCTACACCAATTTTACTCAAAACCAGCAAATATTTTATGGGAGATTACCTCATTATTCTAAGTTATCTGATCCTTGTTATAAACTGATTCTTTGCACATTTAAGGCATGATCGATGCCAAACCTATTTGGATTTTCTTTTCCACCTTAGCCATAATCTTAATGTTAAAACAGATATGATTAACAAGCCTATGCTTAATGAAGACATAGAATATATGAAAACCATAGCATATATGAATGAAAAGACTAACTGAAGGGTTAGAAAACACAGGCTATCAGTAACCAGAAAGGTTGAAGTCCTAGATTAGAAATCTGCTAATTAAGATGACAGACAGATAAGCTATCTATAAATGCCATGATGTGAATAAAATGAGTTCACAATTAAAAAAACAGTGGAAGAAAGCTTCAAACAGCTGGATGTAAATTTTCCAGTGAAATGTTGCCATTTCATTCAGATGTAGGTACTCTGCAGAAACATAATGATTTCACTGAAATGCCATTGAGGAGGGGAGTGAAATTAAGAGCACATGCGAAGTCTTTCATTTCAGAAAAAAACTTTTAATCTCAAGCCTTTTTACTTCATATTATACTGACATTTAAATGAACCATCTTGATTTTATCAATATAAAATCTTTCAGTTAGAAAACTCAACCCTTTGTTGAAATTTCACTTAATGGAATGTTCCAAGAGTATGTGTGTGCACACGCACCCACACCTCTCTGTGTGTGAGTGTGCTTTTCCTCTGGTTGTATTTGAGTCTGGAATGAAAACAGATTTTGAAAGAACAGATCAAACTCCCACAAAACTGAAATTCTGTGTTTTTAACCAGGAGCTTTAAAAAAGTCCCAGCAAGAAGCAGAATGATGTGCAGCTCTAGGGTATTCTACCCATGCGGATTAGAATCATAGAATTGCCTAGGTTGGAAAGGACCTTTAAGATCATCGAGTCCAACCATCAACCTAACACTGCCAAAACCACCACTAAACCATGTCCTTCAGCACCACGTCTACTCGTCTTTTAAATACCTCCAGGGATGGCGATTCCACCACTTCCCTGGGCAGCCTGTTTCAGTGCTTGATAACCCTTACTGTGAAGATATTTTTCCTAATATCCAATCTAAATCTCCCCTGGTGCAACCTGAGGCCATTTTCTCTTGTCCTGTCGCTTGTTACTTGGGAGAAGAGACCGATGCCTACCTCGCTACAACCTCCTTTCAGGTAGTCGAAGAGAGCAATAAGGTCTCCTCTCAGCCTCCTTTTCTCCAGACTAAACAACCCCAGTTCCCTCAGCCGCTCCTCATAAGACTTGTGCTCCAGACCCCTCACCAGCTTTGTTGCCCTTCTCTGGACATGCTCCAGCACCTCAATGTCTTTCTTGTAGTGAGGGGCCCAAAAGTGAACACAGTATTCGAGGTGGGGCCTCACCAGTGCCGAGTACAGGGGGACGATCACTCCCCTAGTCCTGCTGGCCACACTATTCCTGATACAGGCCAGGATGCTGTTGGGCTTCTTGGCCACCTGGGCACACTGCTGGCTCATGCTCAGCCAGCTGTTGACCAATAACCCCAGGTCCTTTTCTGCCCAGCAGCTTTCCAGCCACTCTTCCCCAAGCCTGTCGCACTGTATGGGGTTGTTGTGACCCAAGTGCAGGGCCTGGCACTTGGCCTTGTCAAATGTCACACCATTGGCCTTGGCCCATTGATCCAGCCTATCCAGATCCCTCTGTAGAGCCATCCTACCTATTATTTGTAGGAATGCAAAAAAATCTGGTGCGGCAATGTTGAAACGAGGAGACAAACAGTCAAACACAAAAGCTCTAACCCATAATGTTCAAGTTAAAACATGACCTCTGAAACATCTTCAAGAGATACCTCCCAAAGATATTATTGCTCCAGCAGATGAAAAGATGGCTAAGAATTATAATACAGTGCTGTGCCCTAATTGGTTTTGGATATCCGTTTACAACTTTCCTTAAGAATTTTTGGCAGCAATTTTGTAAACACTGCCAGTCAGATTTGCAACTTAACGTCCATCTAGATTAGTTTCTCACACAAAGTGTTCTTTATTAGGACATTAAATACCTGATCTTTCAATATTAAGCTTTGCATTATCAAGTTGCTGGCACTGATTAAATAATCTGTGACTCTTACTTAACTTCTCTTAGTTTTTTAAAGCTAGGAAAGACAGCCTGGGCCCTCTGACAGAAATTGCATAGCTACATCTGGTAAGAGCAATCTACCAGATACCCTCAAGTCTGCAATTGTTGGAAAAAGATCATAAACCTGACTCTTGAAGCAAATGATTTGGCCAAATACCACTCAGTGTGTCACTTTGTATTCATGAATAAATGATTGAGAAACTGGAAAAGAATATTTCCAGCAACACCTTCCTTATGCCAAATTTGGGACTCCACAAGGTCAGATTTCCAACTAGGATACAGTTGGAAAAGATCCTATAAGCTAAGGCAAAAAGCAAAGATTTTTGTTCAGTTTCACATTGTTAATCCATGGTCAATGCATCTGCTACAGAAATAAAAACTGAAAACATAAATAAAAACCATGATTTTCAATGTCTAATTATTCTAGCTGATGTTCACTTAGCCACAAGTCACATGCAGACTTTGGAGCTGGATAAATTAGATACTGATTCTTCTTGGTACACTCGTAAAAAACTTAACTGGCTCAAGTTACTAAAATAAACATTATTCCACTGTGTTGCTTTACACTGTTCCAAAACAAAGGCATCATAAAGACACAGCTAGGACTGTGAAGTGCAAGTCCGAAGAAACGTGCCTATCAATGAGCACATGTGCTCATACAAACCACAGAAATCATGAACCAAAACTGTGCCAAAAAATCCTGTGCCAAATTAATGCAAAATTCATGTGGACATGCCAGTTTTTCCATGAGAAGCTGAACTAATGAAGCAGGTTTCCTGCAGATTTAGTTCTTCACCACGTATCTCCATTCTTCCTTGGTGGGGCATCCCTAGCTCACCCCCATCACATCCTCTGTTATATCCCCAGCAATAACAGGATGTGTTGCAATTATTCCAGAGCTTTGCACGTGCTATTTGAACAGTCAAGATGCTGCTGAACAAAAAGTATAAATGATGAATTGTCATTATTGATTAATCCTTCTGGCCTTTTCTTCAATGAGTGGACTAATTTCATTCTTTTTCCTCTACAGAGAAGTTAGTTTCCGTGAAACTAGAAGGAACCTAATTATTTCTGGGATCTTGATGAACTGGACCAACCATTTCAAAGCTGAAGCTTCCCTCGGCTTTGACAGGTAGAAGCATTTGTCCCAGGGAGCATGTTCACGTAAGCCTCATTTGCTTGGGAAATCAGGCTAAAAATCTCAAAGGCCAGCAAACAGCCTACACAGCTCCAGCAAAATATGAAAAATGAGCCATTCAGCTACACTTGCAAAATAAAACATACAAGTTAATACAAATTAACAACAACAAAAAACCCTTGCTTTTTCAAAGACAGGTATCACATATGAATCTCCCAACATACAAGTGGATGGGAATTATTGTACTTTCTTACAGAACGGTTACGTGGACTTCTAATTAGAGAAACCATGGCATGATATGAAAATAGGCCGATACGCAGTATGAACAAACAGCCATTCAGAAAGTCATGGCTATTTTTTTATGGAATATATCTTCTTCATTAAAAAGCCATCAAAGGTAATACCATGGAACAAAACCAAATTCTATTTCCAATATTAATACTTAAAATATTAAAAGGGGATGGGAAGATACAATCCAGCTCTCCTGGAGGACTATTTTTAGAAAGAACAAGATCCTGGATGCTAACAGAGCCTACTGCTCTGGTTCATGCCAGCACAAAATGACCTTGCTCTCACAACCCAATCTGATAGCACGATGAGAGGCTGCAAATGGTTTGAATGGAGACTGAACTGTATCAAGCTGTTAAACCATAGCATACACAGAGGCAGAGTCAAAGTTGTCGCAGTGTTGGTAACTAAATATTTTAATCTCAAATCACTTTGAATGGTACGAAGGTTTTTCTGTCAGGGTGTTCTTAAAGCTGGTTGCTTACCAACTGGCACTGAGAATATGAGAGTGGGAGAGATTCATCTCCCCGTGGCCCAGGTAGCTCATAAAAGTGGTGCATGCATAGGCGGTGGTGGCAGCACAGGGAGTTAATTGCCCTCCCAAGGTAGGGGAAATGATAACAGAATCACAAAGTGGTTTAGAGTGTTAGTTACTTACAGCATGCATGCCAGTCCTCTTTTATTGACTAGCCCTGGCCAAATCTACCCACGGTTGCTGTTCTTGGCTAACCTTGACGAAGTCATTCCCGTTGCCATGAAACAGCTTCCTTCACTCTCACTCTTCATCACCCTCTAATTGCCTTTAGTGCAGTCTCTGATCCTCTGCTTTGTTTCCCTGCCCTCCCACCTGTAACCTGGTTAGCTCAAAGCCACCACTTCTGGATTGCACGGAGTACTTTTGTGTAGCTGCTCTGCATGTAAAGGAGGAGAAACTGGTCTCTGTAGAGAAGGATGACAGTATCTATTAACAAAAGAAAGTGCTTGACAAACACTGTCCCCTTAGCAACCGGATAAGGCTGTAGCCACAGCCAGACCTCTTAGGATGCTCTGGAACAAACTGGTATCCTTAACTGTTCCTACCGGGAGGTAATTGCAGTGACTTATTTTGTGTGTGCTCCTGCACAGCTGAGAGCTCAAGCCTGTGGAGTACTCAGTACTTTCCTTTCCCATTGGACTTAGCCCCTAGGAGCAGTATTGTAAAAATTATTTTAAAAGTAATAAAGGTTCAAAAGGCTGCATCCATCTATTTTCATGCTTCATTTTACTGATAAAAGCTTTAGCTTTCCTTTTAATTATTTCAAATATTCCAAAGGTATACAGCAACATATGATCTACTCTGATTTTGGACTTAGCAGAGCTGTTCTTAATGCTGTTTCTGAACATATGTTCTGTTCTTACTTTTAAAATAACTACCAGAATATGTCATTCATTCTGATGGCACCACAAATATTCTATTGATGCGTTAATGACACTACTGAATCTAAAGAAACATTTTTACTAAAAATGTATGCAACCTGCAGAATTGTCAAAATCACTGTTAAATGCAGGAACCTAGTTAAATACAATTTTTGATTAACATTTCTATTGCCTTCTTAAAAGAGTACTTTCCATGAAAAAAACATATTATATGTAAACTGGAAGTATAGTCCTGGTTCTTTTAAAGATTACTCCTTTATACAATTACAGCAAGATTAAGAATTCTGCAGAAGAGCTGTAGAACCACAAAGTTAAAGTATTACTTGTATGAAGTACTCAGACTTTGTCTACATCTTTTAATGTAATTAATAAAAAGCTACTGAATTACTTCATTAAAACCATTTTATATTTGCTTGCTTAAGTACGTGATTTTGAAAATTGCCCAACTTCTAATCTGGCTGTTATTTAGCAGAAACTTCCACAAAGAAGATGAAATGCAAATACTCATCAGTGGGGAACTTCACAGAGGCAGAAATGATAAAAAAGAAGAAAACTCAGTAACAAACTAATCTGAGGTTAGTTTGCAACTGAAGTACATAAGACAAGCTGTTCTAAAGCTAATCAACTAACCTGCTTTCTCCTTCCCCAAGACCCAGCTTCTTCCATTAGAAGAAACTAAGTGATATGTATTCTAGTCTGACCTCCCTAATTCCCTTCTAGCCTGAATTATCCTCTGATCCTACCAATACCCCATGGTAATAAAGAATTCGAATACTGCAAACATGTATATTTAACCGAGGAGGTTGTCTACAGAAATAGCTCCATCCGTAGAACAGCAGATAAGTAAACATGATTCCCCTGGGGATGCTGGCACTAGGCAGAGCTGCCAGGGCATGATGGCACTAGAGCAGGATTGGTTTGGTAGGGGAATGGTTGAGATGTGTTAGTAATACATGGAAACATATGACAGAGGCAGCAATGTATTAGCCATATAGCTTTAAAACCTGTATTTCTGCTTGCTGTGAGTTTGACTGGCATAAATTTATTTTAGCCATCTAAATGTTTTTCACAAGAAGACATATCTTAATTTCTCTGCTTTTCAAAAAGCTTAAGGTATACATATTGAAGTAAAACAGTGTTTAATTTCAGATGTCTTAAATGTCCATCTAGTACTCACATCTTTTCTAAGAGAGGTAGATACACAAGTACCTTTGGGAAAGAATGTAATGGGAAATTCAAAGGAAATGTGAAAAATTTTCACAAATCCACTATGAAACTTAAAAAAATTATCCTAAAAAACAAGTTACTATGCTGGGGTTTTTTATTACAATATTGTTAAAACTGTGAGGCAACAGCTGTCTAGAAGGGTGCTTTCTAACTTTCTGCCTTCTTTGTCCCTTTCCAATATTAAACTTATTTTTCATTCTTTCCAGCCACATGTTACTCTGCATCTGGAACCTCTCCACTACTGATCTCAATCTACACAATTACTTTGCCTTGGCAGTTCTTTTTGGCTCCCAAAATTGTTTTCAGTCCAAGAGGTGGTCTGACTGAAAGCTGTGTTCTCCACAACCATTTTCTTTGCCAATTCTCCCAAAGTCATTGGTCCCTGTTGCTAGTTATCATCTGTGTGCTTCATTCCCTCTCCTCTACACACACTTGGCATCCTTGGTAGGTCATTCTTTGGCTCTGCATTTCATTTGAACCTGCTTCCAAGCCTCACCTTTGATAGTCTTCCAACTGCAGCCTGCGTGACCCTCCAAAAGAGAAAAATATTCCACTGGAATTATATCACTATAGTTTAGGACAGGATCTGGCCCTCCTTTCAGTTACTTAATGAGATTAATCATTTGTTGCATAATAGAATATTTTAGTCAAAGAATCATCACATTCCTTTGGTTGTATCTTTAATGTTTTGATCCCCACAATACTATTGCAAGGTAAAGAAATGAAATTTCCATTATTTTACAGATAAATAACAGTGATATGGAAGCTGTAACCACATTGCTCAATAAAACAGGACTAGGGACAATCCAGTGGCTCTGGGGTCAGTTGGAACAGCCTGGATGTCTCCACACTGTGCATGGCCCCGGCTTCTTTTTTGGTCTTGTGAAGTGCCTCTGTGATCCTTAGACATCATTATTGTATACATGACTTTGCTCTACACAAAATGTCTCAAATAATGTAAGAGCTACATGCATTCCATCAGAGTGTATATTCATGGCATTTATTGACCTGTGGGTAGGTGTGGCATGCCATTGGGCATGTTATGATGGTACAAAGAGGTAGTTAAGGTTGAAGAGCCTGCTGGGAATGTGTTGGAGAACTATGGAGGATACAGGGACGTGGTACAGGCTTTTCTGTACCACTCAGTGGCAAGAATTTTGGTGTGACAAGTGGCTTACAAGCTTTTTACAAGGCTAAGGAGCTGTCTTCCCTGAAGCAAGACTCTTTATCCCTTAAAATAAACTTACTGGGTGGTCTGGATGTACTATGGTCACTTTGCCCAGCCGTGAAAATCCAATGGAGTAGATTTTTCTTACACTAATTAAATGCAAGGCACATCTTTAGGGTGTAGACTTACACATTACAAGTTGACTTTCAGGGTATGGATAACACAATGACACTGATACCAGGCAATTCATAACATGGAAGATGACACCATTGTAAAACAATTTGGCTTTGTTCATTCTCTCTATGAAAAAGTTGCTTCCATAAGCCATTAGGGAATTTATTTCAAATAGATCTCATCTTCGGCAATGTTTCTCTGGTCACTGAGTTCTCTTGGGTTAGTATGTTTTTGTGATTTTATGGTATTTCTATCACATGTCTCTAGCCTAAAGTATGGTTTGAAACAGAAACAAGTACTTACTCATTTAGCTATTAAAATAAGTTGATAAGATTCACAATTTATGAAATGTGACTTAATATACAAACTGAATTAATGAACTCACAGGAATTCATAGACTTACATTAAATGAATTAATATACAAACTGTAAGAGGAGATAACATATGGGGCCTGATGTTGCATGGAAACACTCTGCCACTCAACTGTATGTTAACATTGCTATCAGAAACAGACAAACAAATCCGGCATATTCAATCTAGCAGACCAGTGCCATCATTTAGTCCATCCAAATGACTAGTACTACTAGACCTTTTCCTTGGCACAGAGTACAATTCTCTTAGTTAAGGCAAATCTAGACAGCCAACGTTCAGGTGGAAGCTTTTTGCTACCATGATAGCACAGCAAACAGAGGTTAGAGCTTACATTCTGACAGTGTGATGGGTCATAGACCACAAAATATTCTTGCTTGATGAAAAAAATATGTAGCTAGGGTACCTGATGATTATTGAAGCATAAGCAGCAGGGTTTTTTTTGTCTTCTCATCCTTCCTGAGTTATAAAACATGCCCGTTAGGATTATTTCTTGCCATTGGTGACCAGCTTTATAAAACTACCGTGCTTCGTTTTATCAGCATACTAACACTACAGCTCATTGAAATCAATGCTGTTGCACCAAATGAGAATTAGGAAACTAATTGCCTTTTGCAATAGTGACACAATAGAGGACAAGTGGTCACAACAAAATCACGACATACCTTCCTGCCACTCATAATTAACTTTTCCTTGGAATGAGGAGAACATGCTGTCCTGTTGCAAAAATAACAGTGTGCTTGGTTGTGAGCCAGAGTTAGTGATAAATACATTTCTGATTACAGCCAGCAACTTCATTTACAAGCATCTGATTTAAAAAAAAAAAAAAAAAAAAGCCAAACAACAAAAACCAACCTTTCAGAAAATACAGCAATATAAATAAGACAATTGTGATCTAATGCACTGAGCACAAGATTGGAGTCATAAGACTTGATATTCGCACTGCTGCCACTAACCTGCTGTGTGACCATGAGCAAGTCATTGGATGTCTCTTCCTCAGTTACTTTGAGCTGGTAATTAGCTACCTTTGGACACAGCTTAGAGATCAAGGCTTCAACTGTGATCTATGGGTAAAGTGTCCTGGTTATATAGAAAAAGTTTCCATAATTTTAAGGAGAGATTTACAATTTCAACAGTTGAAAGTCCTCAACTGAAATATACGTTGTCTGCAGGTATTTATACTAGGGAATTTTAGCAGAATTATGTCCCCACGTGGTATGATTAAGGCCAAAGGAGTAGAGATAATCCAGCTTTATGCAAAGTAAGATCCATACTGTACAATTCCCACTCACAGGTTTTGCCACAAAATATACTGGTCTTCTAAAAGTCTGTATTTGTTTCAAGCTAGTATATTACAACTGTATCAGAACCAGTCAGATCTGCAAAATAAATACCATTTATCTTCTGAGTTAATGATCATTTATTTTTAAAGATAATATACTGCTCTGTGTCCTAAATGAGCCAGCAATACATGATTGAACAGAAAGTGTTAAATTACGTGCTGATGTTCAGTAGGCAGAGAAGAGTCCTGAGTGACTCCAGTGACAAATGTATCATTGTATAAAAAAAACGCACTGAGCCATAATATCAAAGTTAAATACCAACCTGCTAAAACTTTCTGCTTCTGGAAAGGAAATAAGCAAACATTTGCCATCACTGCCTGCGAATGATGGCAGTAATAAGAGTTATTTAGTAATAACTCTGACAGGGTGAGCCTTTTAGCACTCCATTATTTTGGTTGCCCAGCTTTCCCTATAATATCTTTTTTTCAATTGCCTATAGAGTTGCCAAATTTAAAACATTTGCCCAATGTTTTCCATCTTTAGTCTCAGCTTTGCGAGTAACATTTTGGAAAATTTAGACAAACTTTTTGCTGTTTGTGAGAGTGTGCTTAGGGGAAAAGATTGTTTCAATAACGTTAACCTATTAACGCTTACCTTTCTCCTGTCTATTGGCTTTACTGCTTCCCCGGTTCAGTACAGGGATTTGTAACAAGTCAAAGTCTAAATCCAACATGCTTTTGTGGTCCCCTGTGGAAGCCACAGTAAACTGCCATTTGCACAGAAGCAGCAGAATCTGGAACTTTGCTCTGAAAATGTCAGTGGATTTCATTAAATATGCCCACATTTTTCTGAAGTAACCAAAGGCACCAAAACGCATTGGGAATGGATCTTTGCTTTCCTGGTGCATGCTTCTTTTCATTGGAGCCTTCTCTGATTCAGAGCACAGACTGAAGAGAGCTCTTAAATCAGAACCACATTTATTTTTTTAAGGAAAATCTTCTCTATGAAACTCCTTTATTTTAGAAACTGTAAGATGCACAGTGTAATAGATGAGGAGCTGTAGGGAGAGAAAGAATAGTTTTCTCAATAAGAACCGGGCAGGCACTGGAGAGCTGTGTTTTATTGCCAGCTCTACCACATGCTGCTCATGCTATGCTAGACAAATCAATATTTTTTAGACAGATATTCCTTATACAGCTGATAAGGGAAAGAAAAAATAAAGCTTGTGGTTTGTTTTAAAATTGTTTGTCAGAACAGTTTTTCATGGGTTATCCTTCCAAATTTTCTCAATTTCAAAAAAATTTTTTAAAACATTATTGGAAAAGTTTGATATTTTTGATGCTTTGGGTAAGGAAAGAGACAAGGAAAGAAAGAAAAAAAGCCATGTTTCACTTTCATATGTGCATAAATTAAGATCATAAAGCGAAAAAATTCAAAGGATCTGACTTTCAAGCTTTCAAAAGCATTATCCCATCTGGCTTACATTTTGCCCAAAGAAATAAATTCTGCTATCTGGGGAGAGGGAGAGAACAGCACTTAGGAAGCGTGTTCAGCAGAGTAACCAGGCTTTGACCTGTGAAGCTGCGTTCCTACACTGATCCATGGTGACAGTACAAAAGAGTGTGTAGGAAGCGAGAGGAGGCGTATGGTTGATGAATCCATGCCAGTGTCATTCCACTGGCAAAATCCCCTCTCGGGGAAGGGAAGCTGTTGCAGAAGCTCCTGCATGCTGAAGGCTGCAGCTGTGTGTATGGAGTACTTATGCTAATTTTGCCCAACCTGGGAAAGGATCGGGGGCGGCTTTATCACCAACACAGTGTACCTCTGCTAAACACTCTCATTTTTGCTTGGGGCAGTGAACAGAATTAAGCTCCAAGAACAGAGTCTATTAATACAAATGGAGAGAAATAATCAGTTTATTTGCTACCACGCAGCTTGGAGATATCAGAGTTTTTCCACTGCAGTTTAAGGTCCTGTTGCCATAGTAGGCATAGAAGTTCAGAACAGCGAACTGCTGTTCACTGAAGGGACCGGCTCTGAGGAGTTACAGAACAGCGGTTCAAAAAAGGACACAAAGGCAATTACCGAAGCTGCAGGGAAATGAAATAATTTTTCTTTTATCACAATGCTTGCAGTTTCAGTTTTGACACTGGTGGCACAAAAATAAATGTTGAGAAAAGAAATTTAATCTACATTCAAAGAAATGTGATTTTAAAAAGACAGATCAAACCATATTCTCAATACATGGTGACAGTGTTCTCAAAATCAAGGACTGCTTCATGTAAAAATAGCCATGGATTAGACCCGCCTCCTGAATTTTATCCTAGGATCAACATTTTATAGAACTACTAAAACTGATGTATTTTCATCTTACAAAGAAAAAAAATATTAAGGGTTATATTTACCTGATACTCGGTTCTTGTTGACGGTAATTAATGCACATAACATGACACTATGTCTTTAGATACTGCTTTCTTTTGAATCATCTGTTACATTGCTTTCTAAAGTTAATTTCAATGCCTGGCAAGCCAAGAGAAATTGTCCCTTTTACAGCTTGGGAAGAAAAAGTTAACAAACTCATAACTTCCAAGTACTTATACAGGGAGTCCATTTGCAAAAGAACTACATAATGCTACATTTGACTGTGTTTATTCTTAATAACATGTCTTTTTTAGACTGTAGTGTGCTTCTAGAGCCCAGGCCAAAAGACCTAGTTCAACCAATGCTCATGAAAATGTTTGTCCTGGTTTGAGCGACACAGGACTAATTTCTTTTCTAATGCTTGGGAAAATTGTACTTTTAGAAGACTCTGGTGTCTGAATTTGTGAAAATATTTACTTTATAGCCAGCTATGGTGTGTGGGTGTCAAGGTCTCAGTGTTTTCAGGCTAGCCAGGTGCAGGGATGAGGAGGAGCGAGACCCGGGCACTTGACCCAAGCTGGCCAACAGGATTATTTCATACCATGAACGTCACATTCAATATAAATTAGAAAGTTTGCTGAGGAGGAAAGCTCTCCCTTGATGGCGGCGATTTCTGCCAACACCCACCTTAGTTTACTGCTGCTAACAGAGAGGCTACTGCAAACGCTGTGGTTTGTAATATAAGAACAAAAACCTCTTGGGTCTCTGGGGTGGCAAACTACAGTAACAATTATCAGCTTCCAATCTTTGTTCTCATGAATTGATGCAGTGACACATATTAGCATTTCTCTGATAGCAAATGATAGGGTATGCTAATAGCTATTTAATAGTTGAACAGTTATTTAAATTCAGGTTAACCCTAATTACATTTTCTATTAAATCCAGTGAGCTATTTCTCCACCTCCAATGGAAAGGACCACATCGTGAGGCTTACATGCAAAGAAGGGTCTCTGAAGATTTTCTCATACCCGTTCCTGGGGAAGTCCTGCAGAAGCCATTGCTTTTGACTTCTTGCCTTTCCCCTGTCCTAAGAAGCTGAAGGATCAGCAAGGATCATGACAGAAACTGTCCTAAAGCAACAATATTTAGCTTTGCTGATCCTCTTTCACCTGATAGCCCACTGGACATATCCACCTGACCCAACCAATAAAAATAACCTGGGGCCCAAACTCTGCCGTAAAAGCTGGAGGCAGGGCAATTAGAAGGCAGCAGTTCTGTTTCACGCCACTATGTTTTTTGTGGAAACTCTGATATGACCCTTCAGCAGAGGGCTGCTGAGGCAACACCACATCCCCAGGTGCAGAAGACATCCCTAGAAGCCTTATCTCCTAAATGGCTTGAGGAAGCCAGCAGACCCAGAGGACCTCTTTTGCTGAGCACAGCTGAGGGGGATTTGATCTTCAGAAGCCCTTGCTTATTTTTGTTCAGCAAAGAAACAAAAGCATATAAGTAAAAACAAATTCCCTCTGCATCCCCAAAAAAGATTAAATTGTTTCCTCACGTATTCTGGAATGTCAGCCCTGGTTCTTCTTTACCCTCTAATTAGTTTGTTACCGATGGATAGTTACTGAAACACACATGTGGTCCATCTCTATTATGTGAGCAAAGGTTTTATTTGAGAAACCTTGAGATGGTGTAATCAGAGACACGACCATTGTTCATTCTCACTGTTGCCTAATTTAATTTAGCATTTAAATGTCTGACTAATTTTAATACTATGGGAAATTAATTATGTTTGTGTTCTAATGATCGGTATTAACCTAATTAGTGACCATGAAAATTCCCAAGCAAAGCACTTAATTATATTAGAATTAAGATTGTAAATATTTTCATAATGGAAAACTTCCAGTAAAACACTAATGCGCTCAAAGGCTACAACCACAAGAAAACACGCAGCATTTGTAGAGTGACTTCCATAGTGCGTTTCTGATTGCTAACTGCTACACAAGGTAACTGTGTTTGTAATACGATGTTAGAAACAGATCCGTACATCGCAAGTAAGATACGCAATACTTAAAATCAATGCTTTTAAGCTTCAGTTCAGCACATATAGCAGAAATCCTTTTCAAGAATCTCTTTCTCTGATTCCCAGACAGAAGTGGTACCCTGTCCCTATCCCCAAGGCCACTGAAAACTGTTTTGCGGACAGGAACAAATCCTTCCCTCAACCTAATTTTTCCTTCATGTGCAATCATTTTCTTGCTGATAATCCCTGGGTGTCCACTTCCAGCCTTCCTCCCATTCCCCATTCACTCTGTTTTCCACTCTCCACGTTTTATGAAACATTGTAATGCACAGCAAGTAACTCAGAAAGGAGCTGCTGCACCCTGGAAAACACAAGCCAGAGGTGCAAATTGGATGGGTAGAATATGAGAATACCACTGCCAAATCACAAGACAATTGTTTTTGCAAATAAAAGGCCAATGTCCAAAACGAGCAGCATTATATTCTGTCTTCCAGGGTACACATGGCCTTCTTAACCCAAGCACAAGTCTATTGTAAGGGGCTTGCATATACAGTGCCCACGGAGCATGTGTTAAGTCCATTTTTTTGTTAAAAAAAGTTGCACACTGCTATGTTATTCTACACAGCCCTTCTTGTAATTAAATGACACCAAATCACCAAAAGAATCATTACAGCTCCCCTGGGATAATATAGTTATTCATACCTGAATCTGACCCTCCTTTCATTTACTCCGTTATAAAAAGCATTCTTTTGCATTACTTGTTGGAAGCACTGCCCCAGATTTAAGCAACTTTGTAATACAAGGAACATGTTGCTCAGTATGATCCCCACAGGCTACCTATCATTCCCAGGCACTGGGATGATTGCAATTAAAGTATTTATTTACGACAAGAGCTTTGTATTGACTTAGAAATGGATCTGCCACTTGACCAGATAGTATTGTTTTATGTATTTGTATACAGGTCTCTTTTGAATGCTCTTGCATCTGTATGCTGCTCAGAGTGAGTGAGTCTTCCCCAGACATGCAGCAGTAATACTTGGAAATATAATTCCCAGCTTTTGTGGGGCTTAGGATGAATGGGGCAGGGACTAATTCTCTTGTCACCTCCCAGCTCTTGGTTAAATATTTTATCTCAGTTACCAACTGTATGCAAAGAATGCCAGAAATATATCAAGTCAGTATTACTTCTTATCAATTATGTATTGTCTCCAAACACAATACAGTTCATGGAGTCTAAAACACAAAACAGAAAAATAGAGAATGTGTTCCTCCAGAGCTGCATCATATCATTTATGTGCAAGATAAAGATTTTCACTCTGAAGTGAATTCCTCTCTTTCCTTGCAGCTTCTTCCTTTTTTATCTTATTCCATAGTTTCTTATCAAAGTTACATATTTAAAACATAGAGACGACTAATCTATTCATTTATGGAGGTAAGATCCTGAGGGCGTGCTGGCTCCAGTAAATTATTGGTTTACCCTATGAAAGAATTTGTAAGAAAGATTTTTAGTTTCCTGTTTCTTTACATATACATTAACTGTATTACATGTGCATTTGTGCCTGAGCTCCCCTCTCCTGTGTAGCAAACACACCTGCACCTCCCAGTGTTATTGAAGGTGTTTGTACAGGTGGATTCATTAATGGGTGGCTGCGTTCCAGCACATGCCATGGGCTGTTTACTGTTTCATTTTTCGCTCTACTAGCTTCAGCACCTTGTGACAGCATATCATTGATGGTAACAGCACTGATAGAGCTGTCCTAAGCTGAGAAGATCTTCAGTAAATTCTTTATGGACTGCAAGAAATAAACAAATCTTAAAATAGTATTCTAGTATTGATTTTTGGGGACTGATGTCTTAAAACTCTGTATCAGTTTTCAGTATCCTACAAAATATATCTGTCTCCAGAGACTTGTATCACAACTAATCTCTACACATACGGAGTTTTTTTTCAGTCACCTTTAATGGTTGAAATCCATGCTTTGGAAATCAGTTTACTCTGACATGGAAAGCCTGGGTTGGTTGTTTGGTTTTCTAACATGCAGGACACAAAAAGCTGCAGGTATTGTGTAGGCAATTCATACATGCAATAAATGTCTTTGCTATCCTGGCTTTTTGAAAATCAACAGGTTAGGTTATTAATAATTTTTAAAACTCATTATCATGATGATAAATAAAGGAAAGCCAACTTTTGTGATTGATGGAGAGTTATTAATGGAAAGCTTTTATTGCTGCATACTTAATTTTGAAGCTACTGACATGAAATGTTATAAGTACAATGTATGACTGAATTAAAATTTCATTTTAGATAGTGCCAATCCCTAAAACCTCAGTCTGACTCCTTCAATCACACTCTACAAGTTCAAACATCATTTTGGCACTAGTACAGTATTTGTATTGAGCTCACGTGCACAGGTCGAAAAAAAAAAATCGTCTAAACTCATATAGGAAAATGGTTTTATGTTTGCAGACACTAAACTTATAAAATTGATTAAGACTGCACTGAAGATATTAGTAATAAACTCATAATTAAACCTTGGAAAAGTAACTATAACATATCAATTTTGGTATTATTTGTCATTACGAAACACCTCACTTCATTTTCCACAACCACCAAACCCATAACATCTAGGCTTTAACATTTTTAATTCAACTTGTATGTCCAAAAATGGTTGAATACCACTTGAATAATTACATGCACGAACAGAAAATGGGAGGGCTAAAGGCATTACAGAACAATGCAAACACAAAATACAACTATGATGTGGGACCTGACCTACCATCTTTGTTCAAGCACATTTTCCAGAGGGAAACAGGGTTAATACAATAAATGCAGTACAGCCTCAAAGGAGTGTATCCTTCCCCTGAACATAGAATCATAGAATGGCTAGAGTGGAAGGGACCTTAAAGATCATCTAGTTCCAACGCCCCTGCCATGGGCAGGGACACCTCTCACTAGACCCAGTTGCTCAAAGCTCCATCCAACCTGGCCTTGCACCCTTGGAGGGATGGGGCATCTACAACTTCCTTGGGCAACCTGTTCCAGTGTCTCACCACTCTCAGAGTAAAGAATTTCTTCCTGAGATCTAATCTAAATCTACCCTCTTTCAGTTTAAAACCGTTACCCCTCTTCCGGTCACTGCACTCCCTGATAAGGAGTCCCTCCCCATCTTTTCTGTAGGACCCCTTTAGGTACTGGAAGGCTGCTATACAGTCCCCCTGGAGCCTTCTCTTCTCCAGGCTGAACAACCCCAACTCTCTCAGCCTGTCCTCACAGCAGAGGTGCTCCAGCCCTCTGATCATCTTCGTGGCCCTCCTCTGGCCTTGGTCTGACAGGTCCATGTCCTCCTTATTTTGGGGGCTCCAGATCTGGATGCAGTACTCCAGGTGGGGTCTCATGAGAGCGGAGTAGAGGGGCTGAATCCCCTCCCTCGACCTGCTGGCCATGCTTCTTTTGATGCAGCCCAGGATGCGGGTGGCCTTCTGGGCTGCAAGCGCACATTGCAGGCTCATGTTGAGCTTCTCATCCACCAACACCCCCAAGTCCCTCTCCTCAGGGCTGCTCTCAATCCATTCTCCACCCAGCCTGTATTTGTGCATGGGATTGCCTCAACCGACACGCAGGACCTTGTACTTGGCCTTGTTGAACTTCGTGAGGTTCTCATGGGCTCACCTCTCAAGCCTGTCCAGGTCCCTCTGGATGGCATCCCTTCCCTCCAGCGTGTTGACAGCGTCAAGTGTATATACTGTGATATACTAAAATAAAACTCTGCTTGCTACTGAACACAAAATTGAACACAAACATGCAAGGGAAGCCTTGTGTTACCCTGCTATCAGAGAGGGAATGAATGGAGACAAGTTCAGGGACACAGCTAGGATATTTTTGGGCCCCACCAGACCAACTATTTGTTTTCCTTTTCAAGGCCATTTGCAATGCGAGTAACTTAAAACATCTCTAAATTATTTAGGGAGACTAGACCTGCACGCAGCTGACAGACAACTAGGGAGCATTAAGTTTACCTTTGGAGGCTTTCCATAGGTATTCGGTGGGGTTGTACTGCACAAATTAAAGCATCAGGAAGTTTTATATTTCTAACTGGAGAAAATGAGTATTTGCCAATGCCAAAGAAAGGCAACAAGTTGAAGATGTTTTTGAATCTTTTTGTTCTTTCATCCAGATAGAAAGAGCAGCTTTTAAAATTCATTCCACCATTATTTGGAACAAACCCAAACAAATATAATGGTGTATATAAATTCACCTTTGAGTCAGCATCTCGTGTTTCAGCACTTCTAGTCACAGCATCTTTCAGAACAGTGCATCATCCATATGCTTCATACACATCTTTTACCTTCTCAGTAAATCAGAAGATGGATGATAAAATCCAGAATGCAACCTTAAAAATTCCCTTGTTTTTTTATTGATACTGCCGGTCAAGCATATTTTGTAGTGGGAGATGGCAACCTCCTCTTTATAATTCAGACAAACAATTAATTGGAAGTAAGAAAAAGGTTATCAATCAAGGAACATTTGCAGTAGCCAAACAGAAATATTCTAAACTAATGGTGAAAACCAAAATGTATACAGGTACAATAAAGAAGAATAAACTCCTTTTCCCTGTAATTTTATGCAGTATGAGAGAGGTATAAAAGCGTCACATGGGTCCCAGTCCCACAGGAGCTTCAAAATGGTGCTTTTGTTTGTGAGGAAAGTGGGTGGGGTTGGGATTTTTAATGAAAAATAAGTAAATTTAAAAAATTGTTTGTTCAGGATTTTTGCCACTATAAAACAGATTTACTTAAAACACATTTGATAGTAGCTAGAAGGAAATGAAGACTGGCCAGGACTCATGTCCACTATAACTGGTATCTTTGTGAGCTTTTTATTCAATCTCATCCTTTGAACTTTTCTTCAGTTTAAAGGAGGATAACGGAAAGTTTGCTAAATTTCATATGGTGCATGAGCAAGCCTCTTTACTTGTATAACACTCAAATAGCAAACATCTATGGTTTTTTAGGCTTTGTTGCTGCCACTTTACCTGCGTGAACCATGAGTGCATTATTGCATGTCTCAGGGGTCCCTCAAACCAAAATGAGAGCACAGAGTCATTTACATCCAGAGCGTGATAAGAATGTTGTGCTAGGTAATTCTCTATGCTTGTTTGGGGTTTTGTTCCAAAATTGAGATGAGCATCACCAGGTGAGTTGTAATGTACTAATCATGCCACCACTCCCACTGACTTTCAACTGAATTTGAGTATCCACAGCCCTCCCAGACCTTCAGAATCACAGCTTAATGCCATAAATATACTTTTCCAGCTATACTCTTACTCAAAAATTATCTGCTTTGTTCTCACAGCTTGTCCTCTTTACTCTCTGCATCTAAGCACCCTGGTATAAACCTGACCATTCCTATTAATGTTTTGTAGGTAGTGAATACTTTATACTTGGTATTTTCAAGTCTCCCAGAGGTCAAGGGGGAAGGAAGAGTTGCTGTGTTTCCAAACAATTCCACCGATGACAGTTGAAAATGTTAACAGCTAGGTGAAAAGTTACACCTGTTCTTGCTGAGGATTCGGAATGTAATTGGGTTTCTTCCTTCCATTAGGTTTGGGAGAAAATTATTCCTATAACTCATCTGGTGAATATGAACTTTAGGAACGCCGTCAATTTGCAGCTTGTGACTGAGCTAAAGGGATGCCAGTTTTGAATTGTTTGTTCTCTTCAGTCCAGTCCTCTTCATTTGACTTTGAGCTTTTACATTAAGCAAACATGTTTTTCAAGGTACATTTTATAAATTAAAACAAGTAAATGAATCTCAGGTGTATGAACTAAGTCAATTCATCTTACATTTTGAAATGCAGCTGTGGGTCTTGGTACTCAAGCAAGAAAGTTTCTTCATCATGTCATTCCTTTAGTTCAAGAGCAGGGAGGGCATAAATTGGCAACGGTTCCAACCTCTCAGCTTGACTGTATTAATAAGCTACTTTAAAAATTAATAATAGCAGTAATACCTAAAGATCCTAAAATTATGCATTTATTAAGCTATGTAATCTTTTATAAGATGAACAAGAGTATGTCACAGAATCACAGAATCACCAGGGTTGGAAGGGACCTCTGGAGACCATCTAGTCCAACGCCCCTGCCAGAGCAGGGACACCTAGAGCAGGTTGCACAGGATGGTGTCCAGGTGGGTTTGGAATGTCTCCAGAGTGGGAGACTCCACCACCTCTCTGGGCAGCCTGTTCCAGTGCTCTGCCACCCTCAAAGGAAAGAAGTTCCTCCTCATGTTCAGATGGAACTTCCTATGTTCCAGTTTGTGCCCATTACCTCTTGTCCTGTCACTGAGCACCCCTGAACAAAGACTGGTCCCATCCTCCTGGCACCCTCCCTTTAAGTATGTGTAAGCATTGATGAGATTCCCCCTCAGTCTTCTGAGTAAGTTCTCCCAGCAGTAGAATTTAACCACTCGGAAGAAGAAAGTAACTGCTTAGCAGAAGGGGCAAGTATTATACTAACAGTTTAGGACAGGAAACGAAGAACACAATTTTCAAATAAGGGTTCACCCAGAAATCTGGGAGGCAGCAGGTGTCTTCAGGAGTAATACCTGGTCTTTACACCACACACCTGAGCAGGAAAAGGTTCTGCAGACTTTAGGAGGGGGCCAATCAGTTTTGAACTGAGCTGTCAGCTGCACAGTGGAAGGCTCCATCAATCCTTTTGCACTGAAAGCAGCTGTTTCCCCCTCCTTCTCAATCCATATTTGTAAGCATGATTTCTTTTTATATTACTTCTAGTTGACGCTCTACTTCCACACTATACAAATATTTTGTGTTTGTTCATAGAAATAAAAAGTTAACTATAGAATTTGCATTAAAGTATGTCTCAGAGAATTTAATATAAATTTACTGGATTCTTTTAATATCACTTTTGAATATTTATTCTCTGAAGTAGCAAAAGACCCTCAAAAAATTTGATTTCCAATTGTAATCTCTGAGGGCACCCATTGACATAAACATTTCTTGTATAGTTTGGTTTTGCTGTCAGTTATGGCTGTTTTGCAGCACTTTGACACAGAAATGTTAAACTTTTTTCTTCAGACAGAAGCTGGAGTGAGAACTTAGGTCCTCTCAGGCTGCTCCAGGAGCAGTATTGCTCTCTTCCTCCACAGTGTCAGCCTGCCTTAGCAGAGGTCATGAACTGCCTCCTCTGGTCAAGTTTACCGTGATTGTTCTCAAAGCTGAAATTTTAATCCTTGCCTTCAGGACTGACATCAGCGAGGAAAACATTAATTTCAAAGTAAGTGAAACAAGAAAATGAGATTTACCAGATTTTGTGGGACTCTTCCTGGGCATTATAAGACACTAGAGCTGCAGCACTGGGGACATCCAGAAGACTGCTCTGGAGACAGCGCTAACGCTTACAGAGGAAGTAGTCCTAGTGGAGGTACACCACCATCCAAAGTCTCAGACACCCGAACCTGCAAGGTACTACGGCAACTTCTCCCCTGCACCCTGGCCAGTGATTACACAGGAGCCAAAGATACTGCTCTCTTTTTAGTCAGCACTACCATTTTACAGGACAGTGATTTTTTTAGTGGGACAACTTCTTTCATTTTTATTCACAGAAAGTCTCTAAAAACCCAGAATAGATGACAGGACTTAGAGAGGAGGATGAGTAATTCAGTGGGTTGTATTTAGTTAGTGAACAACGATATCCTTGCCGAGAGAAGCATGTTTTGTATGTTTATTCCTCGGGTGAGCACAAACTGCCTGTAATTATTGTTACTGTACAATTACAGAGTGGGGGGACAGGAAGGGGTAGAGTTGATATAAGATTAACTAATTAGACTTCTGGTGGACATGCAAAAAAACTGTGTAGGCAAAGCACTATCCAGACGGACCCGGTGAGTGAAAACCAGCCTTCAGTCCTCCCGCTCGTCCTCATTGCCCTGGCTTCCTGAGCTCATCCGTTTTGGTCTAAACACTGATCTGTGCCACATATTAAGCCGTTTGTTCGCTATAATGCTTGAGTAGATCCCACACTGGGTACGACGGGTTGCCTGGCAACTTAAATTCATTTAGCAAAATTTAATTTCCTTTATGTTATTACTTTTATTCCACAACATGCAGAACAGAGTAACAAGTTCTTACATTTTGCTACCAGGAAAGGATATAATTTCTGTTAAAACTTTCCTTTGGAGTGAACATAAAAGCAACCAGAAGAAAGAAAGGAAGGAGGGAGGGAGGTGCAATATAGACCAACGTTTTGACCTAGCTTTAAGTTACAGTGAAGCAATAGAATGTCACAGTATGCTAATTATTTAATCAACCCACATCTTCTCTGCTGTTCATGTATTATTCTGACTATCAATCGAACACCATCTGCCCTCACAGGAAAATGTTCCTGCGATGTACAGAATATTTAGCTGGCAAGCAACTATCACCATGTTCGCACTAGAAAGCCATGAACCCTGGAAAGCTTGAGGAGCTTTGGGACATTCAAAACAGCTCCGGCTCTCTCTTGGCCTTCCTCTGCAGGAGGGGGATAAATAAATTATTTCCATTTAAATTTTAAATAATGAAATAGTTTCATTAATGGCTTTGAATGCAAATAGGAAGCTGAGCGTTGGAATCCGGCGTTCCTTTTAATGAAAATTTTCTGTCACTTGGAGAAGCGTGGGAAGCAGCAACGAGGAGAAGGAGAGGAGGGAAAGGGAAAGGGAGAGGGAGAGGAGGCGGCTCCCGCTCCTCTTGTCCGCTGCGCCGCAGCCGCGCTTCCCGCGGGGGGCTCCGGCCGCCCGCCCGGGCTGGCCCCGGCTGGGCTCGGGCTGGCCCCGGGCTGCCGCCTGGTGCTCTCCTCCCCGGCCCCGGGCGGGGACCCGCCTCATACCGCCTGTATTAATGCTCATGGCTTAGCTGGACAGCAGGTCCCGGCAGGGTATGCGTTTTGTAAGGTAAAGAGATAATTCCTGTCTCAAACAGGAGAACAACTGGCTTTGTCGATGAGATCCTGGCACAATACTCTAGGGAAAGGATTTTGGAAAGGTTGGTTGGTAAGTGTAGATTATAAGGGGATGTTTACCTCAAATAGGTAAAATGATGTATAAAACCTTGCTAAGTGCAATCAATAACATAAAGCCCAGTGCCAAAGGAGGATAACCTCACTTAGTTACATTTTATTTTCTTAACTACTAAAATGGATAGACAATTGTGAAACTGCATCATAAATTGCTTGAGTTGGAAGTGCAGCACAATTGGCCTCTTCATCATTTTCCAATCAAGTGCTATCTGTTAAGGAATCCCGACCAGCTCTCCAAATAACCGGGTGCAAGGACTGCATGGGCTGTAAGAAATACCAAGTGCAAAGGCAGCCAAAACGCCTTTGAGTGCTATTTAGAAACAGTTTTTGGAAAAAAGCCACCATCTTTAGTTAACAGACCAGTTAGTAGGCTAGTTACTAGGTGTTGAGTCACTCCCTCATCCCCTTCTGTCTCGCAGCCTGGCATGGAGCGTGTAAATCCACGGCTTACCTGCCAGAACAGCCAACGGCTTGAGAGCAACATCCCGTGTACTGGTGAAGAGCTGTCAATAAGGCATGGATGGATCCACCTACCAGAATAAAAACACTGGGTCCCGACGTCTCTTTCGTCATTATTCTGAATTCCTTGGAGTGGGACCAGGGATTTCCAGTGGGACTGGAATTTGGCCCAGTGTGCCACAATGCCATAAAACACAACTGTCTATTGATTAAACAATGCCAAGCACGTCTCAGCCAGATGCCTGTTTACTGACTAGAGAGGAAAAAAAAAAAAAGCTCTCAGATGCTATTGCTTGGGTTTACAGGATATAGGACATATTAATTATGAACAAATGAAACAACCACAAAACAGACATGAGCCATGTAACTTGGTTTGGCTGCAATTCTTGGTATATGGAAAAAACTGACAGCACAGGGCTTGATGAACGTAAATTCTGCATTAAAAATGGATTAATTTGTTATCTAGTATCTATTTGCTTAAGATAGTAGTTCACTTTCTTCTGCTATATGGGATAATGGACCATAAAATTGGTTAAATTATTGTCCGTTTAGCACAAGTGCTTTCTACAGTAAAGGAGGAATCCTGGTTCATCTGGCCAACCAAAAGCTATTCTGCTAAAAATGTCTACTCTTTCCTAGAAACAGAGAATTCCAGCAATGGGAGGTGGCGTTCACTCGGGAAACATTGCTGAAGCAATCGCAGTGGGACAGTGGGTAGGTAAGGACCATAAAGAGTGGCCTTCCCTGGGAGTTCACCCACCCGACTCAATCCCAAGCCCAAACCCAAGCCCTTCAGGTGCCGTTTGACAAACCACAGAGCAAACGCAGCTCTGCCAGGCTGCGCCACACCAGGCGGACACCAGTCCATCCCTCCCCTGGGGCCCTTCCAGCCCTGGGACATGCGTGGAGGAGAGCAGCAGGATGGGGAGCTGAACCCTGGAGTGGGGCAGAGGTGGTAGAGCCTGCTGCTGCCCTCAGGGCCCTGACCACTCTCCCATTTCAGGATGCAGTCCCCTCCCATTTCTCCCACCCCCTGGCACAGACGGGCAGTTTTTCTTCCTGTGGCAATGTGCTCAGCAGCAGTTTTGCTTCCGTTTATGCCAAGAAGGCAGCAAAATTCACACAAATGCCACCTTCCTGAACAACCAGTTCCCCTGCCTTTGTACTATCATCTCCATTAAAATGCTTCTCCTAATTTTGAACCTTAATTTTCCTTGTTGTTTACCCTACGCACCATAAAGAACAGATGTTCCTGCTGTCTGCAATACGATTTTATGCATTTGAGGACCTAAGCATTTCCCCTTTCAATCGCCTCTTTTGTTTTCCAGTCTTCCCTGGACTAATTGGCCCACGCCTGCTCTGAATGCAGTGTCCCAAATCAAATGGATACTCCAAGCCAGACAAGGTCTGATGTTTTGAGTAGAAGGGATGGATTACTTGAAAAGTCCTGAAGATTATACTCCTATAAAGGTAAAGAACTCTGAATTATATTTATTTTTTATCAGTATCATCATACTGTGGACTCCTGTTCAATCTGTGGTCCACAATACCACCCTGTTGTGTTTTTGTAGATCTTTTTGTTAAGCAGAGTATTTTGTTACCTTGTATTGTGCATTTGATTATTCCAGCCTAAGACCATAATCTTGATCTTGTCCTAGCTGAATTTCTTTTTTTTTTTTTTTCTCCTTTCCCAGGCCATTTTTCCTATTTGTTGATAACATCTTGAATTCAAATCCTCCCCTTTAAAGACCTTGAAGTTTCTTATCATTTGCAAATGTAATAAGCATAGGCCTTTGTCCAGCAGTGGCTATTAACAAACCCATTAAAAGACTTGCTCCAGAACAGGCTATAATGGAAAGCTTGTGATGTAATGTCTGCCCTCCAGGGCTGCTACCCATCCAGCTTGGCATCAACCCCCTCCCTCAGGCCTTTCGGTGTTTTCCTAGCTTTTCTAACAGGAATGTTGTGCCACACTGCCATAGCCTTGCACATCAAGGTGGAGAGCAGCTATGGCTTCTTCTCTGGCCACTCTTTCCTAGAAGGAAATGAGCTTGGTGTGATGTAGTTTCCTTTTTTGGTTTTTTTTTTTTGTTTGGTTGGGTTTTTTTAATAAGTTACTTCTCTTGTAGGTGCTTTTAAACTGTTTGGGGAATAGAAGTTTTAAGCTGATACAAACTGCTTCGCTCTACCTGCCCCCAGATACACCTCTTAAAGACAGGCACCCTTTAGCTTTTCCCAGTCTGATGGTATCTTGCCTGTCCATGACAAGTTTACAGAAATCCTGCATCACATCTCTGTGTATTCAGGGATGCAGTCCACCAGGCCTGGCCAATCTTAAAACATTCTGCTTAAGTCTTCTCTGTTTTAGGCTCACCTTATCCCTTTGCTTCTAGTGTTAGCTGCACTAGCCGTCTGTTCCCTGTAACTCGCTTCCCGTGAGCACAAACACAGAATAGGCATCAAACACCCCATTCCTCTGTGTCAACTGCAGATAACGCTTCTTCTCCATTGAGAAACAGGCCAAACCTTTTCCTGGTCTTCCTACTACTACTAAGATAATAACTTTTTCTTGTAGCAGGGAGCTTTTAATAATTGCAGGGGATGAAATATGACCTCCAAAAGACCTTTTGAAAACCCTCCTGAGAGCAGGTTTCAAGGGAGACTGCTTCTTGAAGCCTTTAGCTGAAGAAAGCAACAGGCAAGGGTGAACAGAGCAAGGGAAGAGCAAAACAATTCTGTAAAACTCAGACCCTGTTGAACACCTCCCTCTCTCACCAAAAGCACGCAAGAGAGAAGGTGCTCTTGCGTAGCCATTGTAGCCATTTCCCTGCTCCCAAGTCCCTGACTAGCGGCCAGAAAAATCCCCAGGGCACATAGTCTGAGCCACAAAAAAAAAAAAAGAAAGAAATAATTTGTTTTAAAGATAGTAGAAGGGGAAGAACACCCCCCCCCCTTTTTGAACTTTCCTTAATGACAGTGAGATGTTTCTTTCCCAGCAAAAGCTAACCGCTACTCTTGACACGCCTGATGTCAGCTGGAGGAACAGATGGCTCGATGGTTCATTTCAAACTGTTCGCTCAGCCAAACAGCACAAATTGCATTAATTGCCTCACAGTACGAGCAGAGAACGGAGCACTCCGCGTGTCCTAGCTGTGAATCACTGAGGCTTCTCATCATTATTCGCATTTGACAGGTCAGTTGGGAACTTACCTGCAGGCTGGGAGGGGTGGGGGTAGGGGGGGCACAGCACAAGAAAATGCCTGAGCCGAACACTCTGCAGGTAACAGAAGATCCCCGAGAGATTATTTAGTCTTTGACTTTTGCCTTGGCATTAAAATGGTTTCTTCAGCACAGTGCCACTTTCTGAAGTATAATTTCTTAACACGAGAATGTACGCAATAACACACCTACTGATCGGCTCCAGGGAGCAGGAGGAACAAGATCCGATTACCGAGCTTCTTCTCTGTGTCCACACTGAGACCAGGAACACCTTAAATGCACCGGAGGCACTTCTATAGTCTACCCCTTGCTTTGCCCCTTCCTGTGGCAAAGGTAGCTTACGCACCATTGGAGGTCTTGGCAGGTCACCTAAGGGAAAGCAGGTGTCCCAGAGCCTCCCACCCAGAGTACATGGGGAGGGAGACCATGACAAGAGACTCCGTATCTGCCTTCAACAAGTCCCTGTATCCAGAAACTGAAAAAAACCCCAAACCATATATATATGGAGCCAGAGAGTTTGAAACAAGTTACCCCAAATATCTCATTTTTTATTTCTCTAAGTTGGGAGCCTTGTGTATGTTTAATTTACCAGTACACACATGCACAAGCATCCGAAAAGTTCACGCAGAAGGTGAGTCCAGGCAAAGAGCTCTCCTTTAGGTTTGACTGCTCTAAACCTTGCCTAAGAAAATGATTTATTTCCGTATCCTGTTGAAAAGTCCTGACATCATGCTCATTGCTTGCGAGTGAGTGGAAGGTGTTAGCATTTTGCCCACTGAAGACATTTGCCATTAATTCTATTCCTTTTTACCAAGGAAAAAGGTTTGGCAAGGCACCATGTAAGACCAGAAGTTTAAGGATACAGCTTTCTAGCTACTATGATCACCAAGGCTTCTCTTCGCTGTTCCTATTGAATATATTTTCTTTATTTCAACAACTTCAGTAATAGGCAATACCATGAAAAAAAACAACTAACCTTAATCTCCCCCAGGCTGGTGAGAATCCTGCTGCAAAACTTAAGGGCAAGTCCTGCTGCTCTTTCCTCCCCTCTGCTTTAGAGGGAGCAGAACCACTGTGGTTTTACCAGCTGGGGCAAAATTTCTATACCATATCTCTGTACATTGCCAAATTCTGCTTGATCCCCTCCTGCAGGAGATGAAAAGCAAAAGCAATACGTATAGAAAAGCCCCTGCTCTGCCATAGCCCTCCCTAAATCACAAGTTGAGGACAGATCTGATTATTGTAAATGGGTGACAGCTGAGGGGTGGCTCTTTTGCTCCATCCCTGCTTGGTGGGGGCTCTGCCTGCACCCTCCTTCATAGCTCCCTCTGTGCTAACCTCAGGCCACGCATGTTGCTAGAGGAGAGAGGACCTTCACTGTTTTCCTCTTACCCACAAGTCAACAGAAGGGAAAGGATACCTAATTGACTGAGGAAAAAAAGAAGTATTTTAGGGCTCTGCTCATGTGAAAGTTACTTTATACCATTAATCACTTTGCCTCTCACAACATTTGGGGAAAGAAACCTGGATCTAAGTTTGTTCCACTTTTTATCTGTTCTGTATCTTTAAAAGAGGTACAGCAAAATTCCTTGAGTCAAGTCTTCTCGCACTGGGAAGCTTTGCTCTTGGTGCTCTGTACCTTGCTGCTTCGGTCACGCCGTCTTGTTCCCTCTTCGCTTACACTGATGGCTGTTTCTGTGCCACCGAAACACCCCATCCCCTGGCACTTGCAGCACGACCATTACTGTGGGACCTCTTCCAGTGTGGGACCTCCCCACACTGGGGGACCTCTTTCAGCAACTAAGAGAGACTTTCCCTGGTATATTTTCCCCCCCAAAAGTAGCTTGTGTGGTGCATTTAGGTGCTCAGGTTTTGAGCACTGTCATTTGGACTCCTTTCTCTGGAAACAGGACCTTACTGTGCTTGCGACATCCGCTTCAGTTCTTCTCGTCTGTGAGGACAAAGTGGCCTGCTTCATGCCTACAGGCTCCCCGTCTCCCATGGACTGATTCCCCCAAACATACCCATGCCCGCATTTAAGGTGAGCCGTTTCACAAAGCCCATAAGCACTCCCAGAGCTTCTGCACGGCAACGCAATCACTGAATGATCTCTTCTTCCTTTGGACTCAAGCAAGCAGCCTCGGAAGTTCCTGGAAAGCTTCCAGCTTGTAGCTGGAATTAATTCAGACACTAATTTATTCCTCTGGGGCTTCTTCCTGGTTTAGCTGCATTTTACCAGCATTTAACTGCATTCCACCCAACTCCGCTCACAATCCCAACATGGGAGAAGGGGAGCAAAAACTGAAGTACAAAGCAGCCTGAAAGATCTGGAATGGCGGAAGGAGGTGGTGTTCGTTACCACTGGCTCCTCCCCTACTCTGGGAGAGGATAACAGGTAGCAGAGCAGCAGTAAGTCATGCTGCAGACCTGCCACCTCAACCGTTGTTTTTTCAGTTAATTTAATGTAACAGGGAAAGAGGGAGACCATGCTTAGGAGAAGATAATTTTAAGCCACAGCGCTGTGTTCAGTGATGTCTGAGAAACATGAATTGTCAGAAAATCTGGTTTATTCTCCAGCTGCTCAAGTTTTCTGTCAGCACTGGCTGTGCCAGAGGAACCCACCAATGTCTCTTTTAAAAAAGGCGCACCCCGATCGATCATCTGTTACTTCAAGCTCTGATGGTCTTTTCTGGACAGGTCTACCATGTTGACCCCAGCCCCAAACAGCTGCAAGGCCAGGTATGCCCCCTCCCTTCAAATTCTTTCCCAGGCTAAAGGAGTATTAATTATGTGATTAAGATAATGAATAGGGGAGGTGCCCACACCAACACACAGAATAATCTTGGAGAGGGAAATTTAATAGTTCACGCCATAGACATGGTTAGTAGAGGAGATGGCGCTGAAGTAACTTAGAGCTTTTTGCTGTGATGAGCTGCTATGATCCTCCCAGCCTCACCAAACACCAACTTTCTTCAGAAGCCTCTGATGAAGGAACTTCTCAAAGACCTTGTAAAAGTCCAAGTAAATTGTATTAGCTGGTTCCCATTTATCCATTTTATGTCTGTGCTCATGACTTGGTACAAAACTGATTCAGCTTTTCCTGCCTTGATTAAAAACATATGCATTACTAAAGCTAAATATTCATTCTTTACTAGTCTGTTAATGAAATGGCAATAAGGGCTTTTGAAACCTGACACCCAGGGCAAGTAAATAACACGGAGATTGCTGCTTCTTGCCTAGTGAATAACAAGGTACTGGCAATGGTATTTCAGTTATGGTCCCCGCTACCAAATTCCCCTTTTGTGAGAGCGTAAAGGAGGGCCTGATAAAAGACCTTACAGCGTCCTGAAAAACCTCTGTTTTAGCAATTCTAGCAACATCTCTTTAGATTTATGCCAGTACCAGTAGTAAGTTTGACCCAGGAAATGCAATGTCATGCGCAGCACATATGACTTTAGTGTGATTTTGCTGTTTTGTCTGAAAGGCTCTGGCCAAATTTCCGCTTTCAGTTGCAGCAATATAATTACATTGTCAACTGCTCCAAGGTTACCGTCCTATTTTTGTCCTCTGTCTTGTTGTTTCTCTGTACGTTGCCTTGATCTCTCTCATGTCCTTTGCTGAAGATTCCTGCCTCTCTCTTACATAATCAAATATTTATTTCTTAAGTACCACTCAATGCTATGACCATTTCAACATCTCCATTTCAGGTAACTAATTCACAGTACTAGCTCATGCCTGTTAGCTCTTTATCAGAGAGTTGATGGTCTCAGCCCAACTCACAGCCCACCTGGTAAAGCAAGCTACCCCCAAGCACAGCTGAAGCTAATGGTTAATTAAAATGTAACCAGCACTATGCTATTAATTACCCTTCACTGTCAAGCTCAGCACAGAGGATGAGATTTAAAGCCACAGGGACTGAACTGTCTTGGATCTAGCGTGGGCAAAAGCACCCCGTTGACCAGGATGAGAGCTGGCTACAGTAATACACATACATCATAAACCCCCTGCAGTGGTTTGCAGTTCTTTTGTCTTCGTGTCCTTCTAGTCCTGGGCTGTTGCATGCCACAACTTGGCTAATACCACTGCCTGCCTGTGTACCAGCAGCACCTTCACCTTCTCTATGGGCTTAAAGGTCACCTGGCATCTCTGAGGAGGGAAGAAGATGAAGCCTTCCTGGTGCAGGACCTCCAGTTCTCTGAACAGGCCAGTGTGGTGAAAGAGGAGCCCTCTGCCATGCAGGTTGGTCCCCAGGCAGGACAGCAGTAGGGCAAGCCAGCAGGCTCCATGATGGGAGGGCCTGCTGTCCTCCACTTGGTCTCACCCCTCTCCCTCTTTGCGCAGCCCCCTCGTACATCCACATATGCTTTTGTGGACGGGCTTTCTGAAACTCCCCCGCAAGGCAAACTGTTTCATCAGACACGCTTGGCTACCAAGTCCAAAAAAACCCCAAACCCTGAAGAGGAACTCCTGGGGCTGAGGCCATGGGAGCATGACTAATGCAGAGCTGAGAAACCCTGGCAGCGTGTGACAACACAACTGTAAAGTAATTGTTAATTCTGCTGTTGTTAACAAGAATGCTCCAGTTTCTCTCTCATGTGATTCATCCCGTGTCTCCCAATGACTGCTGCAAAACTAACAACCTGCCTCCTTACTAGAGGCAATTCTCCAGCGCTGGAGACAGGCTGTCCCTAAGTCACCTTTCCCTCTCTCCTCCACACTAATAGTCACCAGCAGAAGGCTGGCTCCTATCCTACAAACACATTTTCAAAAAAATAAAAAAATACAATGCCTTTTAATCACCTTTGAAAGGAGCAACAAATTATCCTGATTAGGTTTTACTAGTGAAAAAGAAGCCATTACAACATCAGCTCATTAGCTGGAAGGACAGCCGGCTAAACATGAGCCAGCAGTGTGCCCAGATAGCCAAGAAGGCCAACATCATCCTGGCCTGTATCGAGAACAGTGTGGCCAGCAGGAGTAGGGAGGTGATGGTGCCCCTGTACTCAGCACTGGTGAGGCCGCAGCTTGAGTTCTGTGTTCAGTTTTGGGTGCCACAGTATAGGAGGGACATTGAGGTGCTGGAGCGTGTCCAGAGAAGGGCAACAAAGCTGGTGAGGGGTCTGGAGAACATGTCTTATGAGGAGCAGCTGAAGGAATTAGGATTGTTTAGTCTGGAGAAGGCTGAGGGGAGACCTTATTGCTGTCTACAACTACCTGAAAGGAGGTTGTAGTGAGATGGGAGCTGGTCTCTTCTCCCAAGTAACTAGCCATAGGACAAAAGGAAATGGGTTCAAGTTGCGCCAGGGGAGGTTTAGGCTGGACATTAGGAAAAACTTTTTCACTGCAAGAGTTATCAACCATGGGAACAGGCTGCCCAGGGAGGTGGTTGAGTCACCATCCCTAGATGTGTTTAAAAGTCGTGTAGATGTGGTGCTTAGAGACATGGTTTAGTGGCAGACCTGGTAGAGTAGGGTCAATGGTTGGACTGAATGATCTTAAAGGTCTTTTCCAACCTAAACGATTCTATGATTCTATGACAATCTTTCTGTAGAGACAGGTACATCTTTCTCTCGATCATCAATTACTAGGATTTCCTGAGAGATGGGAGATCCTGAAAAGGAATTCTTGTTTAATGTCTTTATCCTAGTTTATTTTTACCCTTGGGTTTGAATTCCCAAAAGGTAGCTGCTAATGCTTTAGCACCACTGCATGTTAGCGGCCGGTGTCTGGAAAGCCACCTGCCTGATGCCGGGCAGTCAGCTCTCACGCTGCATTACAATGCCTTTCACAAATAAAAAGAATACAGGATTAGTTTTCAGTATTCGGAGACTCTCTTGAAACACCGACAAAAAAGGATTAAGAAAACACATCATCCCCTTAAAGATATGGTACTGACACCAAAATGAATAGGATTTTGTTTCAAATTTGTTTCCTCAAGATGAGTAGTTACTCATCATTCGTGCATTCTTGTGAAACACTTGCAAAGAACTTGCTATGCCAAGATCACATGCATTCACGTGCAAAAAAGGTAAAATACTGTATTTGCTAATGTCTTTTCTTACTCCATTTGTGCCAGAATTTGAACTTTTTAAAAAAAGTGTCAATTTAAAAAAAAATACAAACCCCAGGTGTACATATTCCATTTCTAAAATTGACTGAGTGTCCACAAGAATGCATTAGTTTCAGCCACCCCTCTGAAAGCCACATTATTGTCAGGAAAATGCATTTTAAGACAGGCTTTTAAGTAACTCATCTGGAGCCAGGAGTTGCCCCAGCAAGCGAAGCATTGGCATCTGTGAACACGCATCCAGGATGCCAAACTCTGACCTCAGCGCCTGCCATCTCCCAGTAACTCACTGTCCTCGGAGCCACCCTTGGACAAACCACTTTGCAGGGCTGTGAACTACACCAGGGAATTGTTTAAAATAAGATAAAAAGGGGGTAAAGGAGAAGTTTTGAACAAGACCAAATCCTCTCCCCAGTTCACCACAATTCCACTATCAAGTGGGCCAACACCCGAGGCTGGGAACATCACAGCACAGGGGTAGGAGGAAGCACCTGGGAACACAAACTCCTTTACATGGGTACAGAGACAGGCTCCCCGCATCACCAAACCCCTCTGACCCGCCAGCGCGACCTCCCAGGTGGAGTTTCTAGTGTTGGCTTACGAGGCTCCCTACAGAAAAATCTCAACACATGAGCTCTCTAAGGGCAATCACCCATCAACTTTGTGCCTGCACCTCAGGGCACTAACTGAAGGCAGTGAAAAGGCATTTACACACTACTTTGGAAATCAGCGAGTCATAATTAGTAATCAATATTAAAAATGAAACACTGGTATATACATTTCAAAGTACGCTTGTCTTAGGAACAAACCCAGGTAGCTGATATAAGAATTACGAGGGTCTCAGACTACAATTTGTCCCTACTCTCATCAAGGCACTTTGCTATTCATTTCAGTGGGGGCAGAGAAACCCTTGCATAGTTATAGCTCTGGCACAAAACTCTTGCTGCTTCTTTAAACAGTAGCTGCCCTGCACCATGTTATCTCCCAAAGTAGCTACCCCACTTTAGCTTCTCAGAGGTCAGCTATTCATCTCTGCTGAGTACATCCGGTGCAGAGAGAAAATTCCTTAATCCTATTTTGTGTGCTTGTTTTCATATGCACAGCCACAATTCTCCCACATGGAGCCTAGGCCATACAAGAAAAATCCTTGTTGGCTGCTACTGCTGCCTCTGCTGTACAGGGGACAGACGTTCATGAGAACATTGCTGTGGCAGGCTCTTAATTCTTGTGTGCTATGGCAGAGGTATGTAAAATTAACAGAAATCATTACTTAAAATGCAAAGCAAGAAACTGCGTGGATTTGCACGGCCACTAAATGAATTCAGGACTTCAACTACTTCCTGAGAAATACAGGAACTAAGAATATGATAAAAGTTGGCTAAAACTATGTGCCTGTGCATTTAGTCAAGGAGTTCAGTTCACTTTGGTATATTTACGTCAGCCTCCCAGACAAGAATTCCCTCAAAGCTTATCACAGGATGGATGTTTCCTTCTTGCAGCTGGGCTCACGCAGGGCTCACCTGCCCCTCCACAGAACAGCCTTCCTGCAGTCCTAGCACATGCTCACAAAAACTAATCTCTCTACTTTTAGCTCCTTTTAAATTCTGCTTAGCTTCCTGGAAGGAGAAGAAAAGAAAGAGGCAGACGATGACACTTCCACGGTGTCTAAAAGCAGCTATTAAGAGGAAAGAAAAAACCAACCAAACAAATCCCCGCCTGTGGTGCGAGATATGACACCACAGGTATTTGCAACTGCGCCACCTGCTTTTGTGCTCCACAACGCTGCTTTGGTGATCACGGGGCTAGGCAGACCTGGGTTCTGCTGCCCGCCAAATTCAACTCTGTCTTCCTTTGGAACAAAACTTATCCCTGGCAAAAGTGACCGGCCAGAGGGGCTGTTGTAAATAGGAGGCAGAGATTTTTATTTCCCTGAGTGACCTAAATATAAGTGAGCTCCTACCTAAGCATATTCATTGATTCTCATTCTCACAACTGTCAAGTTGAAGCAAGTTCAACTTTCATTCAACAATACGCTTGTGTTGAAGAGCCTTCGCCTGCACCTCCCTTACATAGGCTTACAGAACAGTGACCGCATTAATACTTGGACACATTTCTTTCTCCTAGATTATAGGAAAAGGTTGCCTTTGATAGAAGGGGAGTTTGCTACACCTGAAAACGAAGTGAAGCAATCCAGTCAAAAGTTATTTATCACAGCATCAGTCTTTACTGACCAGTGAGTTTTTCAATATACAAGAAGAATAGTTCTGGATTGATTTTGTTTCTATAAGAAGTAAACCCCAAGCCCTGCTTTCTTGAATGACATCCTTCGTTTCTTGTCAGACAGAGTACTGAAATATAAAATTTAACACTATATGAACAATTTCAACAGAGTATTTAGTAAAAGTGAGTAAAAAGTTTAATACTTTTTAAAAAAGCAACATCAAAAAGTGCATTAGGAGTAAAATCCAGGTCCATCCATCTAGTCTGCAATATCACTTATTCGTTTTCTCCTGTAACAAAGAGGTGCACATCTTTCTTGGACTGTAGCATTTGAGCCGTGCGATCTATGCCAACCACTGCAGCCAACTTCTGAGCATCGTACTTGGAGTAGAGCACAGTACAGGTCCAAGTAGCATCCACTCCACTGTCTGTGGCCTTCATCATATTACAAATCTCACTGTAGAAGTGGGAGTAGGTTGGTAACTCATAGAAAATGAGGTTCCTAATGCCTTTTATCACATACCTGTAGTAGAAAAAAAAACCCAAAAAGTAACTTTGTTGCCTATTTTTACAAAGTGTGCATGTTAAAACATCAAACCTATCTCAGTTCTTCCAATTTCTATCAACTTCAATGCACGTCAGTTGTAGCTCAACTCTACAAACCCTGTGTCGTGGCCTGAAGACTAAACACAGACCTGGAGCTGAGGGGTGGGGGGCATCTAACGCTGTTAGGCACTGTGACTTCCTCTAAAGTACAGACCACCACCAATTTCTGCAATATTCAGCCTCTTTGGCTTGGATTTTAAGACAGTGAAGCCTGATCAGATTTGACCGTCATGAAACTTTTCATATTGCCAAAACATCTTCTGCTAATAGGAAAAACGGTTCCATTAGGAACTTCTGAACAGCTCCAGTCAGGACATAGCAAATTTTCCAGGTGGCTTCAGCTTGCAGTATTGCATTATTGAACCAATCACATATCCTTTCCCAGAATTTTATGTAATTATTGTGGCACAGATGAACACAAATAAAAGGCACAATGAATCCCATTTTGCAGGCTATATCATCTTGTCCTGACATCAGTGGAACTTGGCAGCACTTACCTTCCTGAATAAAGCCCTGTGCATACCAAAGTATTAGACTCTGCAAGGACTGCTGACAACATGCAAAAAAATTTAAAGTAAACTGAAAAGCTCTTACTTCAGTCAAGGAAGTCCTCAGAGGGATCCAACAGATTCAAAAAGCAATATAGCCCATCTATGATTAAGGTCAGACTCTACTTCCAAAACTGCACACATGCAACTCAGAGGAAAACTCAGTCCACAATTCACCTTTTGTAAAAGTGGAAGCGCTCAGTGAACAATAAAAACTGCTTCTCTCCCTTGAGAAAGAACCGTCTTGCCGCGCAGACGCCAGCCTTTTTAGTGTATTCACAAATGTGAGTAAAATTCAGATCCTCTTTCTTGAAGTAATTTCGAAGACGCACGTAGTCGAAATAAGACGGAACATAAATGAGCGTGTGTGACATGATGGCATCACGGTACTCAGGCAAAACTTTGTTGATGAAGAACTGAAACCTGAGTTCAGAAAACAAATATGTTTTAACCAGAGTTAACACTTAACTTTCCAGTACTGATATGGCCTCAAACAGGAATATAATCACAAAACAGACTACAGAAGGTTTCGACTACATTTTTCCTTCTTTAACTTCATAGGATTTCTACACATGTAGAAGATAAAAGGCAAAAGCTTTATCAGTACTACATAGTTATGGCAGAGACTGGTGTTCCTTTCCCAGACTTTATTCTCCAGTGTCTTTGTCAAGAAGTAGTTCAGTATTCCCTTGCACCTGTGCAGAGCCTAGCCTGCATGTGAAGACTAACGAAGGCATACTTCTGTGGTGAAATGACATTGTGCTCTGCAGGAAATAGTATGCTCAACTAAGTCTGCAAATGCAGTCATTAGGGCATAGCAAAATAGTCTGGAACACAGAGTACCTTGTCTCTATTACAGAAGTTAAATTTTCAGCTTCTAGCCTCCGAAAAACATGAGGAAGCTGGACCACAACGTGGCTAATGGAGCCACTGAGCGGTACGTTGCGGACAGCCACCTGCGAGAAGAAAGAAGGACATTTAGGGAAGCAGCATTTCAAAGGCAGCCACGCTCCAGCCAGCTTTCTGCTTGTAACTCGCATCTGCAAGCAATGCACAAGGCTGTTTTTAAGAAAGCTCCAATAGAAAACTACACACCCCCACACCCACCCCCCAGATCTGTTAAATATACGTGATGACTACTTATGCTCTGACTTCCATATATTTGAGATAGACAACTAAGGTTTTTACTTTTCCTGTTTCTTTTAAAGTAATAGCAGTTTGGGCTTCTTTTACAGTAGGAGGAAAGGAAAAAAAAAGAGGAAGCGGGTGAACCCTCCATTTAACAACAAAATAAATAAACCAAGATAACTTGTGTGCATCAAATTAAGAAAAAACAAAATCTGACTTCTGACATGAGACAGCTACCTGTGAAAGAAAAGGATCAAATTAAGTATTGCTGCAAGAAGAGTAGTTCTTCATGCCTTTGGCACAGCATTAGAAATTGTCATGCAGCATCATGGAAATTCAGACTGACACACTTCAGTACTAGAAATGACTGGCACACAGTCTTTCTACAACTGAGTTATGGAATTTTTCCATGCGTTGGGTTTTCTGTTCCTCTCCCCGGCCCCTACGCTAGCATTTAAGAGAAGGCTTTCAGCTTATCTGTGAACTCACCTGCCCCATGTAATTGAAGCAGTGTTTGTTGAAGATGGAATTAATCTGGGGATCCTGAAGAGCACTGAACAGCAGCGTCTGGCGGTAGTACTTGGACCAGTTATTGACATTCAGCATTCGCACTCGGGAAAAGTCCACCCCGTGGGAATCCAGAGGCAGCAGGTTAATGTGCTTCATCAGATGCTACACAGAGAGATGGAAACACACCACTACAGACTGACGTCACTGCACCCAGACTGCAAGAGCCTTAACTGCAGCGAGAAAGGGGGCAGGGACAAACAAGACAACACAGAATATAAAACAGTAGCGATCTCCTAAGACATGACTGTCTGGAATTTATTGACCACAGCAAGAGTAATTTACTTGATTTCCTGCCACAGAAGTGGAAGCTACCATCTCTTAAGTCATCAGTAACCTCTGCTTCCAATCTTCTGCCACGGGGCAAGTATAATGGATTTGTTTGTATTAAAGTCAATGGGCCCAAAGTTTCTGAGCTGAAAGAAACTCAAGTGCAGTTCCCATCCACTCAGGGAGTTTGCATGCAAGTCAAGAAATTCACCTCATTTTGGCCTCACTGAATGATGCCTAGGACTGGCATCACTGCTGCCATGTGGCAAGCAGATGTACCCAAAGGAAAAAACAGGAAAGGCTCCAGGAGCGATTCCTTGGATATCATGTAGGCTGATGTGCCTTTCCTGGGACTCCAGAGGAAACAAGACACCTTCTGGGCTGACTGAAAATGTACAATAACATCATGCTGTCAAAATGCACAGCACAGGTACCTTAAAGGCGTTTCTATGTGGAAAAAAACCCACAATCTTTCAACCTTGAAAACTTTTAACCAAAAGCCAAAAAGCGTGGGTGCTACTGCATACTAGCCACAATCCCAGAGCGGTATTTTCATTACACGTACAGGGAAATCTTCGTACTGTTTAACTTCAGACATGAATAATGCTTAGTATCTCTACAGTCAGTGGAGAGAAGTATCAGCTCCTATTGCTTTCTGGAGGAACCTGAATTAGGCTGTACAGATTCCTCACACGGCTACAATCTGACTGAGACACTGGGCAGTCAGACAGCTGGCATATTTTCTCCCAGACATGATTAAAGGAATCATCATTATCTCATCCTGTAAGATAATTACAACTGTCCAAAAAATCTCTGATTAAATATGCCACTAAAGCACCACATACTAAAATTGATAGAGAACAGGTGCTGAATGCTACCCAAAATCTGTAGAAAGATTATTCTTAGTATAAGGAAAATATCAGGATGGCAGGAGGAAAAGGAACAAGCATACATGTCTGGAATCAAGTAAGTAAAAAAAATAGCAACACCGTTCACTGCCAAAACTAAGTTATATCAGACTAACAAGACACAGTACAACACAAAAATGAATACATAGGAAAAACGCACCAGAACGTGTTCCCAATTCTGCATCAGGTAAATATCTGCTTGATCAATTATCAGAATTTCTATTGATGATAGAAAATCGAAATCTCTCTTCTTCTCCCCCTCTGCGCCAATAATAGTCCTCATACCCAGGGGAGAGGCAATGATGATATCCGATGAGTAAAATGGTGCATATAGCCTCATACTCTTCTGAAGAATCGCAACCCCTGTCCGACAAAAACCAACAGCATTTTCTTAGGGAGGTCAATTACCAACCATATTCTTCCAACAGGCTCTGTAATAGTAACTCCCTGTATTTCCTCTCCCTTAACACGATTATAGCTGGACAAAACCAATCTGTCTGAAACTCTTCTTTCCCTGAAAAGTGCTTACCCACCTCAATTTGACAAGCATTTGGCAGATTTTCATGGAGTTCAACAAACTCCTTCAGTAGTACTTTTTTTTCCAGATTTTTCATAGCCTGGAGATTTTTTAACTGAAACACATTTTTTGTGATTTTCTGCTAAAAAGGGGGATGAGAGGGATGAAGAACTTAAGGAGGGGGGGGGAAGCAGAAATGATTAACTATTCCCTTCTCCCTAAATCCTAGACTTTGGCCTCTGCCAGTAGGTACCATAGTAACTGTTACCTTAATCCGTCATGAAAGACTCAGTGTGGACCTCTTGACTATAAACTGCCTTTATTCACATGGCCACGAGTGTTGCTACCAGAACACAAAGGAAAAGGTTCTTTGTGTGATGACGACTAAAAGCATAACCAGTCTTGCACCTTCCCTGGCATTGCTTCTCACACCGTGTGTTCCGGTGTACACGCCAAACTAGCGTATGTATCACCTCTCACGTTAATGAATGAAAAAGGAAGGAATCAAAGGCATTTGTTACCTATGCTGTTACTACGGTGACATTGCTAGGACCCACAGTTTTCTGATCTTAAAAATCCAAGGAGTCCAGGCCATATTCAAACCACCCCCTACAATCTGCCCAACAAAGGTGTCTCTTCAACTTCTCTGCCTCTCTGTGTGAATCCAGCTATCATGGGTGCAGGTGAAGGCCCTTGCAAGAATTCCACACAGATACCAACAGGGACCCCTCCCACTGTCTACTTTAACCCAATGATAAAAATGGAAAGAAAAAGAAAGGCACAATTGCTTGAATTTCCAGGAAGAAGATATCACTTGTCACCGCATATACACAGTTTAACAACATCAAGTCTTTTTTCTGTTTAAAAATGTGAAAGGGTGGTTTTAGTAAGGCATAACAAATGTGCTTTAAATTAGATCTTTGTGCAGAAGTAACAGGGTGTGAGGCACAGTAAGAAAGAATAATTATTCTGCTTCTATGATTGCTTCTGCAAGTAACAGCACTGAAAGTTTCTTCAAGCATTTCTTCACACCTAAGTGGATCAAGCAGACTGTGGTATGGGAAAGGACTGAAAGGAAAATTACTATGCTACTGAAAGTAAGATGCTCTCAGCCAGAGAGATATTCCTTGGGGAAGAAAGAAAGACTGAGTGGGACCTGCTTGCATCTTCCACTGTTTCATTAAATCTCTTGGGGTGCCAATTTATCTTTCATGGGGCAATAATTTCAAAAGCCTCTGATCTGTCAAGTTAAGTTAGAAAAACAGCCCACTCATCATGGCAGCTCCAGCAACCAAGCCACCAGCTAATTCTCTGCATACTGAGTTACTAACCCAGCATGAGATTACAATATTATGAAATAGTCTCAAATTCGCTGCTTGTCCAACAGTCCTACTTGCCGGCTACCCCTTTGTTTTCATGAAAACCATGGGCAACACAGTAGAAGACCGCTTTGCTCAGTACCGAGCTTTAATTTTGTTCCAACCATTACTGATTACAAGAGACATTGTGAATAGGCTGATTAAACCCAAAAGTTTGGAGTTTTTTTTAATAACATGAAAGACTTTGCTGCATAATCAAGGCTTTCCCTCTTTAAAATGAGGTGTGGACAGTCCTGCTACAATAAAGCAATCGTTACATTGTAAGTGATTCTGAACTTGATGCGAAAATCATTACTTTTGTATTCTCTCTTCCTTTTTAAGTTCTGGCAAGGCAAGAAAGATTTTCAGAAAACTCCAAGTTGCCAGTGCAAAACCAGCATGAATACTAGAGAGCCTAGAGTCTCACCAGAGCTTCCAGCCCTGATAGCTCCTACACGTTTAGGAAGAACTTGTTACTTCTCAGTTCTTTACAACCTAAAAATCATCTGTTCAGTAGGTCATTACCAATTCTGAAGTGGTCATCAATGTTGCCAGCAAAGACGGCTTCATAATCTTCAGGTCTTTTCAGGTTGGGGGGTTTCTCTTCTGGGTCAGAGCCAAACTCCCCTTTGAAGCGCTTTTTATTACTTACATCTATTTTTTTTTTATCATTCACTTCAAGAAGACTAATGAAAACATGCACAATTCGCAAAGCACATTCCCTGAAGGGCACTATCATCAGCACCTGCGTAGATCAACAGTTACAAGAGAATAACCCATATAATATGAACACACACAGTTAACTGTACTTTAAGTAATTTTTGTTACTTAGATCTGCCCCCATGGGGCATCCCAACAATCAAAACAAAGCAATTCTGACATGCAGCAAGGAGGAAGGATGCACTGGGATGCAGCGTGCTCATGAACAGCTACTGGCCAGCAGCTCAAGTTGGTTGCCCATCTCACACCCAGGGTATCATTACAGGGGAACTGAAAACTAAGCACGTTCTCCTGTTCTCCCTACTTAAGCAAGCAAGAGCTCCCCCAATACACAGACAGGGTCAATGACTGTCTCCTGGGTGGGTGGCAACAGCCTCTGCACAGCACTCTGAAATATAAATATCTAACTGGGGAGTCAACACATAAACAAAAGGCATTTGCCAGACACGCAGCAAACACTGAAACCCAACTCTGAAACTGGTCAACAGGTAGTTGGCACCATCAGCGACAGGCTAGCCCTAGCTGAATTCCCCTGGTTATCAACTAGAGGATGCTGTGAATCCAGGGAGCTTTGGTTTGAGGCCTGCTCCACCAACTCTCATGGGTGGCCTTGACAATGGGACTAGGGCTCCCTGAGGTCTCCCAGGTACAGAAAGACGCTTCCATGCGGGCAAGTCCTTACAAGTGCCTAAGGGCAAAAAAAAATTCTGGGACATCCCACACTGGGTGACAGCCTACACCACCTGCACTAACACAGAAGACTGATGTGGAAGCACCTTTCTGTACTGGCAGATTTAGAAATGGAAGCACAAAAAGGTGACATGTCAGTCTGTAGTGATAGGAGGACAAAGAAAAAAAAAAAAAAGAAGCCAAACTCATGGCTCAACACAGAAACAGGCTGGCTAACAACCCTGTCTTCACTGCTTCTCGCGGGGTATTTGCCCTGGCCACAGCAAATGACTTCCAGGCACAATAGAGGGATATGGAAAGGCACAGGCCCAGGAACAACTCACCTGAGAGAGCAGCGACAGAAATACTTCTGGATAAACTACCAGGATGTTTATACAGCCTGACCAGACAGCCAGGGTGGGGATGGGGGAATCGTATTAATGAAGCTCCCTTACCTTAGGTCTAGTGAGCCCCTGATCCCTGTAGTCATCATTGTCGGTCCCTGGCTTTTGGTCTCTTCGTTTGGCATTGTTGCTGAGCACCTGGGCATTTGCCTTCAGAACATGGTTCAAGGCATGCAAGCAGTAAGCATGCCGGATTTCTTCTCCATTTGTTAAAGCATTTCTTTCTGGATAGAACAAGTCCCGGTATGTATTCATGATACAGAAGAGCTCTCTTTGTAATGGGGTAAAAGAGGGATCGCTTGGTTTGTTCATTGAGGACAGGAACTGTTTATTCACTTTTGGCCAAGTGGACTCTAAAGGCTTGTGAAGATAAAGCTGTTTCACATCCACTTCTTTGTCTGCTTTCAAAGTTTTATGTTTCTCCAAAGTGGAAGAAAAAGTTAGGTGGCCCAGCCTTGGCCACTGAAAAACAAGCAAGCAAACAAAACAACCAAAGAAGAGTCACATGTACCAAACTTAGTACACTTAAAAGCCCATCACCAGAGCTAGCAGTTTAATCAAGTTCGTGAAACTTGAGAAATCTCTTTTCATAATATAAGTTGAAAACTTTTTTTCCATATGCAAGCTCTTCCTTAGAGTCTACCAGGGTAAATAACAATAAATTTGAGCTCAGTAGATCTGGATGTATTTTGCGGTGTTGTGTCTAACTGTCTTCATTTTACAGATGAGAAAACCGAGGAAGGATATCATTTCTGCGTGACCCATCCAGCAAATCAGTGGCACAAACCAGGGACAAGATGAGAACCCTGCAGTCCGACTATGCTTATAGATTAGCTGCACTGAGGTATGCGCTTTGTTTAAAGATGGAAACAAAACCCCATTAGAGACTAAACCCAGAAGTTGTGAATCAGTTGCTACACACAATCTTGTTGGAGCCTGTCTGATTTCAAGGGCAAAAGCTATCACTGTAGTAAGGGAAAACTCTAAACTTTAAGCCTTCTGCTGTGCAAGTTGTCCCTACCTATCTCCATAAATTAGCTACACCGAGTTAAGCAAAGATATAGCATGCATTGCTTCAGGTGGCACTGGTATTTTCGGCTACCATATTCCAAAAAAGAAAAAAATAAAATAAAATAAAAAATAAATCACAGCTTTCTCCCTGACTGACTAACCATTGGATATCTTCCAATATATGTCACCCAGCATATGGCTGACCAGAATGTTAAGGCAACCCTCCAAAACAAAATCAGATGTGAAAAAAGTTAGGAAGCAAAGGTTTGTCTAGAAATGAGTATTTTAAAAAACAATATTCTGTCTCAAGCAATGAGGTGGTTTTCTGGTACTGTAATTCACCTATTATTTCCAGTATTAACAATATAAGTATTAAATTCCCCTTTACCAGCTTATAAATGTGTACAGAGATACAGCCATCCTGAAACAAGAACATGAAAGTGAAGTGCATCACAAGTACTTTTGACTGTACATGGTCACCTCACAAGTTCAGTTGCAGAGCACAGCCCTGGCATCATGCTGTTACCACTCAGAAACCAGTCCTGTTTCTACTCAGCGCCAAGAGTACTAAAACCACCATTTTGGGACTACAGATCAAACTCTAAGACTGTGTTTTTCAGATGTGTCACAACATGCCTATCTAACAGCAGACTTTAGATTTCAGCTCTTGCTCAGCACTAAGTGAAGAAGAAAACACTTCAGCAACAACACAGTAACAAAATCTTGACAATTCCAGTGCCAATAGCTAATAATAACAATTATGAATCTACTTCACTTGTATTAAAAAAAAAAAAAGTTATTTTAATCCAGGCATCTTTAGGAACTCTGGATGGCTAAAGAACAGTTACCTTGCTTTGACTTGAAGTTTTATGAAGCGTAGACATTTTTTCTACTTCTTTTTCTTCAAATTCTTTGTCCATGTGCTGTTTAAATGGATCTATTTACAACAAAAAAAAAAAATAACCTGAGAACTATTGTAGCTAATACTGGAATCAAGTTTCAGAACGGATTTGCAAATGAGATGAACAGTTTCCATGCTGGCCAACACCACAGTTAAAACTAGTTATTTCAAAGCACTTGGAGATGAGAGAAAGGATGTCAAATTCTCTCTACAAGAACAGAGAGAACAGATTTGACAGATTGCTTCAAAAAAAAGAAAAAGAAGCGCTCATGGAAGTACTAGAACTTTCAATCACAAAACAAATGTTGGACAGGAAAGCAGTATGCAGTAGAAAACATTGTGGCAATTCTCTGCCTTAAGCTCTGACACATCCATCCCTTACAGGTGAAATAGGCTGTCAACAGTAAAGACCCAAGTGAACTTACTGCCCTTCTTAATTTATAACCAGTTCTGCCAAGGGCTTTGCATCTTTGGCCAGAGATATGAATACAGTTTGTGATAAAGCAGAGAAAGATAGGTAGGTTTTGGGGAAGGGAGGCAAAGATTGCCTGAAGTGAGCAAAAGTCTGATTTATCTAATCAGCATTCCGTTTTGGAAAGGAAAGGAGAGGCAAGGAACTGTAAACTCATATTATATTCAAAGACACTGGCATGCACAAGTCACATGCAAAGCTTATTTTGAAAACCAAGCTCTATACACTGCTCGCAGCACAGCAGCACTCACTGCATAAAGAAAACTAATTAGAGAACACTAGTGTTTGCCAAAGGATATCTAGCCCACATACAAGTTATCCAGGCAAAAGTTAAGACATTTGCTAATTATGACACCGTTGAGAATATCTTCCCAGCAACACAAATGAACAGGGTATCATTTAATTGTACCATAGGTTCTCTCTTCAGCTAAGTTTTACTGATTTCAGCATTTGTCAGATAAAGTAGAGGGAAAAATGTGAAGCATTTTCAGGAATTCTAGTGACCTCAGGACCAGGACAGAAATCCATCCCCTTTCTGCTATCTTAGGTGACTCATTTTCTGTAGTAGATTATAAAGCCACTTCCAAGCTACAGGAACCCACTGAAAAGTAGTGCATCGTTTATAGGTTGAACAAAGCTGTTAGGATACTTAGCATGCAGTTGGAGAGCTACAGTTCTCATTAAAATGCAATGCCAACAGCCTAAGTAATATTCACATGGTAACAAGAACGAGCTGTTTTTTCTATCACATGGCCCTTTGATGCTTCCACACATTTCATGTATCAGCTAGGCTGCCTCCCAGATCTAATGTCAGCTGCTGCTCCAAGATGACAAGCCAGCATCACTAGGGATGCTACAAACATATTTCTCTCTCTCAAACTATGCCATCTGATATTAAAACCACAGAGCATGAAATACGAATAGAAGGTCTGCAAGTGCCAATGTATAGCATATCACCAAAAGATCACACACCCATGTACACAGTTATCTGTATTACACATGGTGGGACGACTCTAACACTGGAGCTCAGATTGCACCCATCAGTGCACTGCAGTGCTGAGATTTTGGGCTACGCCCTGAAAAGATACCATGCAGATGCTCCACTGATACCTCATGCCTTCCTGATCCTGCTGCAGTCAGACTCCTCTGCATAACCTTCAAAATTTAGAGAGCCCTGAGCATTTGTCTGAATTACTGTGGCTGCCCCAAGCTTCCCAGAATCTCACCTCTAACTCCAGTGAATTGTGAAGGATGCCCTCACAGGTCAGCTTTGTGATTATCTCCTGTGCTGTCTGTGCCAAGAATACCTTCCACAGTCAAGTGCGGGTTTGCAGGGCCCTTCATATTACACGAGCTAAAGCAACAGAAAAAGATAACACCCCCCATGCACATTTCTACATCCTGATATTTCAAGCTTTATCGGCCGTAACAGAAACTACGTGCAAATCCCAGTCCGCAGAAAACAAATGGTTCAGCTACACATCTGCATTAGCGTTAAGCATCCCTTATGTAACCAGCTCACATGTGGGCAATACAATGAATAATGTAGCGGAAGAACTTGGAAGCTATATAGTGTATCATCAGGGTGTTTGATAATTTACATGTTTATAGATACTCCTCTAGAGGCAGATCACTAAACACAACCATACTGTGTTTTACCTTCTGAAAAGGCTTGTGAAGAATTGCTGTCTCTTTTATCTGCATTGCAATCTCCACTCTCCTCTTCCATGAAATTGGTTTCCAAGCTAAATTCGGATTCATGTTTCACATCAGTAAACTCCTCAACTATTTCATGACTTGGGTCACAAGAGGTATCTGCGCCATCCGCCTGCTCCTGGCCAAGCATCTGCTCTGCTGTGTCTGTAGCTGTGAATTGTTAGAGAGAGAAATGGGTTATATTCTCCTGGAAAAGTTACTGTCTGTAGCTACACCTCCTGCTAGCTAGGTTGTTCCCTTTGAGTTACCATTTTTTTTCTCCCAATACTCTATCCAAAAAGAGAAAAGCAGGCTTTGTATGTGTTATGGTTTGAGAAACCCACAACCATTTATTGCCGTTTAGACAATTATTCTATTACCCGATGACCCCTCCCCAACCAGGAAGGGGGAATCTGGAAGAAAACCAGGAAACCTAGGGGCTGAAATATAAACAGATTTAATAGAATAAGACTAAATAATTAACAGTAATAACACTAAAGAACCAACAGTGATCCCGATACCAATCTAAAGATATAAAAGGATTATACTCAGCCAACTATATCAGTAGGAAGCTGTGCACTCCCAGCAGCGGACAGTGAATGTCGGACACTGCGAGTGCTATGGCTTCAGGAGGAAGGGAAGGCCTCAGGGGTCCGGCACCGGGGCAAGGAGTTCTCTGGATCGCCACCATCAAGGGAGAGCTTTCCTCCTCAGCAAACTTTCTAATTTATATTGAATGTGACGTTCATGGTATGAAATAATGCCGTTGGCCAGCTTGGGTCAAGTGCCCAGGTCTCGCTCCTCCTCATCCCTGCACCTGGCTAGCCTGAAAACACTGAGACCTTGACACCCACACACCATAGCTGGCTATAAAGTAAATATTTTCACAAATTCAGACACCAGAGTCTTCTAAAAGTACAATTTTCCCAAGCATTAGAAAAGAAATTAGTCCTGTGTCGCTCAAACCAGGACATTATGCTACAGTAAAGACGACTTCTGGCTAGTATGCCAAATGCTGCATCATACACAACATGTGTTTCCCCCGAGAAAATTAAAGAAATAACCTATTTGGGGAACATAAGTTTTAGTTTCCAAAGACCCCAAATAACTGAAAACAATAAAAAGTGGACTCCTCTCTCCCAGAATTTCTTTGCAGACTGCAGTAATGAGGATGCCTCATCATAAAGGAGGAGGTTTCCTTCCAATTTACATACTCTTTCCCCTGCTATGAGGCAAACCTTTCCCTCCTCTCGGTGGCAGCAGCCAAGCCAGATGCTGTGTGAGAGAACAGCTTGCGTCTCCCATGAGTGGGTGAGAACCCCTGGTATGCTGCTCCATGTGGATTTCCTCTGTGCTGCCGCACAAACAACATCTGAAGAAGCAGCAGCGGGCTGTCTGCCGGAAAATGAGCACAGCTACCCTCTCCCCTGCTAAATCCTTCAGCAGCTGCCGCTCCCACCCACACAGAGGCAATGGAGCAACACAGACTCCAAGCCAGAAGAGCACCCAGCCAACAAGCCAGACTACATCAGGATCCTGGCTAAAAACATACATTATTCAAACTTTCTGACTGAAACAACATTTACCAAAGCATGGGAAAAGACAAACTACCTTCTTCCTGCTCTGGTACATCATTCTTATCTTCTTCACCCCCATCTGCCTCTCCGGTCTCCTGGGACCCTTCACTGTCCATTTCTGCCTCACTTCCCCCAGCTTCTTCTGATTCACTTCCATCTTCCTCTTCCTCACTCTCAGACTCAGGAGAGGTCTTCAGGGTAGCCAGGAGCTTATGATATACAGAGACCTGTTCCACTTCAGTCTCTGAATCACTTTCTGCACTCGATTTATCAGAATTCTCAGACTGGAAGGGAAAAACACGAGGGTAACACCAACAACAGTAACACTCTATTAGGCAGCAGGCAAATACCCCCACCTCCAGTTCCCATGTTATGTTTTCCCTCTCCCATCCTATCCTTATGCAGAGGCAGTGGAATTTCTCAAAAATCATCATCGTATGCAAATAGTTATGCTGGACTCCTCCATTTATATTTTGAAAGCACCTTGCTAGACTTAGGCTGAAGTGCCTCGTTCTGCACTGATTTGACTTGGAGCATCACAAAACTTGGTTCTTTCAGTCTCAGCTGAGTGAGGGCATTTGATCTCCACAGACAAGGTGTTTACTGAACTGGCCCTGGATTTTCCTACACACACAGAGCAAAAATTGTAGAAGGGCACACATACAAGGGACAGAGCACACTGAAAACACTTCTGGCTTTCAAGAAGGTAAGTGAAATAGCTGTCAGTTGACAATAGTCCACTGGGGAGTCAGTCAAGTTTGGCTCAGCTGTAAAGCTCTAAGCTTCAAAGAAGCCAGACGCAGAGCCAGTTCTGTCCTGGGCACAAACCAACGACAGTGTGCCAGGTTATAGCCAAAATTACAGCAAAACCAGGAGTATAAGCACAACACCATTTACTTCTTTCTTAGCTCCCTTCAGTCCAAAGAAGAAAAATCAGTAAACAGGATATTAATGCAAAAAATTGCTAAGGGAAAAAAATGAACAAAAGACATTAGTGCAAAAAATCGATAAGGGAAACCATGAACAAAAATAGTTAAATTTTCCACACTGAAACTTTGAAGTCTTTTATTAATCTGATGATAAAGGAGGTTACCAAATCCTAACTGAAGGAAAAGTAAAGCAATGATAATCTGAAGAAAAGGAATGAGCATTAACATATTTCTTTGTTCAACAGAAAATGAAACATCTCCTAACTCGTGCAGCACTAAGTTTATTAACATTATTAAAACAAGTTAAAGCATGATTTACTTTTCACTGTGTCTAAGTAATATGCAAAAAACCCAAGGAGAGCTATGTTATTTCCTGCTGCTTCTGCCCTCTCATGGTATTACAGTTCTGAGTAGAGAACAATTCAGAGCCACAAAAAAGTAACATTCATTTTTGTCTCCTAAACACAAGTTTTCTAAAGGGAACAACTTCATCAGCCTGAATAACCCTGTAACATGAAACACTAAGTGTTTCACTTCACTGAACTACACAAAAATGAAAGTAAGGAAGAAATAAAAACATATTACCAGTTCACAGGTTTGAGTCGCTTCTAGTCTTCCAGAAACCCTGAAAAGAAAGCATTGAAGTATCTTACTCTGTCAATGATGTTACACACACGGTCAATGAGACGAGGGAGAGAAGGAATTGTTGAATTACACAAGTCTTAGGGAAGTTAAAAGGAAGCTTAAAACCAAAGCAACATACTATTCTCCCTAAGAAAACAGACTTGGCACTTACCCTGACAGGTTACCCTCTCAGGTGATGCCACACTCCAGAGGTGAAGCTCAAGTACTTAAGCATTATAACTGATCAAGAAGTGACATGTTTTAAAGCAGCATCTGGCTTTAATCAGAAGATGAGGCGTTAAAAGGTGTCCTGGTTTGAGGTAAAACAGGACCAATTTTGCTCAGTAACTTTACTTTTTAGCTAGGCCTCTTCTAACTGCTGAAATTAACAGCATCTTGTGCAGGAAACTGTTCACTGCCAGAGTGATAAGACCCATGTTTACAGTTGGTGCCAAGGAACGGGATGCAGAGAGGATCCTGCTTGTCCTTATTGCTGTAACAAAGTTAGCTGGCCTTGGTTGTTACTCGCCCTGTTAGAGGGTCGGAAGCGGAAAAGCGTAGAGGGGTCACACCTGTGGGGAGGAGCAGACAGGACAGGTGACCCAAAACTGACCAACGGGGTATTCCATCCCATCTGCCTCATGCTCAGTATAAAAGCTCTGGGATCAAAGGGTCAGCCCTCTTTCTTCAATGGCTGGTGTCTGAGGAAGACTCTGTCTGTTTGTCTGCCTTTGATCCCGATCCTGTATCCAGATCCCGAATCCAGTTCCTGTCCATCACTGAGTCCAGTCTGGGACTCCCCCAGTGCCTGCTGGTGACGTGACTGTCATCCTGGGACCTTGATATGGTTTTGTATATACTTCATTATTTTCTCTTGACTATTTTATTATTAATATTTCATTATGGTAGTTTAGTTCCTTCTAAACTCTTAAGTCTCTTTTTCTCTCTCTCCTGCCTTCAGCCAGGAGGAGGAGAGAGAGCATCTGTCATTCCACCTGACTGGGCCAATCTGGCCCAAATGACGACAAAAGGAATCTGAGGAGTCCAACTACAAGGGTAGTTTGTACAACAAAGTTAACCACAGCAAGAGCCTACCTCTAGCACTAAATCAGATCAGTACCTGTGAAGTGGGGAAAGAGACACATACTACGGTGTTAATTAACTGGTATTAGGACAGCAGTTCTGCAAACAAGACACTGTGCAAGCTGGCCTTAAACTAACCTCAACTCCTTCAAAAAGATGCGGAGCTTTGAATGGGACAGAGTGTCACTGGATAAGGCGAGGCACAGGACACTGCTCCCCAGCAGGCCAGGACTCTGCCTTCCATCCCAAGCGACACAAGCCGGGAGGGTCCCAGGGTACACACAAGTGACAGACATTATAAAATCATAGAATGGGTTGGGTTGGAAGAGACTTTAAAGATCATCCAGTTCCAACCCCCCTGCCATGGGCAGAGACACCTCTCACTAGACCAGATTGCTCCTTAACACTGTTTTAACCTTGTGTAACACTGTATGCCTGCCACTAAAGGCATATAACGTTAAACTGAACAGGTGACGGGACAGTGTCTTCCTCGCAGGCTTTTTAAGACTTTACAGCAGCATCAAACACCCAGCGTTTGGACTAAGGAGCTCATTCCTCCCAAGTTTACAGGGGGGTCCAAAAGTACGGTGCCCTTTTTGACCGACGGGTATCCTGCTGGGACAGGCAGGGTGCCGAGAGCTTCAGTGCCGTACTTTCCCAGCCCTTGAGAGATCAGAACGGGGTGTGGAACGAGCAGTGGCAAAGCCGGAGCCCTGACAAGCCAAGGGACCAGCCTAGCACCAGCACAGGAGCCCAGCTCACGCTCCTCCGCTTTTCCACTCCTCACGGCAGCCGCTGGGCTGCTCGGGAAGACTTTACGACATTCGTTGCAAGCAAATCTGAGCCCAGATTTTCTGCTTTCCCTGCTCCTTTCGAGATTTCAAGCTTAGGAGCGGCAGTGCACAAGGCAGAGGCAGCTCCCCTCCTTCCCTCAGGAGCACAGGGCAAGTAGGCGGGGGGAGCGGCCGCTGCCCGGGCCGAGCGGGGCTGTTCGGGCCTGCAGCCCCAGGGCAGCCAGGCCCGCCGCAGGCCCCGCGGTGTAGGATCGGCCCAGCGCCGGTAAGCCCGCCCCGGGTTAGCCGAGGGGATGGGGGCTCCCGCCCGGGGCCTCCCGCACGCCGCGCCCGGCGTCTCCCAGGGCGGGCGGCCGCTGGAAGCCAGCCAGCCCGCCCGGGCCAGCACTCACTTGTCATAGAAAGGGTGTTCCTCCCCGAACTCCCTCAGGTGCTTCTTCTGCTTCTTGCTCAGGTTGCGCAGCAGCTCCCGCCCACCCCGCCGCTTCCCCATGCCGGTCCCGCTGCCCACCCACGTGGGGCGCTCCGCCGCGCTTTACGGCACGCTCGTCGCGGCGCCGCTGTCGCGCTGCCGTACGGCGGTGCCGGCAGCTCGGCGCCTCCCGGTGATGGCGGGGGCGGGTGTCGCGCCTTCGGCAGGTGGTTAAAGCCGCGTCAGGGGAAGGCGGGGCTGAGCCTGGTCCCGTCACCGGCCAGCGTTCGGCTGGAGGAGGTGGAAGCCTCCGGTGAGGGAAGCGGGACGGGTGCTTATGGCTGCCAGCCTCGCTAGGGAAGACAGAACACCGGCAGGGATTATTTGTCCCAAATTGTTGTCAAAGTCAGCAACGTCCCGAAAACGTACACTGTGACCTCGGTGACTTGGTGTTGGCGGTATGCGTCTCCGCTGCAGCCGCAGTGGTGCTGGCTTCGTGATGGCCGGCAGGTGCCGGTGGGGATGTTCTCGGCAAACCGGACACCCCGAGTACCCACCGCCGCCGTCGCTCCTCGTGCCCAGGGTCCCAGCACCGCGGTGTCCTTGCCAGGCCGGCGAGCAGTCCCGCCCGGGGTTCGTGCTTTCCGTAAACCCCCACCAGGCAAAGGAGCTGTGACTGCGGCCCCGCAGCACGGGTGGGTGGGTGCGTGGGTGCTGATGAAGCACAAATTAGGGTGGGCAGAAGAGATTCTGAAGACCACCTGCTTCCCCCTTTGTACCGCATTGGCTGCAACTTGAAGCTATTGCGTGTTATTAGCATAATATTCTTCCCATATACATCTAGGGATATAATCATGTTGCCCCCAAATGAGGGTTCTTCACCCAGTGCGTGAGAGCCGGTCAACACACTGAGTAGAGATACTTGTTTTTATTTCAATTCTGCAGAATTGGGTGCCGGACATTTAACAACAGCTAGCACACCTCACGCTTCAAACCACCCAGTTTTTATAATGATAAAATAAGGCTGGTTGGTTGGTTGATTCATTCATTGCTCCTAACTATACATGTGCATCTAAGTTAATTTTTAAAACATTTAGGGAGGTTACCTGATTAGCATGCTCGTTATTCACAAAGGGGTGTGTATTTTAGCATTGTAATTACCTAAGGTTAGTTTGGGATATACTCTTGGCTTGACTTTGGTCCAGAAGTTATGTTTTCTGCTATCTTATGTCTAAGTCAGCAACTGCAAAAGAACACATAAGACACATTGTTTTGTTTCACATCCTATTCAAGGTGAGGTATTTTCTGTGATGTCTCAACCATGTCCCAACCAAAACTTTTTGATAAACTTCGTTCTTTCGACATCAGTTAGGCAAGCACGGGGCACCTGCACAAGCTCTGACTTCTGCTCTAGCAATGGTCATTAAGAGGATTCTCTGAGCTTTATTCACATAAAGAATTTTTTTATTTATTTATTTCTCACACCATTACAGATTAATGCAACGTTACTTCTGGTGTGTGTTTAGACACAGAAGCAGTAATAACCTAAATGCCATCCAACCTTCTGAAGAGACTGACCCTCTGTATACGAAGGGGAACACTGCAAATGGCATATTCATGTAGACACTACTTGAGCATCTTCCCAAACTGACCCATGGTCTGCAGTGCTTTGCTAAAAGCTACACGTTTTGGGGGGAAACCTCTACAGTAAGGCAAGAGGAGGCCCGGCAGAAGTCCTTAATGTTCAGACTGCTTTAATCTAAAAGGTAAAATCAAAAGCTCCAAATGATATCGCACTAAATTCTGGATCTGCTGAATCTGACTGAACGCTGCTGTAAGGGTGAAGTTTAAAGCTACACAATTCCCCAGAAACCACTTTACATTATGTCAAAGAAGAAACAAAATTCAAACTCAATTCTTTGCTTTAAAGTTCCTTATATTCCTTGCACCCCTGTGTGTCTGCATGACCTAGCAGAAACTCCTCTGTAAGGGGGGCTATAAATGGGGTTGTAACGCAGGACTCTGCAGTCTACTGATGCTTTCCCTCCTGCAAAGTGTGCACAATAGATTCCAGTTTGTCTCCTGGAAAAGAGCACCAGAACTAAGTGAAAGCCAGGTAATTCCAAGTATGATGGATGCATGGAATATTTTGGGGAAAAACGTTCTAGCAGCTGGTGATTGTGGCTTCTTGGTAGTCTGTCTTGACTTCGGGGCAGCCATAGATTTGGCTGAAGGAGGGAAGCACGTTAACTGCACTTCAGTGACACAGAAGCCTCCAGCAGTTACTCCCTCGTGTTGTTAATAGCACTGCCTCTTCAGTGACACCAGTAAAGTTGACTGACTTTACAGATAAACCCTTCTGGTGTGGAGGAAGCTGTCTTAATCCAGATCATTCTACTGACCCGGTTTACCAAGTAGCTCCTGGCATAGTTTCCACTGGGGTTTTTTTTGCAAGCAGCTGGTGTAATGCGGTGTTTTGGATTTCGGATGGGAGTAGTGGATAGTGCACTGGTGTTTTGGATTGTTGCTAGGCAGTCAAGGCCTTTTCTGCTCCTCACACCGCCCCACCAGCAGGCAGGCTGGGAGGGTACAAGAAGCTGGGAGGGGACACAGCCAGGACAGCAGATCCCAACCGACCACAGTGATATTCCATGTCATATGATATCACGCTCAGTATGTAAAGCTGGGGGAAGAAGGAGGAAGCTGGGGATGTTCAGAGTGATGGAGTTTGTCTTCCCAAGTAACCGTTACGCATGATGGAGCCTTGCTTTCCTGGAGATGGCTGAACACCTGCCCGCTGATGGGAAGCAGTGAATGAATTCCTTGTTTTGCTTTGCTTGCATGTGCAGCTTTTGCTTTACCTAATAAACTGTGTTCATCTCAACCCACAAGTTTTTTCACTTTTCCTCTTTTCTCTCCCCCATCCCACCGCGGGGGGAGTGAGCGAGCAGCTGCATGTTTCCAGCTGCCGGCAGTGGTTACACCACGACACCCCCAGCAGACACATGTAAGCGCTAGTCAGCTGTGGCCCAGCAGTAGAAATTCCCTTAGTAGGTTCTGTCAAAGCCAACATGTTGTGTAACACCACTAACTAAAATGAACTATTTCTGACTACCAGGTTTTTTTGTGGAACTGGCAGCCAGGCTCTGTAAGAAGAAAAATATTGCCAATCCATGCTACCTCTGTCAGAAGTGTGAAAAGGGAGGTTTATTTGTATGTTGCAGTAATTGTTGCTTATTGACTTCTACAGTTTGGCACTGGGAGACAGCAAGAAGAGCAGGAGTCGTTGTTCAGAGCTGGACTATGAGGACTTGGGAGCTTTTGGGGGACTGAAATTGGGCACAACTGCTAAGGTAGTGAACAGTTGGAAGCCTGTACATTCATGTATGTGTTAAAAGGGAAATTACAGGAACTTGGTGATAGTAAGGATACAGCTTGGATTTAAGTGTTGCTTAAAAGTGTCTCTTTTAAAAAATTCTGGCTATGATAGTATTTCACACTACTTAGTTGAGTTTCATTCTGCTTTTTAATGTTGCCTTATGAATTAAAAATGCGTTAATCTTGTTCTTTTGCGACACTCTGAATGCCAGCACTTGCTTCTGTGATCATTTAGTCACACTTCTTTTGACAGTAATGGGGATGGTTTTCTACCTGCTTGCAAGATTTGGGCCTGTAGCTTAATAGCTACTGTCGCCCATTTTCCTTCATCCTGACTTCCATTTCACCCTTGAAACCGATTATGCTCCTGGGACTGCTACGCCCTTTCTGCTTGACTCCTTCCTCCCTCCTCCCCACACCTCGTGTGAGAATCCTGCTTGGGTAGGATCTGGTGCTTAGGATTAAACTGTTTGTGAACTACTTAAAACATTGTGCTGCCATTCACAAACATGTCTTAGAAGACATGTTCCCCAGGAGATTAACACCTCAGCTTCTCCATGGTGAGGCACAGGCAGCGAAGCAGCACTGACCATAATATCCCATGGGAATGGAGAACATACAGCCACCCAGTGTGGTACGATAATCTTTTCCTTAAATCAGATCTCTCTTCCTCAGAGAATATGTAGCAATAACAAAATAAATTTTTTAATGTTTCAAATTTACAGGCTGGATGCAACACATTTTTCCCAAGGCAGTCAAGGGAAAGAGGATGTAATGGAATTCCTTTCTGTTTGGTATCAGGGCCCATAGGAGCAACAGCTACAGGTCAACCCCTGCGATCCATGTTGGATCATTTCTTCTACGTTAGACAACTGCAGGCACACTAACACAGGGGCTCGTTAATGTACCTGGCAGGCTTGGGCAGTGCTTAGCACTGTGACACAGGCTTGTACAGATGGGCCCACATTAAGCCAGTGTTTTCCCCTGAAAGCAGGAGTGGCACAGGAAGAACGCCATCAGGGGCCAACAGCAGAGCCACCTCAGTTCAGTGGTCCAGAGTCCCTAGCCGTGACCCAAGCCCCTCCTGTCAGCAGCAAGAGCTGTACACCAGGCTGGCTGGCCCCTCAGCAGCAGGACTGCACATAACCCGGGCAGGGAGCTCCACCATCCGGCACTGACACCCTTTTTGGGCCATGTCCCTTTCCTCACAGCAGGGTCTGGTGGTGGGTGCATGCAGAGCCCGCCCAGTGCTCCTGAAGCCCTCCCCGCAGGTGGGAGCAGTGGGTCAGCAGGCAAGAGGGACCCTTGTCTCTGCCAGTGATGGTGGGGGGAGCCTGAACAAGCAGTGGGGAAAGGAAAATGCAGGGGGGAGTGCCAAACCTGGTTCCCCATACGCTCTCTCCACAGCTTTTCCACAACTCTGTTCTAAATGAAACGCAATTGCTAATCACTCCATCAACTTAAAAATTTCAAACCAAGTTTCTAGCTGAACTTGCATTTCTGAAGTGAAATCACATTACTTACACTGGAGCTTCTAATTGCTAGCATCATATCACCAGCAATATTATTTTTACAGACTTCCTATGCAGCAGCATCTTTGATTCCTGCAATAATATTGGAAAGAAAACCAAGGCAAAAAGCTTGAATTATTTGTAATCTGCTCTGCTGACCTAATTCTGTCAGCAGCCATGACTAAACTCCGTCAGCAGAAGTCTGCTCTGCTACCTGTGTATCTTCAGCACTTTCATCTGTGTGACATGTTCCAGAGACACATGGTTTACAAAAGCCGTTTCCTTTATTTTAGAGAACTCTGCTAATTTAAACATAACAGATTCCTTGTTGTTAGCTTACTGCCTTCATTCTTTTATCTCATTTATCAGTGCAGCACTCACTTTTATGCTTTTCTTCATCCCTGCTTTTCTACTTCTACTTTTGCCTTTTCCCTTGCAAGATGCCATTTTTTCATTTTAGTGTATGTTTTTAATTGAATACATGTATTGATGACACTCTTTTCCTATCCAAATGCACAAATGGAGAGCTAAACTTGAAATAATTTTGCCAAAGTTACTTAGGCAGTGGAATTTACGCCATGGACTGTAACATATAGCTTATAAAGTTGAATGCTGATTTATTTACTGTATGCTGTTTTGTGGCATGTAAGAAAAAGAAAGCTGCACAACTCTTAAGTTACTGGCTTGAAGCAATGTGAAGGGTAAGGGAGGAGGTTCATTTCTTCCTTCATCTCACTATCCTTGCTTAATCTTCTCTGTTGCCTCTTTCTATACATCCTGGTAACAGCTGGCACCTACACAAAGGCAAGTACCTTGACATTGCCTTGATATGCTATTTACATAAATGTAGAAAATAACAAGAAAATAAATACCAATGAAAATAAAAAAGCAGAGCTATGACCAGATATAGCGTTTGGCAGCTGCTGACTTAAAATATACAATGAAATTTTTATCACAACAAAATCCCAAACTTTCTACTTACTCACAGGCTACTTAACAAAACTGAAAGTTCCCTGCACAAGAACATGAGGGCTGTTGGAGCTGGCCATTTCAGCTGCAGGACTTTCAGGATGTGGCATGACTTTTTTGGTGAAAGAATTATGCTATTATCTTATAAAGGGTAACAAAATCAGCCTTTGAGGCTAATTGGAGGTGGTATGCTGACCTATTGAAGGAGCAGAGCACGGGCTTATTTAAAGCAACAGATTTTTAAAACTTCTTTACCCTTCTTTCTCTAGTATTAATGATCTACAAAAAGTTATTCAGGCAACTATTTTTTACTTATATATGCAAGTTGCTTGTTTGTTTATTCTTAAGCAAAACTAATTTAACTAAGAACAGAACTCCTTAGTGCTTTTGTATTAAACATCTGTTCTCAAATAGCTGTATTTAGTCATATTTTGCTGATGGAAACTAAGTTTAGAAACTGCTTTGCCACCGCGTTTGGTTTTGTTTTTGCCGGTGTGAACCGTATTTCGAGTGATGGTGTTGAAAACCAAGCTGCAATTCTTTTGACAAGAAAATGGCTGATACGTTTACTGACACTCTAATTCCTTCCACTGCGGTTACTGTAATGTGTTGTTTAATGTAAAAACCACTACAATGAACTTAATATTCTTTAAAGAACTACGAAGTTTATGCACTGAAAAAATATGGAATATGGAGAATAAGACAGCATATCTTAAAATTTTAGTCTGGTTTTTTTTTTGGGGGGGAGAATTTAGAAAGGTCCAAAGTACACTAACCCCATAAGGTGCCTGAATCCATGTGTTGTCTATAGCAACATTAGCTTAAAAACCCCAAACCCACAAACATTTACATAGAAGCATACATAGTTCAGTAGATAGCTCAGCTGACAACTTGGCAGACATATGCATTCCAGCTTACATGCCAGAAATGTAAAACTGAACGTGAAAGAAGGGGATGAAGACATAGCCCTAAACCTTCTGCAGACACCCAGAAAAATGGATACATTCTTTTCAGGGATTCAAATTAGTTCTGCAGTACATGAATGGCCCGTTTGTTCAAAGTGGTTTGGAGATGGCATATATAAGGCCAGGTTTTCCAACCCTTGGTACTCTGTATTGGGACAGGTTATTTAATCTTAGAAAATGACATACAGGTATACATTTGAATGAGATGCTAGAGAAAAGAAATCTACATTATGACTTTCTCTGCTTTTGAGTGGGTGCTGATGTTGGGGAAGAATTGGTCAGATGAAAATTGATCCTGTTTAAAATACTCAAATTCATTTTTCTGCCAACTAGTTACTGAACTAATCTATGTACAGAACATTGGTTTTATTTTTGACATTCCCTCTTGGACAATACCAAATGATTGTTTTGGTCTGAAAGTTTCATCACTGCCTTTGATGTTTGATGGCAAACTAAACTTTCTGCTATTTAATTTCTCAGCAGCATGACCACTGCAGGCTCTAATCACTTCTAGGTATCTGAAGTTGCTGTACGTTTGGAGTCTTGTTGGCCTTAGTCAGTTATGATGTCACTGTGTCTCCACAATGTAGATATTTTAACTTTCTCTGAGCAAAAGGTGGAATTTTTGTACCCTAACGGCTTAGGGGAGAGGCCCTATGAATGTTTTCAGTAACTAAAATTAAAAAAAAAACTATTATTTTGAACTGGAAACATATTCTAATACTGAAGCAAAGACTTAATATTTACATGGCAGAAGGGAATGAAAGATGAGTGGTTATAACGTGCTGATGTATGAAAGACCTTGCATCTGCAGATGAGATACACTGATTGTGTGCTTTTTGATACAATCAAGTGGCTTTTTACCGAAGTAGAAAGAAAACATGTACTTTTTACTAATCATGTTTCTTGTAATTCAATGGATAACAAAAAGTACCTTCCTTTGGAAATGCTAAGAGAACTAGGAGTTTTTGGTTGAACGGTGAGACAGCAACTTCTTTTTTAGAGAGACAAAACCCCAAATCCCATAATGCTGTCCTCTTACCATACAAAAGTACGTAGAAAAATGTTATAGAAGAAGAACATTACATGTGCTGTATGCACCTACCAGAACAAATAAATTGCTTGTATTAAAAGGTGGGGCTTTTTATATTCTTACTGTACATGAAACACTTCTCCGATTCCTGTATCATGAAGAAACTGGGTCATTTGAGGTACTGAGTATATACAGGCATACAGTCATACACCCATTCCTTGGTGCACTGATATGCTGTCATATACCCAGATCCTCTGAGACCACTAGTGATTTATCATGGTTGGCTTATGAATGACTGTCAGAAATGTAACTTGCACTTCTTGCCACACAAATGGACAAGGCTGAATGCTGGTGGAAAAACACCCCTGAACTCGAGAAGACCACAGCAAACTAGTCAGAGGGAAACCTGAGGAAGAACTGTTTAAACAGGACCAAGAAGTCTTCCCAAATTTTGATAGGAAAAATATTTTTAAAAGCTAGTTGTGCTATTTTTGTGGCTGCAAAAGCATCGGAACTAGAGGAAGCGTGGCATTTCCTAATGGTGCTTGCTAGGAAAAGCCACAATCAGCATGTGATGGTCTATTCCCAGATTTCTAATTTGAAGGGACAAATACTAGACTCTGCCTGTTTTAGTGCAGTTTGATCTAAGACAATAGCAGACTTCAAGCAGTTTTAACTACACCTTTATATTCCACAAAGTGCAAAAGTTTCTCACGTCACAACTTCCTGGGTAAATAAATGACTTTCCCTTGGACTTGCTGTATTTCCAGTGCTCACTGGAATAACAGATAGATAGTAATTAATTTCCTGGCACATGAAATGCAGAGACTGGCAGGAAAGGCTCCTAAAGCAAGCAGCCTGTTGTATAGTCATATTAAAGCTAACATGACAATTAAGTTGTGGTGGTGGTATAATTAAGACTAACTGTAGAAACCAAAACTGAAGTAACGTTCCAGGCATGACTGATGACCCCTGGCACGTGTAAGAAAGGGAAATACATGCTCTAGAGCACTTTGATGAAATGCCGAGAATAAATTCAGACCGCACTTTTAAATACCTTACTAAATGATACAGAAATTACTGTTCATAAGTTGTTTGGGGTTTTTTTTGTACTGAAAGATATGGTCATAGGGCAAATGAACCCTGGGTATCTTGGAAGTGCAGGGTCATTTAGACTGTTTTTAAAATATTTTTAATCCATAAGTAATGGGATTCTGCCATGACTGCCCTTGAACAGAGCCTTCCTGACAATTTTTAAATGGTTAAATAGCTCAAAGAAAAATAACATAAGTGAATGCTCTGGACTTAGTTTTACATTATTCTACAAACCTGAAAACTTTATAAGCAGATGTTATATATTACTTACATAATATATTGGTCTGTGTATTTTTTGACACTGAAAGTAGGCTGGCAGCTGTTAGTCACAAAGTATTTGTGGAAGGAAATCCACCTCCAGCTTACTGGCAGTCACCAAGGATTTTAAAGATTGAATGGACTTGAAAACTTGTCTATCTTCAGTGCCAATACTTAGCACAGTTCCTATTTAGATTGAGACAGTCTAACCACTGATGGGATGAAGTTCACTGCCATATCTATCAACTGCTTTCATGATACTTCTCTTAGTATTTGCTACCACTCTGTGGGTTTATGTAACAGCCTTACATTGGAATCTATTTTCTGTGACCCTTAGGAAAGTACTTTCTCATACTGGCAGATAATGCTAGACATTTAACCATACAAGCCTGAGTAACAGGCTTCTAACACTGAGGAACTGTACTCAGAAGGGCACCGCTTTCTTTCTGTTAATGCAAATAGTTTGGGTTGTCTGTCTTAGCCTTCCCATATTTGCTCACTGGGTCTGTCTTTGAGTATTTTCAGTTCTTTTCTATTAAAGATGTTGTAAAGTGCTCAGAGTATACTGGCAGGCTAGAATCAGATACAGCTCTGTGCAAAGGGGCAGAAGGAACTTGATTGGATTTCAGACTAGAGATGTCTGTCCTTGCAGGCCACATACAGATTACAGGGAAACCTGAACTGGGGGCGGGGAAAGCACAGGTAATTAGGTTGAAGGTTTATTGCTGCCTAAGTTCATATATAGTAAAACTCCATGCAGAAAGACAGAACATTAGGTTAACCAAACATTTTAAAATCTCCTCCAAATTACTGACTTGATTGCTAGATGGGACTAATGAAGTATCAGCCAGGGGCGAGAGCAGCAAGATTAAGAATCTGTGTCCCAATTACAGGGTGAGACTGCAGGCTACTGGATATTGAAAGTGGGGGAAGTGCTAATTCTCTTAACTTACATATGAGGGCTTGGACATTAGGAAAAGGTTCTTCACTGAGGGCGGTCCGTCACTGGAACAGGCTCCCCAGGGAAGCGGTCATGGCATCGAGCCTGTCAGAGCTCAAGGAGCATCTGGATGACACTCTTAGTGATATGGTTTAGTGGTAGGTAGCCTGGTGAGGAGCAGGGAGTTGGACTCGATGATCTTTATGGGTCCCTTCCACCTTGAGATATTCTATAATCATACCCGTACAGTGATACTGACAGTAGTTCGACTCTTTCAGATTCAAACTGGAGTTCTAGGAAGGCAGGAATACTTTGCTGTGATGCAAAGAACATCCTGTGTGGCATATGTTGCCTTTATTTCAGGGCATGAAATTGGCCATTCTGGCAATTTTGCTGTGTGAATGCAAAAGCAGGCACTTCAGACAGATTACAAGTCTGTCTAGGTATCATTTAAGGCTTTGAATGTCTTGCTCATAAGAACACAATACAGCATACTCAAATACTGATGTTTATAAATGGTATGAAGCATGGCATTTTTATTAACTCCCTCTAAAATTCAACTAAAAATTTTCAGATTGAAAATGAGATGAGGGGGTCAGTAGGTAGAAAGATGACTTGAGAGAAGACCTAAAGTAATGATTGGAGTGATGTTTTGACACTTGGTAAGAAAGGTGGCAGAAATCAAAACTGGAGAAGTATGTAGTAAAAGAACGGGAAAAGTAGTAAAGAATGGAAATAGCTTATACAACAAAACAGTTTATCTGAGGTTCTGTAAGTGAGGATCAGGAACATGCTGCGAGAGTCAGAAGCCACATTAGTAGACGGAAAAAGATGATCAGATTCTATTGCATTGTTACAGTATTATGCAAAGGCATAACTAGAAATAAAGACAAACACGTTATTATGCCTTAGGAAACCCCTAAACATGAAGGGGAGGACAGATGAAACAGAGAAGGATCACAATCTTAAAAGGGAGGACTTTTCATACAGGGAAAAATAAGGATGAGAAGTGTGGCCTACTGAGGTTAGTAGACAGCAGTGCTAGTAAATATTGGTCTGTAACAGTCCGACTGCATAGGTCATTCTGCTTTTTCGGGGTGGAGGTGATCTGTGATGGCAGTTAGCTATGGCTCTGTCAACATAGTTAAGGTCTAAAGATCACTTTAAATGTACACTGGCTCTCCCCAGCATACAATGAGGATGGAAGCAAGAAATTTTAATAATGTACCTTTCCCAGGATCAAGTATGCCTTCTGCCAGGGGATTTCTTGCATGGGTTAATACTTTCTGTAGCTGTCTCCTAAGTCCGTTCCTATTTAGGTCTGATAACTAAAACTCTGAGCCAACTGAAAAGCCATGCTGACTAGCTATTTAGCCAAAAACTGCAGGCTGAGAGTAAAACACCCAAGACAATAAAAGACAACCCCTTAATCTTATCATGCATCAAATCAAGATGTGGAAAGACTTAGTATTGTGCACAGTCGTATTTCAATACTATATACAGCTTGAACTTGGCAGGTGGCTTAGGCAAAATTAAAGCACTGAAGCATGGCAAATTTGAAGAAAATGTAACACGGACTTGAAAGAGGCTGTTCCTCTGAAGCACCAGCTTTATTTAACCAGGTTAGCTCACAGTTTCTTCCTTCACGTTTTACTATGTCTGACGTAATTTTAAGAAATGCTATTATGACTGAATACTAGGAATAAGAGAAAGGAAGAACAGCTTGAAATTGAGAAAAGCAAACACCTTGAAGGGAGAACTAGGCAGTGTGTCTTCCCGTAATGACTTTGATTAACTTTTTTTTTTTTTTCCAGGCTTACAGTAGAAGATACACAGGCAGCTTACTTTATATCACACGTGATACCAGCTACATTGACTGTCTTGAAATATCCTAAAACAGCTCTGTACAGCTAGAAAATGCAGACAATCTTCAAGAACAAGCTTGGTTTCTTGTCTTTCAGCTATTTCCCATTAACATTGTCCGTTACTGTCTGATAACAACATCGGGCTTCTTTTCTTTTGTGATTGTATAAAGCTTAGAGGTGCTCTTGGTAAGTATGATCCAGTCTCTCTGGCTGTCTTGTCCTGTGACTCAGTTGGCTATTCCTTCTGTAAATTCATTTAACAGCAGTCAAATCAAAGCCACTCCCTTAATACTGAAGCAGATTCCTGCAGCCGTGTCCTTCCCATTAACCTAGTAAAGGCAGAAGTGCTTAATGCATCTGAAGGTAAAGTCAATGATGGCTTTGCACGCAGTATTATCTCCTTTGATTCATGGTGAACTAATCTTCAAAGCAGTTGAGCACTCCTTTGCTATTTGTACTGCTTTTCCCCTCTAAGCATTAAGTAGCGTCCAGCTAGACTGGGTTTACACAATCACCAATCTAACCAGTTTAGAAAAAGGCTACAACTTTCCCTGTAGTGAACTAGAACAGTTAACGCACTGTTTGTCCTACCCACAGTGACACTTTCTAGTATCCATTTGCTTTACAGCATGGTTATAAAAGCACTTCATTTAAATTACAGATGTAAGCCTATGGAAGTCTCAGATTTGTACGGTGATCACTGTGTTCTTCTGTTAGCAAGCAGTTACTAAGACTGGAAATGAGGCTATTGGAACTGTAGAAGCCTAGAAAAGTCTCAATATGCCTCATTGCCCTCTAAGATCCACCCCCCCCCCCCCTTAATACAAGTCAATATGTAAGGTGTATGTATACCCGGGATTCAGTTACTTCAAAGGAGCTACAGCAAAAAATGTGAGCAATCTGGCATCCATAACATTAAAATTACACAAATATGAAGTGGATTTTGCAAGTATTTCAGAATTCAGAAGCCATTTAGTATCAAAAAGAGACTCAGAATTTTAATATTTTTTTTATATATATACACTTATGTATGTATATATATAAATAAAAATAAATTTTACCTTTCTACAAATATATTATAGATAACCATACTTCTTGATCACAGAGTACAGTGGAACTTCTTCACTTTATAGCTGTTCAGTCTACACATACTGGAGTTATGATCAAGAATAACTTGATGAAACAGGATTTTATATAATTACTTTATAAGACAACTTTTATTTAACAGTAAACTGTCTCAGTAAATTAGGTTTATAGGACCAACTAATTTCAGCACTAACGGAGCCAAGTACCTGGTGAGTTCATGACTTCACTTCAGTTTCTTCTACCTGAGGTAGTGTATCCCAAACAGGTTCCTGAATGTGTTCAGGTATTTTCTCTATCTTAGTCTAAAAGGAAAGCAAAGCAACCATTTATTATACCAACTAGTTAACATCTAACTACTTTGCTTTATTTAGTCTGGCTTAAGATATTTATCAGATTCAAAATGCCACCTAGTGGCATTTTCAAGCAATACAGCCTGCTTCTGAAGACTTCAGAAGTTATTGGTACTTGCATCAGGACTTGGTCTCCTAACAGCTAATGAAGTGAGAAGGAAACTTACCTTTTTTACTTCCATGGCAACTCCTTCAGGTAAGTTTCGTTGAACGTACTCCAAATAAACTGCAGCTGTACTGCTTGTTAGATATTTCAACTATAACAGAAGCAACGTTTTTTTAATGTACTATTATTAATACTTCAAACAGAATACAAAAAAATGAGTTTGCCCTAGCTTCTCTAGTTCTTGCTATGGGACCAAGCATCTTAGAGGAGGGCAGCTTCCCTAATATCAAACAGAGGCAGCTGAGCTGTACACAACTCTCACATAAGTATAAAGCAGTTACTTCACTCCACAGAATTGTACATACTGCCTGTGATCACATGCACTGATTATGGTAGAAGTGGTGAATCGTAACACTGCACGTATCAGATTAAATTAATTAAAGTTTTTTCAAGAGTTAGCAGCTTTTGTATACTCTCAAAGTTCAAGCTTATTATAAAACCTGCAACTCCAGAATTCCATTGAGTTCTTGATTTTCTGGTTTCTCCTGGATGGCAAAAATACTGCTTACAGTCTGTGGGCACCCGTTTGTACTGCACTAATGTCTGGGGACTTAAAGCAAAGTCCCATTTTGCTAAGCACTGTACAAATATACAGTAAGACACCCAGGAGCCACAAAATGCTGGCAGTAAACCTTTCTTCTAAGAAAGTCAACCACAGCTGCAGTCTAAACCATACAGAAGTCTGTGTCATCGGCCACAGAGCTAGTGGTTTGTATACACTTCCTTTCTTGTATTTCCCCCACTCAGTTTTAGTTTGCCACATGATGTTGTATAGCGCAAAACTATGCATGTTCAAAAATATCAAACTCACAAAGAACAGAACCCTTAGTGACTGGTAATGACAATGGTTTAGCTGCATCTTCTTCCCTTCCTGAGAAAGCTCCTGTCCCACTGATTCTTGGAAACCAAGAGCATGAAACATACAAAGATAACCCTCAATTCTACCTTATCTTTTAATCGTTCTTTCAGCTGTTAAGATGATGGTCAAAATCAGCCTTTTAATCAAAAAATTATGTAGGTTGTACATTCAGATTAACTTGTGTTACATTTGATGTGCCTAGGTCACCTGTTTTCTGCTATTCCCTACACTCTCCTCCCCAACCCAAGTAAACAGGAAGCTTGTGTTCACTCCCAAACTAATATCTATTAACATCTTTGAGTTGTGCACCTAGAACATTTTTTTAAAAAACATTTTTCTTACCTCTAAACACATGTAATGTGTTCTCATTTCATACTGAACTCTGTGCTTCTTGTAAATGTGTACAGATTTTAAAAGTGTCAATCGTTCTATCTTCTTTGGTGGTTTATGTCTGAAAAAAGCACAAAAAAATTTAATTTTATATAAAGACTGCTATTGCAAATTATCTGAAAGATTATGCTGAAATCCCTGTTCTTGTTTGACATTTAGAAGATCTACAAGGAAGTATTAAACGCTGGTACAATTTATTATTAACCCACATGGCCATGGTTAATACTCAGGTATTAACCAGCATTAGTTCAAGGAAGTGAGAGCACTGACAACTGTATTTAGAGTACTGTCAATATCCTTCATGTAGCTAAAATGCACTTCTACTATGGCACTGCTGAGTGTAGAACTGCTGCTGCTTTCTCATCACTGTGCTAGATTTATAATCTTTATAAGTGTTAGATTTATAATGTGAAAGAAAATACCAGATTACACCTGTTTCTTCCAAAAAAGAGAAAATACTTCTAAGCATAGAACCTGAATTACAGCAGATGACATAAGAAGCATCTGACACCACATCAGTCTACAGATCAGTTACTTACACTTTTTCAACAGAGATGCCAAGTTCTTTAGCTGCAAGCACTGCAAAATATTCATAGCTGTCCAACACAGCTTTATCATGGCCTTTAACTAAAAGTGACAATCTCTTGTACAGTGTTTCTGGCTCATCTGAAATAGATACCTGTATTTTTAAAGAAAGGACAAGTGTTACCACTCCATATTCTCCTTTAAGGCAAGCACTGCATATTTTCTAAGCCTGTGCACCCCATTTGTAAAAGAGGGAAAAAAGCTGCTTATCTTAGTTTATCTGCAAGAGGCTGACAGTATTACCTTGACTGACAGTTCTCACTCTTATCATCAGGGAAGGCAAAAGTGTGAAGAGATACCTAACTTCTGAATATTTAGGTAAAATCTCTTGATCAGAAAAGGAAAGGGAATGCCAGATAAATCTAAGGAGGACAACACTAGCAAAAGCAAGAATTAAACTTACTGTTAAAGCAAGTCTGGAGCAGCATTACTTGTATTTTAAATAGCAGCATGAGAATACCTGAAATTCTCAGACTTCACTTGGGTATGGACAGCAACTAGAACGTTATGGACAGTATCCAGAACTCTCACTTTACTGAAGTCAGTTATAAGGCTACTTTAAACATAGTAGGCTTCCCCAGGCATACTATTCATTATGTTTGTCCAGGTACAAGTTTATGACTTTCAGTTAGAGCTTCAATTTCTGATAGCCTGGGCTCACTGATCATCCAAAAAGCCTTCATGTGTCCAGGAAGCACTGATTTTTCCCACAGGTTTACTCCCAGGCAGTTTAGCACAGTAAATCTGGTGTGTACCAGACATGGCAGGAAGGCTGGGTCTGCACTATGGATCTAATACTGCCTATCAGATTTTGGCTTGCTTGCACTTACTATACAGATTGAGCACGTGTTTCTAAAGTCCAAGTCAAAATCAAGGCATTCAGATTCTAAACGCAAGATGCCTTCACGAACTTCCCACCTCATCAGCCCTGGACTCCCAGCTTCCAAGCCAGAGACAAAGGCTGGCTAAGCTGCTGCAGGCGCCGAACTGAATGTTGCCAAAAAGCTGGTATTTCATAGAGTTACAGCTGCACAGAGAAGGAGTAAAGTGACTAAGAGGCAACCGTGAGCTATAGAAATCTTGCTAAAAAGAAAAAAAAAAGAAAAAGATCTCAAATACCAATAATCTAAACTGTTTCTTTCTCTATGGCAAATTTGACATCATTAAGACCTAACTTTAAAAAGCCGCAACAAAGGAATGCAAGTTTTTCTGTACACCCTCTTTGTTACTAAGACAATACACAAAATACCATTCTATGAAACGCTTACCAAAGGATTAATCTTAGGCTCCTGTGTATCAACATGGGATCCAGCCAGCCGTCCTCTCATCAAGTTGGAGTTTCTAGAAAAGTGGTAATGGGGAAAGCATAAAACAAGTTGTTAAAGTTGGATTTTTTAGGGAGTGTGGAGAAGTGGAAAGAAGGAGGGCCTTTTATACTTACGGAAGAAAACATTGCTTTTGCATAATTCTGCTTGCATAATTGATGGGAAAAGCTGATCCCTGTATAAAACAAATAGATTATGGGTTGGGTTTTTTCCTCCCAAATCAGAAAGTAGCCAGTTACTACAGGTTTATTAAAGGTTACTTTTTTGGACACCAGAGCGTAACATATTCCTAGGCACTGATTTGCCAAACTAGAAAGTTTGCTCTATCAGAAGACACAGGAAAACAGGAGCACAGAAATGTATTTTAGTATACAACAGCACCTAAAAAAAGGAACACATTAAGGGAACAATAAAACAGTATGCACCTATTATTAACCAGGCACCTGAACAGCAATCATAAAGCATTTTTTTTAGCAGAAAAATGTATTTTGTGTGGCATCAGATACCATTTCTGTATGATATTTTCTCTTCAGTTTTACTTTCGTAATGCAGTATCTATTAGTTTTGTCAAGAGACAAGACTAAGTAGAACTTGCTGTTGTAAAAGCAATTGAAAATAGCATCCTATAAATGTAAAAATTCAAACTCTGAATTTAACATGAAATTTCCCATTTTTTCAGCAAAAAGTTCCTTGTGATTTTGAACACTTGTTCTTTCGAAGATAACATTTAAATAGAAACAGTTTTAACAAGTAAATGAACCACATTTAAAAGATAACATGATTTTCTTCTGTGTTAAAAAGAGACTACAACTGTTAATCAAGATGTAACATTACTGTCTTTCATACTAGAAAAATTGTTCCCTTCTGAACATTATGTGGCTTCTAGCTACCTTCCACTAATTCTCAATTTAGCAAAGTGACAGACTACTGGGGGGATGGGGGGGGACACACGGGGGATGACGACGGGGAACCAGAACTCTCCCTTCCTTAAGAGAAACTCAGGGCTGCAGCAGAATGCTGAAGCAAAATTAGCTATTTATCCAGCCCCTTGATACTCTTATTTAACAAGGTGGAGTCAGAGCTTTAAGAGAGAAGACAGATACCCCACACATCAGTTATGTAGGTGACTGTATAATCAAAACATCTGAAAACAGCCAGAATTGACACTTTTCCAGGTAATCTTACTACGGTTGCTCATGGATATGCAGAACTAACTATATGATGCTATTAGGTCCCTAACCTTCTCTAGCATGCATTATATTACAGATCAGCAGTGAATGAAGCTGTTTTCTGAAGTAATTCTGCATTCAGTAAGAAAGATGACTGCAGGAAGATGCAGGAGAGTTTCCTGTTTACAAAGCTGAGTGTTGTTTGGAGAGCACAGTTGAATGTCTCCACTTAGGCAAGCCTTTCAAATCCAGATGTTCACAAACAAGCCTGGTACTACATTCTTAAGTGCGTGACACAATAAGCAACTTTAGGAGCATAAGTATTTGCCACTATAGTTGACAACCAGAATGTTTCAAAGTTCATGCTGGGAACTACTTGAGCCTTAATACCTAAAATTAAAGAAATACATCTGATTATCTGGATCTTTGCACTTCAATTCTCTGTCTCTGAAGTCAGTATACTGCCTCTCCTTCATTGAATGCCAATATGAAGTACACTAACATCACTTGACACCACTTCAGGGAGCAGATAGGCCCATGAGCATATAAGACTGTATTCAGTGCAGGGTTTAAACTGCGTGTGCAAGTATACGGCACAGAACCTGACCCCAGATGACAAATGTAAGACTACTGACTGGAATTGTAACTAAAAGTTGTATCTGTTTCTGGGTTTTTTGCATGTACAGCAGTCTCTGCTATGTATTTTTTTACTTCTAACTTCTTAACCTTGTAATACAGACTTATTATTTACATGCAAAGATATGTACACTCATTGCATATTGTATTATGTGTTTTTGGATAGAAAAAAAATCAGTCTTTTTATGTAATAAAGATGAATAAAACAAAACATGATGGAACAGTAGAGTTCTATCCCACAAACTATGCTCCACAGCCTTTACAATATTCTACGACTGTGCATATTTTTTCCATCACATGCTGTCTCCTTTTGTTACTAATGATGCAGGTATTCATCAAGTCAAAAGTTTTTGTAAAATAAAATTAAAGATGCTCTGTGCAAATTTTGACGAAATGATGCACTGAATACCCCAGGTAGCAAAGATGGCATTCAGCAGGCAGTAAAGCATATTTTAACAGCTTGTTTCATTCTCTAACCTAAATATACTTGATGCACTCTTGATAATGGTCATCATAGAAGGTGGAAAAGACAGACTGCAACGTAACAGAAGTCAGCTTCCTGTGTGAACAAAGGCGTTGCACAAAACAAAATTACCCCTCTCCTAGTGCAAAAAAAGCCTTAATTTTGTTTGGTTACGAGATCTTCTAGGACGCAGGAAGCAGATGCCTGAAAGGTAAGGAAGTCCAGAACACAGCATATACAAAGACAAGAATCTAGGCCTTCAGAAAATTAATAGGAAACCATCAAATTTTCTCAACCAGAGAACAAGTAATTACTATTTAAAAATAAAAGCAACCAGAAAACATCGACAGTGTAAGAAGTTTTCCTTTTTTTTTTTTTTTTTTTTTTTTTTTACGTTATAACTTCAAGATTTGAAACTTCAGGATCAGGCTTAGTGCATGACCCCCAAATCCAAACCATTTACTCTTCATCATCCCTTACACGCAGAGCAAGAGCCGCAAAAACAGGACTACAGGAAAGAGTTTTGACGACTCGCTAGAAAGGAAGCCACTGGCGATCTCCCCAGCCCGCGGAAGCCCACCGAGGAGGACAGGCCGTCTCCAATACAGCTTGCACCGGCAACGTGATGCCAGGGTTTGCACAGCGCCGAGCACCGGCCCTCAGCCGTGCGCGGGGAGCGGTGCCTCAGCTCCCTTTTCCCTCTCCCCTCGGGAGTGAAGATGCCGAAGGAAAGCAAGAGAAGGAGGACGGAGCCCCCCTCCCCCCACACACCCTACCTGAAAGAGCCGCCTCCACAGGCACCCTGCCGCCATCTTGTCTCCGCCCCAACCCGGCGACCATAGTGGGCGGCCCGGAAGGAGAAGACCGGCTTCACCCACCAGCCGCCCAAAGGCCTAGACCACCGAAGAGCGCCCCCCGCCGCCATGGCGGAGCAAGCACCGCCGGTGAGGCGGGGGCACTGCGGCACCGTCGGGCACGGCCGCACTCGGGGGTGGGGAGACGAGTTAGGAGCTCGTATGGCGCCGCACGGCGCCATACGAGCTCCTAACTCGTCTCCCCACCCCCACGTCCGCCTCCCTCCCGAGGGTTGCCTCAGGGAAGGACCGAGGAGGTAACGGCTCTCCTCGCGCGCCCAGACCGTT
>VFFE01007199.1:5249263-5285705 GCA_008921705.1 Burhinus oedicnemus | reverse complement strand
GTCGCCCCCCCCCCCCTTCCCCTCTCACACGCTCTCCCTCCTGTTTTCCATGAGGAGACACCTACTGCCGGACGGGAGAAAGCGGGAATTGTTAATTTTTCCGACCCCGAGGCAGGGCGGGTGACGTTCATTAGGGTGTTTTTTTGCTGAAGGTGAGGGGTACGCGAGCCTTCTTCAGCTTTTCCCCCCTTTCTGAGAACTTTTTACCACAACTCGTTCTTGCCAAGAATACTCACGTCCACCCAAATGTATAAAGGTGAAAACATGTTGGGTTTTTGTTTTGTTTTGTTTTGTTTTTTTGCCTAGAATGATTCAGGAATACTTTGAAGAACAATGACACGTGAACTTAGTTTTCAACCTTTTCCACCCCTCGTAAATATATTTTGGGAAAAAAAGGTATTCAAGCCTGTTAGCAAAACCCAGCCGACTATATTTTACCAAAGTATAAAAATGACTGGAAAAGTCATATAAACCTCTTTCTTTTTACACATGTAAACAGCAGTTAAAATTGTAACACAGGTTCTGATCAGTACCAAATATTTAAAGGGGGGGAGGGGGTGCACGAAATAAACAAGTACTATATTCATGCCACTAAGCCATCCTAATATACACATGCAGGTAGGCAGTAACCTGAAATTAAGCTGTGTGCAAGTCAAATGCTAACAGCAGGAACCTGAAACCAGCATAGATCACAAACTTTCTTTTTTTTTTTATTTTGTTACTTCCTCTGCCACCTAAAATTACAGTCTGCTTTTTACACTAAAGCACCTAAAATATTTACAACCATCTTCTAATAAAATAACAGTTAAATATTGAAAATAAGATTTTTCTCATAAAATATGTTTTCTGTATGTACAGGTTTTATCAAAGAGGACTAAGTTCAATAGTGAACAGTTTTCCATCATTAACCATCAGCAAAAAAACAACTTTTCTGAAATAAAACTATGTCCAACATGTACAAACAGGCAGAACAGCATCTGTTTAACATCAGCCAATGCAACACTTAATAATAATGACGTCAGTGTTTGAGGCCTAAATTGTATACTGTTTAAGAAATGTGCATTTATTTTTTTTTTCCTTTATGAATAACTTCTTTGGTTATCATTGTTCTATTATCTTCTTGGCTGTACAATAAAACAGCACCCAATTAACATTACAGAACCAGGCATATATATGTATATATATTTATATATACTAGGTTTAGCACAGCTACCTGTCCCATTGTTGCTAGAAGAGTTCCACTGTAGATTAATAGAGAGCTGCTCTTCAGAAGCAAGCCCACGAGTTTCTACTGTATTTCAGTTTTTCAAGCAGAACTCTCAAGTGACTTCCATTATCACTTTGCTTAAACACTCACATTTTTTCCTACCATTAACAGGGGAATCTGAAAACATTTTTCCATTTTCCAGTGTAGTGGCTTTTCTCAGAAAGGTCCTTAAAAGTTCAAAACGATACAAGTTTGGAAGAGAAAGAGTAGGCTCTGCTGGGTTGCTTCTAACACAGGCTCCTAAAAGCCCACATAAGTTACCGCTCACAAAAGCCTCCACTTTGGAAACCACTAAGACTTGCACAATCTACAGAATTTATTATCAGCGGATCTAGTTGGCAGCATACAGCTGTCTGTTGAACCAGGGTTGTGTGGCCCCTGTAAAAGTAACATGTCACAGCGTGGACAGGAACTGCCTGGCAGTTTGGGAAAGAAAAGGCGGCTGCTGCCTGATCTCCTGAAACTCACACGTACAGTATAATTGAGAACATCATCCCTTATGCAGCAGAGGGAGTGAAATTCCACCCACTGGTCAAAACCAACTGAAAAAAACCAAACCTCTGGAACAACACCCAAAAACACTAAAAAACAAACCACGTACGCAGGAACTTCACTAACCTGAAACTGAGAAGTGATTTCCATTCTCCTGAAGGGTTGTTCTTTAGTATCAGAACATTCGACCTTAAGTAGAAACTTCAGGTCATTTGGCTTCACGCATTTGGCTTTGACAGAGAAGGCACCTCCCTGCCAATGAGTCCCACTGGTTTTGGACTTGTGTGGTCCGGTACTCCTACACAGAAGTGCCATGGTTTACCCTCATTTTGCATAGTTATACAAGGAAGAAAGACAGTAGAAAACAAGATCCACCATCTCTCAGATTCTGCTTAAGATGTTAGGAATGTGGCAAAAAAACCCCAACAAAACAACACCCAACCCATAAAAAAACCCAAACCCTGAAATCTGGAAGATCTGAAATCAGTCTTATAAAATATTTTATAAAGTTAGCAATACTCCTCTAACTGTGCAAAATTCACAAGAAAATCAGTGCTGCTACCTGTGAAAGCTCTAAAATCAGATTCATATTCTGTAACTAAAGGTCCACTCAACCTAACTCCAATTCTTCCGTAATTCTTTAATTCTACAAGGTACAATTCTTTTGAGATCGTATTTTCTTAGAGAACCAAATCTAAATTTACATAAATGGTGTTAAACATCCAGCATGTAGATCTAAACCTAAGGGAGGAGAAACGGTAATTAAACAGCAATGTCAACTCACCTTTGAAGTATGTTTTACTAAATAAACAACATTTCAATTTGATGTAATGAGGAGGACTGAAAATGGTACAAGAATAACATTTCATGCCTACGAGTAATAACTAACATGTGCTGAAGGCATATACTCCATCAATCTCTGTTCCACAGGCAAGAATGTCTCCCTGTATTTGCCTGGTGAGAGAGCAAGCTCCTGCATTGCTTGAGCATACACTTTCCTAAAATCACTGAGATGGCTATTCAACAGTGTGATTTATTGTCACAGCAAAATATATTTCCAGTGCAATCTGATTACCAAGGCAGTGTTCCCGATTCAGTGTTCCCATCAGATGATGTGAACCACAGTACAATCATCTTCTTTCTTCAGTCCTTGAATCAGGTCATTTTAAAATCAGCAGATCAAAACCTTGCTAAAATGGAAGCTCTAAAATGTACAGTATAGCCATTGCTTTTACAAACTGCCTAACATGTATGCATTAAGGCAAGACAGAACTGAAAAAGTACTGTGATACTACAAATGATATAGTCACTCCTGTAATTATTTCACAGTTAAATCAGATTTTTTTTTTCCTCCACCTCCCTTAAAATGACAGCACAAAGACAAAGAATGTAATCATCTCCTTAACAGAGATGACATTTAGTCTCTAGAAGACACTGAAAGTGATCCAGTATAGGCAAAGAAAAAAAAAAAGTTCCATCAGAAGTGTGTGAAGATAGTTCTTCTGATGGGGCTAAAATGAAACTTGGAAGAGTTAAAGACTAAAGATCCTACCGGGAACATCTGGAAGGAAGTGATAGCAGAACCATGAACTTCTGTAATTAGTGGCCTTGGAAGTTATCAGCAAAATGAGCTCAGATAAAAACACCTTATAAGAATATTTGTACCAATTATTTATTTTTTTCCCCCAAACACAATTTAATAAAAAAAAGGGAAAAAAGCAGATTTCTTTTTTTTCCTAGACCTGGATAAAAGAATTCTCATTTTCAACAGGTAGTTTACAATCAGTGGGGAATAAACAAGCAGTCCAGGTTTCCTCATTGATCCATTCAGGGTGTGCTCAGTAGCTGTCTTTATCAAACAACTTTATTTACAACTCAGCATCATCCTGCAGTAGATCTGCATCTTCATCATCCAATAAAAGGTCAGCATCCATGACTTCATTCTCTTCCATGACATCACCCAGCTCCTGAACAACATCGTCATCAATGTCACCAACATTTTCCACATGTTTAACCAAACTCATGTGATCCAGAGGGATCAAACTATGCCCAACTGGCCCAGTAGTTCTTGCAATAGTGGCTGCCATTTCTGCTGCCACAGCAGCTTTCTGAGCCTTCTGCCTTTGCTGTTCTTCTTGTTGTCTGTGAGTCTTCATATGAGCATTGCGGCTTTTGATTTTGAAAAATACCCTAAATTTTAAAGGGAAGAAAAAAAGATCAGATAAAAATGCATTGCTTTTGATGAAGTGAGCCAAAAAAGACTCAACAACCTATCAGTACATTTGCTTCCTTGTCCTAAAATAGAAGTCAGTGAAGTCGTCAATGCCATGGTGAGAATTTCAGGGACAGACTACCAGATTTATACATCCTGACTGTATCAAAATGGCCTACTCCGACTCTGCCGGAGGTATTTTGTAGCTCCCACAGTTGCTTCAGTATCTCTGCACATCCTAATTCTCCTTGTACTTTGTTTCACAACAATCTTGCACAACAGGGAAAAGGGGAAGGAATGCCACGTTAGGATGGACAAACTCAAGCACATAAACACAGAGAAAGTTTCCCACTGTCACATACAAGTCTGTGCAGAAGCAGGAAGCTGGACTATCAGATGCAGAATTTCTAGCACGTAAATGGATTCGGGAAAATTGGACTAAATGCTGTAGGGGAAGCATCCAAAATGTCATGCAAACCAATCTCTGAATGTTTTGGTAAGAGGACATGTCTTCTAAGGGGAAACTGTTCTTTTGAGACCATCAGAGCAAAATAAAGTTTGTAACACTATTCATCCAGAATATAAATAGGCAAATGTGATGTGATACCACAGACAGTGATATTCACTTACTTGCCACACTCCTTGCAAGGAAAAATTGTCGTTGGATCGGTCTCACCGCTTGTTGTGCTGTGGGCAGGTGAACTCTTGATGGAGCAGTATCCGCTCTGCGTACCAGATTTCTGCTTAGTGCCTGGAATGGTACATCGTGTTTTTGTCACCTGATTCGTACCTCCATGAACGCGAGCATGGCCATTTAGCGCTTGTCGGGAACTGAACACCTGATGGGGAGTAGGGTAGAGGGAAGAAAAAAAAATAAAAATCAAGAAATGCTGCACTGGAACAGGAACTGCAGAAAGAAGTATGCTGAATGCGTATTGCAGTAGAACAACGGTACATGTCTAATACACACAAACAATCTACTTGGTCAAATGCTGCTTGCTCTCAGCTATATCCCACTACAGTTAAAGAAACTTAGTCATAACAAAACAAAACAGTGAGCTATCTTATTATTACAGTTGTATAACAAAACTGTAATCAGAGCTGTTACCGTATAGTACTTCTACTCAATACAACATCTCAGGATACAATTTGATGTACAGATCAACATATTGCCTGTACTTTGTGATGTGGAAATTGAAAGCGGGCAAAATGACTTCTCCAAAGATATTCAGGAGAGATCACTGGCCAGGAATAGTCTAAAACCCTGATTTCCAAAACCACAATTCACTAGTATACAACGCCCCTGCTATTAAAGATACCAAACACACATACAGCGCCACAGTTTGGCATTTCACAGATGAAGGAGGACGAAGAAAGTGAAAGACTCTGAAGGCCAGGCAGATCTATAGGTCCAACAAGAGGGATAGCTGGTGGGTCAGGAGACTTCTGCATTTCCCTTTCTTCCTTTCTGTCTTCTTCGATCTCCTCATCTTCCTCTAACACTTCCTCTTCTCCACTTGTCTGAAATAGACAGTGCATTTAAGAAATACTAGAAATATGTTCAAAGACAGACAGTACTGGATATTAGTACATAGACAGTACTGGAACAGCATGCTGCTTGGTCGAGTCTGCTTCCAGGTTTCGGTATTTTTTCCCATCCTGAATGAACTTCTGGTCTTGCTGGAACTACCACCCCTTAACGGACAAGCTACAGCTCATGAAGCTTCACTGCAGTGCTCAAAACACCCTCCATCTGTATTACAGAGCTGTGGCTCTAAGAATCTGCAGATGCCAAGGTGCAATACTCTCCCCCCAACTGTTAGAATGGCAACCTACACTATATTCATAGTCAAATTAAAAGACTTATTTAAAAACAAACAAACAAACAAAACCCCCACCCACACAACACAACAACAAACCCATATCTCTTAAGACTACTTGGACTACCTGTAATACAGACCTTGCACAAAGAATTGCATTGCCAGTCTCTGTAAATGGTATTTGTGCTAGAATATTAGAACCGCCTTTAGGAGCGCACACACAGAGGCACAGGAATAATTTACAAAGGTTTACCTGCTTCATCCATGGCAAAAGCCATAATTGCTGGTCTAGAGTTAGATAATGCACTAGTCAAAACACTTTTATCCCATTACAGTCCAGGAACACAAAATCTTGGGGTAGCTGAGGTCACAGAATGCTCATACAGAAGATAATTTAAATTATGGAATAATTTTGGTTGGAAGAGACCTATGTCACCTAGTTCAACTTCCTCCTTAAAACAGGATGAACATAAAAATTATCAGGTATTAAACTTTCTCATATTCTTTTCGACTTACCAGGCATTCCTCTCTCTTTTTCTCTAAACGTGTTCTGTGTTTCCGTCCCAAACGCAAGATTTTCTTCCAGGTATAGTAGTATTCCACACATTGTGCAACCGTCTTAGACTTAACCTGTAGTTAAGTAATTGCAGAAATAGTCCAATCTCAATTTTTTGCTTTCATTCAACACAATTTTAAATGTATTCCAAGAGGCAGGCTTTATTTCTCAAACATTCAGATGGAGGAAAAAGACAGTTTGACTACAACAGGAATACTCTTGTAGAAAAATTTTATTTAGTTACTGTTTTTCAGTCAAATTTGTGTTGACTATTTCAGCTTTAGTACGTTTCTCTGGGATTCTCTAGACTCTAGTTAAAAAATGACTGAGAATATACTTTTGTGGCTCAAGCATACAACACCATCGAGAAATCTAGGAATTAAGACTTGGGTCCCATAAACTCAAACATTTTTCAACATTTGAGCTAACAAATAAGGTATTCTGCCCTGAGATGCATATGCCTTGACTTTTCTACTTTGTGGCAGAACATGAAAATTAAGCCTAAACATGTTCTCTCTTTGTTAATAGGTTTCAACCCTTTCTGACACAAGGCTCAATGCCAGTGACTCAGGTACCTTTTAACAAACTGCCAGAGAACACCAAGATGACAGCAGAGCACCGTACTTGTCCCATACATGGCATGCCACGACTTGGATTCCAGGTGTGAAAACTTTTACATATAATAACAAGAGGAACAGATTTTAATTTTTTTTTTTTAACTGTTTTTTACTGGTGCAGCAGTTGCATGCAATGGAAGATACCACTCCTAATGGCATTCTTGTAACCACTGCTCACTATGCCTGCAATGAGCTAGTCTGGCACTGGAGGGAAAACAAAGGCGAACAGAATGCAGCAAATGGAAAAAATTATTGACAGAACAGAAATAACCTTACCATTTTCTGTACAAATATGAAGTCTTTGCTGTAGGTGGACAATGCCTCTTTGAAGAGCCTCCTTTCTTGATGTGTCCATTTGTCAGAGCCTTAAAAAAAGAGTGAATTCATTATAAACAATAAAACCACACCACTTTTATGTTGATGTAGTAGCTGAAACAAAACGGGGAAACCTCAAGTGCACACTAGCGATTACTGCTACCCAAATACAAGTATGGTTGTACTGACTCAGACCTCGAGTCCATCTAACCCGTATTCAGTCTCCAGCAGCGGTCACTGGCAGTTGCCTAGGAAACAGTAAGATCAGGGCAAGCAAATACAATGCCTCTCCCTAATTTTTCCTGACCTCTGACCACTTTCGGCGCAGGGGATTTCCTGAGTCTGTTGCAATTTTCTTATTTAGTAACTATCCTTGTAAGTGCTGACCCACTCCTCCTTTCAACCAATTAAACTTCTTGCACCCAAAACATCCTTTGCCAAGGAGTTTCACAGATCAGTAGACCCTCCGCATGAAGAGCCACCTCTTTTTGTTGCCTGGCTCCCAGTAGCTTTGCTGGATGACCCTTCGTTCTTCAAGTGGAAGAGAAAGTGAACCCAATCTCAACCATCATCTCCATGCTATTCAGGATTGCATGTCCTTTCTGTCACTCCCACACCTTTGGTCATTACTGCTGTCCCTCTCTGACCCTTTTCCAGTACTAAGACATTCCTATAGAGATGAAGGGACCAGAAAGGCGCATCGTAGTCAACATATAAGCAATCCACAGACTTGCACAGTGACATCACCATGTTCTCTATCCTCATAACATTTGACTTGGGGTTTTTTAGCTGTTGTAAAATACAGAGCTGATGCTTTCATAGCACGAGCATTATTATCGCAAGGTCTCACTCTAATTGAAAAGTATCACCACAGGGCTCATCATTTTATATGTAAAGCTTGTATTGCTTATTCCCATATATGCCACTTTACATTCAGCTACACAGGAATTCATCTATCATTTTATTCTCCAGACGGTAACTCTTATAAGGTCCTTTTGCAGCTCTTCACTTGCATGGCTTGAGGTAAGACACTTAAATCCTCTATGATAAAGGTCACAAGTAGATGGAGATTGTAGCAATGTGCAATACGCACAAAGTGCTTTCTGATCATTTAATGGAAGCTGTATGTAAAACTTTCAAATATTGTTATCCTGTGTTTGCTTCACCAGCCTAACTGCCCATGAAAATGTGACTTCAACATTTAAATTGAAACAAATTTGTGCTTCCTCAGTATTCGTCAAACAGAAGGAACACAGGATTGCTCTACAGCATCAAAGCAGTGTCCTGTTTGTAAGAGCGGGCAGCATTACATACATTAAAGGAAGGATATGCAAGAAGCCATAAAGCCTTTGAAATTACTTACACTACGAGAAGATTCTGCTTCAGTCTGAGAGTTTCTGAAACATCTAAAACTTTTATCAAAAGAAGTCCTTAATATTCCTGTCAACGTTACCATTCTCCATAGAAATGCTTGCCCCTGCACTGAATTCAATTAACTTGGGCTTGGCACCATGCATGGTATTGAACTCTACAGGTTACTTATGTCTATAAAAAAAAAAAGATTATTTCTATTAACTCCAAATGTTTTGCTTTTCAGCATCAACTCCCAGGCTCACAATCTTAGAGCAGGTATCTCACCACTCCGTCATATGCTAAAAACTACAACATTAACTTTTCTGCAACCTGTTTGCTGCAGGCTTTTCCAGTACTGCATATAAGCATGCATTAGTTAGTTCCACAGAGATTTACACTAAAGCTCTCTTAAGCGTCAGAGAAAGGCACTGGCGTCAAGCTGTGAGTTTTACTTATTCTGTTATCACCCAAAGATCTTTTTGCTGACACACTGCCTTGCCATCTTTCCTACCCTGAACCACTGTCATTCCCTTCCTACGCAATTTGCCAGTCATCTGTATTTACCCTTCCTTTGGGCAGGGGTAAATGCACAGATTCAGTCCAGGAGCCTGCTCTACTATGCCAAAATGTAACTTTAAAAAGCATGACAACACCAAAGGAGAGATTTTAGTTTTCATCAAACCTCTCTAGTCATGGTCTCCTGCCTCTACCCCACGCTCCTGGGGGAAAAAAAAAAAAAGAATCACTTCCATGAACTAATTTTATTGTACACCTATGGAGGACTGAGGCATTCAGGCCTTCCAGAGTTTCCCCCAATAGCTGTGGTATTAGCAGAGACCCTTATAAGATTATGCGGGTTAATTGGAAGTAACCTAATTAATAGAATAAATCCTGTGTAGGAAAAGAAACAGAAGAAAAGCTGTTTTTAACTCTGGTTGCTGGGAAACCGCTTTTGCTCTTGTTAGCTTGAGGGAGATACAGAGAATGTGTATAGAGAGATATCTGCAATGCAGCAAGAAAGAATTTTGGACTTTGGAATACAGATCAAATTTTAAAGCTGATCTTATGTTTAGACATTTAGTCTACATTTTGTTTTACCTGCCATATTGTTTTTGCACTGATTAACTGACAATAAATATCTTCTACAAATTTGGGGGCTTTGGGCCCAATCCGTGGATTTCAAAGGGGCTATAGCTACACCCAGGGAGCCCCCCGGAGAGGTGGCTCAAATCCATTACATACAGCATATGCTAGGTGCGATCCACACCCTATCACAGCATGTACAAGAAGTTCTCAGGCTGCCTGAGCACATTATTTCAGAGACCATCTCTCCTGCAGTTCTCACTGCAGCAGAACTTCAGACCTGAGAAATTCCACTGTTGAAATGAAAACAATGCAAGTGTTTGCAAGAGCGCTCCTCTTGTATTAGATACCTGTTCCCTCTTCCTTCCCTAAAACACCATCCTGACAGATGGCAAAGCATTAGGACAGAGAGATTAGGGTGCGCTTCCAAGCAGCCCTGGGTCAGCGTACCCAGCTCTCTTGGCACAAAACAGAAAAGCCTCAAGTTTTACAACTTGCTTCCTTCTTAAGCCAACAGGTTTCAAAGGTAAGCTATTCACTCGTACCCTCATTCAGGGGCAACACTAAGGGTAAGTTTGGATGTTTACTTTTTGTGGTATCAGTTAATTCTCATGAGTCAGTGCAATGCTCTGTTTTGGTCTATTCCACCTTCAAATGTGGCAGTACCTAAGAGCTGTGATTTCCGAATATGGAGCAGAAAGCCCAGAAAGTTAACCCAAACAAATGCCACTTGAAGCTATATTAAGCTATTCATGGACTACATTGTGAGAAATTCCCATATGCCTTGAGTGGCTGATTATCAACCACAAATAAACTATTATTCAAGAGCTGCTGCACAGTGCTAGAGTGTGGCTGTCAATATACGTTGCAATCACATGTTGCATTCAAGAGCATTGGTAAATAATGCTTTGTCTTGTTATTTTATGGTACTCAAATCCAGACCGGTGAGATTTTGTTTCATGCTGCAATAAGCACAATCAAACTTCCTTTCCTGCTTAAGGAATAGGGATAGACTGATGTCCACAGGTCTCAATGCCAGTTAACAAGGATTACACCTCATGTGAGAGATCAAACAAAACAGTCTCTCCTGGCCACTCCCTGCATCACAATTAAACACTTTTTGAAACTACTGGGAAGTTGCTTCAGTAATGACTGTTCCTCCTTCTTTGCCACACAGGCAGAAATTTCTTATCTGCTCTGCTAATTAGATCACGCACTGAGGATGAGGCTTCTGGGATATCTCCTCATCTTCCTGTTCTCATGCCCTGGACTGTCTCACACATATGATTTGGTGACATCTCTTCAGACAAGAGACCCTGGTCAAAGTTCCTGGCCAACATCCTCCTTCTCCATCCCCCGCCATGTCCACCCTTTGGACTACAACAGAGCTGTTACTGAAGGCACTAGGCATCTCCCCCAGACAACACTCAAAACCTGATCTTCACATTTATTCACTCTCGTTATCAGCTAACATCAAACATGTTTCTGTTCTTGTTCTCAGGCCAAGGGGTTAAGGAGTTGCTTTACAAAAGTCCTTGTTACTTGGAAGTCTTTCCAGTGAGCTGCTACAGCCTGGAAGTAGCTTGCTTCTATACTTACGTCGTACAATGACTTTAACTGGAAATGAGTATATGACCCTGGCCATTGTGACTGACTGACCACCAGAAGATTCTTGGCTTGTTTCCTATTGAGCCTAAACTGGAGATAAAGTCTTAAGTCTCTTATGTAAAACCCCATTCTGTGTGTCCAAGCAGTTGTTAGCCACTGTGAAGCATTAAGCAATAACATGGAGGGCTGCAGAGGAGAGACATTTGCTACCTATGCTTAGGTGACATAACTTAAGTGCAATAGCTTAACACCACCTTGTGTATTTCACAGGGCACCTCTTCATCACCGAAATGCAGTTCTTGCTGTGTTTGTTAAAGAAGTCACCACCTTAGACCTGTTTCTTTTTGGCTAGATCCACAAAAAGAGATGCTCTATATTCAGTACTGAGACACTAGGAAGAGTTACAGCACTGCCTCTTTGGAAGGATGCTCATGATTATCACATTCATTTGTCATTCGCCATCACCTCAGAAAAGGAAGGCATGATGGCAGACATTTACACACCAGAAAATGAAGACCTTACTACTAGTAAATGACAGTCTAGGAATAGCAGCAGTTTTAAAAGGAGATCAACAAATTAAATTTTAATTTAAAAGAGGAAAAAAATTACTTAAGGCAGTTTTAAACCTGTAGAACCCTACACAGCAACGTGGATGCAAAGTTTCTGTAAATCGTCAGTCAGGTAAAAAAACTACCAAACTTGTAACAAAAGGCTCCAGAAGTACCACCCAGCACTGTCCAGATCACCTCTCTATTAGATGCTGCCATGCCTGCAGCAGACAGCAGAGAGTGCAGTGTGATCCCATGCTCCAGCCTGGCATGTCAGCCTTGGACTGTATATACCAGCAGATACAGAGGTCACAAGGAAACCTACCAGCGTAGTGGTAATTTGCCAAAGGGTGACACTTCAATCTCACTGGCTTTCTCAACAGCAGCTTCTCAAGAGCAACCTAAATGAAAAAGCAGGGAAAAATAGAATTAGAAAATGCAGTCAGCTGCTGCATACAACTGCATTTAGAAGACTGTTTGGTACCAGGATATGAATTAATTTTCTCTCTTTTTTCTTTTCTGTCATACAAAATCACATCAAATTACTCCAAGGCCCATTAACACTGTACCTCGCAGAAGAGCACAGAATGCACACCTGTCCTGCCTTAATTAGCACAAATGTGGGTATTACTTAGCAACTTCCAGCTCTTCCCTCCCTTCTGCTTGCCACATAAAAATGTTTATAGTAGTGTTTGATTTGATAGCATTAATTAATACCAATATTTAATGGTTGGTTTGATAGCATTAATATTTATAGCGTGAAGTCTTTTAGAGTATCTGTTTAGGTCAACATCTGTCAGGAATGAGAGCAAGTATAGTTAATCCTGCTTTGGGTCAGGGAGACAGACGATTTGTGGATCCCTAAATTTTTTCCCCTGACAATGCAGAACCCCCTGTATAGCAAATTTTGCGTCCAGACAGTAAATTCAGTCACCTATCTCAGACCGCTCAGATACAGCTAACAGAGCCTCAGGAAACTGGGACACAAGCTAAAAACCTCTGTATTAGACAATCCTGTAAGATTCATTCCAGCCCTGTGTTCTGTTGCATTTTATTTTACCTTGGCTTTCTGGGAACCGGTGCAGGGCCTTGTCTTTCCCTAACACTGGGCAAAATGGATGTTTTACCCTAGTTAATAACATTCCCATCACTAAACTAATGTGAATATTTGAAATGCATTATTTATATGATAACTGCGTGCAATTACCTCACAGTTCTGAACAAATAAGTAGATGTGATTGCTGCTACAAAGAAGGGTTTTTATAAGGGCTAGAAGAAGACTAAACTCTCTGTGACCAAACATAAAGTTTGTGAAATATCAGGGCTGGAGCAAGCACTGGGAGACATTCAAAGCCCCAAGGCTATAAACTAAATAATCTTATCTATATGAAATATACAGTAAGCCTTCAGAGAGGCACTGCTTTGAAATTTAAATTTGTTAAAGAATGAAAGGGAAAAGTCATTCCACAAAAATGTTACAGGATGTTTAAAGCATGACTGCGAATCAATCAGAAATCTCTTTTTTATATAACCATATCTAAATCCATTTAATAAAGCATGCTAATTTATCTGCAGAAGAGGATCATATCTCCCCTTTCAGCTTCTTATCTTACCATAATATCTCCTTTCGCTTCAAAGAGAGAGTGCAAAGCATATTCTGAGTTAGTTCCTCCACCAGGTAACACACTGGAGCAGCTCATATTTAAAAGGTCTTCCACTGTCAGAAACAAGTCAACATTTTACTGCTAATACAGTAGCCTGTCAGTCAAACATCCAGAGCCAAGGATTCGGTAATGCCACTCAGAAACAATGTAGTTCAGGGCAGCAGCTTTCATACTGTCTCTCCCCAGCACCTCATCTCCTGGTTTTAGGATCGCTCACTGAGAAGGGGATGTGACAGGATTTGCAGAGCGCATGCTTGGGATGGGACAGGCTACTGCAGAGTCAGAGGCAGAGATCTGGCTGTGAGGCAGTGGCTCACACAGGCCAGTGATGTTGCTGTGCCAAGACGACTCCAGCCAGGGTAGAGAAACAAATGAACCATGCTGGAAGCACGAACAAACTCTGCTCAGCACTGGTAGAAGCCACTGAGCCTCTCACATTTCCTCTCTGCTATGGCCACAGGACAGGCCCAGGAGCCATCAGCTGCCTCTCATCTGTGACCCCTGCCCTTCCAGGCAGTTCAGTACCCCAAAAAACCCCCACTTCCCAGCAACGATCTTTCCCCTTTGGCTGCCAGAAAGCAGTTCATCCAGACTTCACTTTAAGTGCCACTATATAATGCTGTTACTCTGAAGTTGTAACATGCAGTTCTGGTCTCTGGCTCTGCATTCTCAGTAATTAATACTCTCTTGAACGTTTTGTACAGTATACACATGAGAAAACAATGTGAATTTCTTCAACAGGCACAGGCTGATGTACAAACTTCTGAAACAGCAAGTCATCATACCTCTTTGTTGGAAGACTTTGTTCTCCAGTTCTGGCCATGGTTTCCACACCAAAGTAGCCTTGTGCACATCTTTCTCCATTAGCAATCTGTCCTGCAGCTCAGGAATATCAGCCTGAAACCTGGACCCGATATTGATTCGTCTATAAAAACAAATAAATAAATAAATATTCAACTACTACACAACGTGCAGAAAAAAACAGAAGTCACATTAGTTTTCACTTTGTTTCCAACAAAGCTTTTATTACACTGGGAGTGGCAGGAAATTGTGTCAGATTGCTTTACGCAATGCTTTACTCTCAGTGGAATAACTACTTTGAATATTAGCGAGAACTGATCTCTAGGGGGAACCTAAAATTTCAATACACAATTTAAACTACACTGAGACATCATACCTTACGGACAACCCAAGCTAGCCTATACATGTGCTGACTCGCAAAAAGACTAGTTTCTGTTCCATAGAAAATGGCACTCTCCAGCTGAGAACAGAAAGAGACATTACTGCTGAGGGACAATCCTGTCTGCAGACTGCCCTGGGGAATCTACCAAGTAACACCTCTCCAAAGCTCCACAGTTTTTTATATATAAATAAAAAAAAGGAAGAATACTGGATTAGCATATGTTGTCCTCACAGCCCTCCTTCCAGCCATCACTAACCCGTTTTTCACCTTCAGTAGCTCCCACCAAGCCTCTCCTAGCATTTTTGAACCACAACATCTACATCTCCCACAGCCGCTTTGCTCCCAACGTCCTCAGCCACCATTCAGAACAACCTTAAAAGCATCCAGCCCAACATGATTTCAGGCGGCTGAACACTACCTAACCAGTTCAAAACTCTTCAGGCCACATCCTCTAGGCTGGAGCTAGTCTATAAAAGTAGCGATAAAAACAATTGTTTTTCTTACGGTTCAACAGTCTGTTCTCCAGGCCCAGGCGTCACCGGAATGACACTTCCATCAATACTGTCTGAAACAGAGATTGGAGTTTGAGTTTAAAAGGGTATTTTGGTAACAACCTTATCGCTGCTGATACTCCACCTCCTAGGCTGCATTTGCCACCTCCCTGTTAACATCAACATTACTCCAGTCTATTAAGCAAAAATTACCCTTTATCAATATTTAGACAGAAACAGTGTAAGTTGTTACAGGTAACAGAAATGTCTGAACTTGCAGAGGTTTCTACTGCCCCAATCATGTATGATTAGATACCTTTTTTGTGAAGCACTGAACGACAAATACTTAAAATGAACCCTATGTCTCAAACCAGGGCTTTTCCCTCCACTTCAGAAGGCCCAGATGAAACAAGAGGTACGGTGGTCCTTTCTTGAGGTAGACCACATTTATAGATCGCAGCTTTACTTGCTGGTTAGGCTTCTCTGTTCACTTTATGCTTCAATATGACCTCTACAAAATCCAAGGCAAAACCCCTGATAAAGCTGGACTTTTCCTGTGAAGTAGCAGAACCAGCCATGCATGTGAGCACATGTGGCTCCATCAACATGGTAAGACCAGAAGAGAGGACAGTGGTATTTACTACGTACTGCCACTCTGTAAATGTAATACTTACTAGACCGACACAGAAGAACCCGTGGAGTAGGTGTCAGTGGAGTAAGTGGCAGCTGAGTATGTGAGGTGCTATGAGATGATGTGATAACACTGCTGAAGAGACCAGACCCTTGTCGAACTGGACTAAGCATCGGTGGCGGAGTGTAGGGTGGGAGCTCATGCGTACGGTCTAGGAGATGATCTCCAAGGACACGGGGAGAGCGAAGCTGACTCTGGTACAGGGTGGCACCAGAGTGAGACATGCTGAAGTTGAAGGAAGGAGGAGGTATGAAGAGAGGTTCAGGTCTGTGCCGGTATTTCTTCTTGTCCTGCAATGGTTTGAAGCTTTCTTCCAATTTTACAGCACTTTGATGAGGTTTTTTGCTAATTTCCTAAATGAAAACACACAGAACTTTAGTATTTAGGCACGCTTAAATGTGGTTTGCACACAATCCCCCACAGCTTAGGGCAACAGTCACAGAAAAGCTGTTAGCACCAGGCAGTTATTCAGGTACCACCCTAATAAGCCTGGCCAGTACAGTATCTGGTCCTACACAGAAACCTCAGAGGAGTGAGAAAAGCCAGGACAAATTAGCCTCACCTCCCTCAACAATCCCTCTGGGTTAAGGTAGGGCTGGGCCACAGACACAGAGAGGCTGCACACACAGGCTGTTGGGAGTTACTTCATTACCCAGCCACAGTTTATTAGAAACTTTATATGAGATGTTTTCCAATGCATTTATTTTGTTTGACTAGGAAGGACACGTGAGCTCAGCGAAATTACTGCAGTACTCAGCAGCAGGAAAGGAAGAAAAATGTAATAAATTCAAATTCTTTGCCGCTTATCACTACATTCCCATCAGCTTGACTACAGTCCAGCTGCAACAAATCTTGAACTTAACTCTCTTTTCTTTCCTTGGAGGAAAAAGGGTAGTAGATGACCATTTGGCATATTCACACACTGTAACATGCCTAGAATTCTAGGATTTAAATGTTAAAAATAATTTAACTATAAATCCCTAGAGTCCACGGAAGCAGAAGGCACAGAATTCGTGCAAATCTGGAATCTGGATTTCTGGAGGGTGGGAGTGAGGTAGGAAGAAACAGGTTCTTAGATTGTGCTTTAAGAACACATAGAAGCTGTTAGATGAACACAGTATTAAATACACTGCTTTCAGGTGTTCAGATCTTCTTTACGATAAACTTGGAAGGCAGAAGAAAATTTTTGACAGATAGGGCTACTCCAGAATGTCTGCATCATCTGGTAAATTCTACTACTACATAAAGTAAATTACCACAATGCATGTTTAGACAACATACATCTTTACACCATAAGTGGTTCTTGAGAATCACATTCACCCAATAAAAATCATGTTAAAGGAGCATTAGCACTGTCACCCTTTATCCCGTAGATTAATACGTTCCAGCTTGTGGAAATGTTTTTGATTACAGAGGTCCTGTCCTCTCTGTTAGATCATGGCTGTATCCTCTCCAACAGCTGTTGATGTCTTTTCTCTCCAAAAAAATAAAGTTTAAAAGAGTTTTTCTTCTGCAGGAAAAAATGCAGCTTTACAGAGAATTTTGTTGATAACGGACATTCAGAAGAGCGAAAGGGTGAGGGTTATCTGTAACCACAGACATAGTCCATCACGATGGTGAGCGTTTAGTGTTCAAAGAGGAGAGAGGGGGAAACCCCCCTAAACTCAAGGAAAAAACAAACCAACCCCCTCCACCCCAGAAGGCCAGATCCAAGTCTTTGATTAAGGGCTCATTTTGTTCTGCTCTTTAAATGGGAAAGAGCTGGTACTCCTTTTACACTAGCGTAAAGCAAACTAACCAACAAAGTCCTACACACCTCCATCTCCTATGCGGCTTCTTCAGCCTCAGTGTAGTTATACAAACACTTTCAAAAAAGATCACATTGAATATTAAAGGAGATCATGATGTCCATGGGCTCTCAAGGCAGAATTACCCCAATACTTTTCTGAAGCTCCAGGAGCCAATTCCCATTATCCAAGACCAAATGCATCCTTGTGGGCCCTGCTGCCGCACCTTGATAGATCCACTCTGTGCAGATCCTGATGGACCTCACTTGACTGCTAGTTTCAGCTCACCGTCCTGTAGTCTTGCTGAATATTTAGTTTCCTTCTGCTGTTTGATTTTACTGATTCCATGAGCTTTGTGGGAGCTTTTCTGGACAGCTCAAAGCACAGTATAAATAAATCCAGCACAGCTCCAGTTCTTTGGTATTTTTTTAAAAAAAAAAGTCTCCAATGGCACAATCTCTTTACAGAAGAAGGAACTGTAGATCTTTTGATCTTTGAATGTTTTCAATGCTACTGTTATATAAAAGACAAGATCCAGGCAGGAAACTGCGTGAGTTTAATTTGCTTGGGTAATAACAAAGACTGCAAGAGTAATTTTTGAGTGAATGAATGTGCATTTAGCCAAACACTGGCAGATTTAATCACAGTCACTCTACATACGTTGCAGAAATACACAAGCCCAAGCCACCTACTCTGATGTCTCTAGAGAAGATCTCCCACTCAGAGCTCAAGGATTCAGAAAAGACTGTCCCTTTTCTCTCCAGAAAATAGAAACAGAGAAGAACTACACCGCCGAGTTACAAGCTAAGTATTGTGAGATGCTGGCTTCCACAGTAAAGTGGACGCTTATGTGTAAAACCTCCATCTGAAAGGAGGAAAGCAAAAGATGTCATACATATTTAAAATCAGTGTGTATGTCCGAGTGAAGGGTCAGGAGTGGGCGGGATAAATACACAAATAGTATAAGGAGTCACCCACAATGGTATATGCTGTCCCCTCATTTGACCATCAGCCTCATGAGGAGAAGGAAAAAAAAATAAATAGCACAAGAGTATTTCTCTGCATTATACAGATAATAACACACAGTACTTATACTCCCCAGTAATCTCTTATCATCGTGTAGTCTGCAAGCATGGATTTGAACGAACGAGCAGCATCTCTTCCTACACTAGGACGCAAAATAAATACTGCTTGTTCCAGGACTCTTTCAGGAAAACAATAAAGAGCATTCTCACATCTCATTCAAGTGCTCATCAATTCCTCATGCTGCCCGACAATTTCAGTTTTATGAGCAAAATGAAAGCACTAAGCATAGCTATTTTTCTTATATCAGAATTCCCAGCGATTAACCCTTAGATCTGATGCATGCAGACAGAAAGGAAAAAATTACTTCATTGCAAAACTCAGTCGGCAAGCTTCGTATTGGCTTAGAGCACACATTGTAAGCATTGCACAGTGCCCTCCTATCTGGCTGACATGAGAAGCACATATATGTGACTTTAAAAAACAGGAAGAAATAAAACTGCTGAATTTAAGCAATAACATAAAAACAAAGCAGCCTGAAAAGGAAAAAACAAAAACAGTAAAAAGATACTAAATCCCTTTGTTCTAGTGGGATAAAAGAATATCACATTCCAACTTCAAAATATTTATTTTCAGCTTAGGTCTTGATTCCCCAGCAAAGGGAAAATTAGTATTTTCAAATGACTCGGGAAGAAACGCTATGATGCTACAAGGCCTTTTTTGTTTATTAGGCATCATTAAGATTCAGGAAAATATTCTAAAATATGGACATTTTAGAAAGTGGCAGCACTATAAGCAAAGGGATTTAACAAGCACAGCACAGTTAGTGGCAAGAAACGCAGCACTCACAGAGGATGAGCAGGGGTTGGCCACTTTTGGACTGCACGGTGGAGAGCAAGTCATCTTCACGAGAACAGGCATCTCATCATCTGACACAGAGTTGGCAGGCTTGTCTTTGACTGTGGCAGTGCTGGCAGAGGGCTGTGTGCTGGGCTCGGGTGACAGAAGCTTTACAGGGACAGACACTGGCATGACGATGGGCGCGAGGCTATCCACCTCTTTAGGCAGTGGCTGCTGTGGTGGTTTCTCTCCTTCATCCTGTACAGACAATTAAAGGCTTTCAGCCCGAGTGAGGGAGGGCTACTTCTGGGTCGATACACTATGCAATGTATGCACCGTGGCTGAAAAGAAGTGGCCAGGGTTACAAAACACACAACAGCGCTGCTTCTTGGACTCTTTATTTGCCTTGAACAAAGTTGGCAAATTACTTGTGACTCCTACATAGGATTCAGCCTCAGTGATAAATAACCACATTAAGCGTCTTTACAAGACAACTTCCAGGAGGGGAGATAAACACATGCCCCTTTTATCATTATAAAGGCAGAATTCCCCATCACCCACCTAAAAACAAAGACACAGATGGTCTAACTCTGGTAGCTCTTTGCTTTCCTGTGGTATTCCCTGTTAGGACAGAATTTCTAAAATACCAGGACAGAGAAAGACTGACTGACGGGGCAAGTTATTTTTATGCAGAACAATTCAAACCCACATTTTTGGTGTGGTATTTGTTGATACCTATAGAACTAAAACACTTGGGAAGAAACCTGTCAAAGATTCAACAATTCTGCTCCTTCAATTAAAGCCTGGGAAGGCTTCCAATAAACATCCCTTAGTCATCCGAGTAGTCCAAATGAAAATAAGGAAGACTTGATGTTCCTGCTATTTCTAATATAATAAACAAACATGAGGGGAAAAAAATTTAGATGCTCCTGACACAGCTTTGTAGGGTGTTTTTGTAACATGCAGAGAAACAGAGAGGGACAAATGCTGTTCTGTCCTCCACCGCTGCCTCTGACTTTAAAGCAAGACTTCTGGCCTATGAACTAGCAGAATTATGTGTACTTCTACATACGCAGGGTGTGACATAACAAAACAGCGTTGAGAAGAACAAGTTTTGACAGCAAAGCAAAGCATGGCAAAGCAAGCAAACATCAACAAAGAAAGGAGAGAGCCAAATACTGAAGTAAAACGAACTGCTACCTGTTTGAAGTTAGGAGATGCTCTTACTCCTCCGTGTGACCTCATGTGACCATTTAGAGCAGGCAAACTCTTAAACTCCTTCAAGCATATTGAACACATTAGCTTGTTCTTCGCATCAGCTCTCTCAGGAAGTGTTTCTCTGTTCTGGCCACTATTTTCATTTTCATTTTTTTTTAGCATGGAACAGAAGAAGCGACATTAGTTTGGCATGTCCCCTTTGTTGCAGAGGAAGCTTTTTAGTCAAGGAAGTCAATAAACTTTTACAGCTAGATGGTTATGAAGCCACAAGTAAGCACGGGGTGAGCGCCGTGGAATATGTGGGCAATAACCTAGATCAGCTGCTCCCAAGATGGGGAGAAGGAAAGATTCCAGTAGGACATGTTCATCAAAACGTGGCTCTCCATATGGAAAAGACTAAGAACCCACTAGGATCTATCAGGACAGACCTACATTTCCCCACCTGTGAGAGCAGGTACCAAGTACTTGGACATAATACCCATACTTATGGCAGACAACCATGCTGGAGGACGCCTCAGCACTTCAGAGTTGAGACCTTAAGAGAAACAGAAGATCCCAGCTGCCAAAGATTCTAAACCACCCATAGTCTCTTCTCTTACAAATGCAACATTAAGAGCAAACTACTCCCCTGCCTTTGCTTTTTTTTGTTTTTTTTGTTGTTCCTTTTTTTTTTTTGAGGGGGGGAGGTGGTGTTTTGTTTTTTTCTTTTTTTTTTTGAAAGACAAAGCACTTATTTGATTTTATTGCTGAGGGGGAGGGTGGATATCACACAAATTTATATTCACAAAGCTAAAGATGTTTCCAGAAGAGCAACATCTATGACCTACCCAGACTGCATTCCCCTCCCTCTACACCACAGCTCTCCTTTGTATTTCTTACATTTAAATTAAAAAGACCAAAAAAAACCCCCCAAAACCACAAAACTTTTAAAAATACCTTTGTTCTGGGGACAGCGGCTGCAGTCTACCATCTGACAGTTCTACCTGCTATCAAAGGAGGAGAGGGGAAAAGAGGGGAAAAAAGAGAAAAATAATTTTTCAGGAAATATTAATGCATAAATGAAGGTCCTCACAGCATTATGTTTGCATTTTGAGTATGATTTTACTAATATTAAAAGCCTCTGAGTTGAGAGCCTTACATGTCTCTACCAAATCAGTGCCTCTGTGAGCATGGCTAGTGCAAGTTTTCTCACGCTCACCTGCTGTTTGAAACCTTTGCTCTGACCCAGAAGTATTAGGTTTGGAAACAGGGAGCCGACTAACTCTCCTGCACAATCGAGCCCTCAGGCATTGAAAAATTAGGAAGAGCGCTTTGCTGTAACTGGGTCCCTCCTCTCCAGAAACTGAGGCAAAACTTCCCAAAGCCTCTTGCGAGGAAGCGGCAGCCCTGCAGCAGCAGTAGCTCTGTGCTGCCGCCAGCCTGGCCCAAAGCCAACCCAGTGATGTAGACAGGAGAAGTCTGTTAACGCAGTTCCCCAAAACATCCCAGTGACGCCCGCCACTCGCATCCTACCCTTCCAGCTCTCCTGCAACCATTTCATTTCCACACCTTGCTACTCTTCCGCAAAACATGTTTGGCTGAGCAGGGATCTAAAATATTACCTACCTGAGGCCACGCGGCGCTGGGAGAGTCTTGCTGAGAGCTTTTGTTGTTCAGATGAACTCCCGAGGCTGGCAAAAGAGTTCGATGAAGGCCAGCATTGCCTACAGAATTAATCTCCTGCCGTGCATGATCCTCCGTGGTCTCTGGTGGAGTGAGGCCAACGTGGGAGTTCAGAGACGGCGCTCTGCTCTCACTTGGGTATTGCTTCTGCTGATCTTGCTGCTGCTGCTGCAGTAAACTCTGCGGGTACAAGTGCCTGTACTGTTCGTGTGGATCTTGGTAGCAATACTGAGGCACTGCTCCCAACTGGATAAGCTGCACAGGATGACCTGGATCCTGAGGGTACTGGTGTGGTTCATGCATAGTCTTTGGATCATGTTCCCTGTGATACGGAGGAAGCGGCAATTGCATCTGTTGCTGCTGTTGCTGTAACTGCTGCATGACAGGTTGCGTTTGGTAATACTGAGCTATTTGCACTGGACACTGCCGCTGCTGCCGCGTTGGCTGTTGCTGCTGCTGCTGAATCTCCTGTATCGAGAGCCGCTGATGTCCCTGCTGTGGCTGAGCGTAGTACTGAGTCTGCTGCAAGTGCTGCATCTGTTGCGGTAAGAGCTGCTGGGACTGCATCTGTTGAACATGCGTCTGTCCTTGCTGAAATGCAGAATGCATCTGCATTTGCGACAAATGCTGCTGGTAGTCGTAGTACAACTGTTGGTGCTGCATGACTTGCATTTGTTGCTTTTGCTGTGTGCTTGCAAAATTCTGGTGCGTTTGCTGTGGCACTGGTTGATATCTTTGTACACTGGAAGTTACAGGCTGTTGCTCAACCGCTGGCTTCTGGGACAGCAGCTGCCTGAGCGCACTGTCACCAGAATTATCCACCATCGAAGACTCGGTGTGCAAAACCTGAGACATGTTGTTGACTTGAATCCTCAGATTTTGGTTAGCAAATACTTGTGTAAAGGAGTCCAATTTATGCAGGACCCCACTGGTAATTTTTTGCGATCGATTTTCACTGGGTTGAGAGTAAGAATATTGGTATCCGTCATGGGACTCCCCCTGCCCGAGGGGGCTCCACATTGCGTTTTGATTATTCAAATTGTTCCTCACTGGGACATGGTTTCCTGAGCCAGAATGCGTCCAACTGGTTTGTCTAGATGTATCCATTGACCCAAGACTTTTTGAACCTACAGGCAAAGCTATACTGTCTCTTGAATCTTGGGGAAACTGGGGGGAGAGAGGGGATGCCTGGGGAGCATCCAAAACAGATGTCCCATAGCTATGATTTAGAGATGGAAGGGAGTTCATTTGGTGTTGTTGGTAGTACAAGTTCTCATTGCTGTTGGCAGTATGGTTAGTTTTATACAATTGCTGGTCCCCCATTTTTGGTCACTTCTGTTCCAAACTTACAGGCACGCGAACCATTGAAATCTCTATGAACCCTGAGATAGCTGAGTGAGGGGAAGGGAGGGAAGGGGAAAAGAGCTAGAATTACTTGTAATTCAGCATGTCCATGTGCATCACAAGGACTAAGATTTCCTCCAGTCTGTCAGTAATTCCAATCTCAGACGCAACGTTGCTTCACATCTTCAATAAATGGACCACGGCGCAAGTCCTACACAGATCAATAAGTTCAGTGTGCCAAGCACCTGTGGAATAAGAGAAAGACAAGGTAAGTGCTGGCTCTCTGCATAAACTGTTATTGTTATTGCCTCAAAGGAAACTATAAAGTCTCCTAATTTGAAATACATAATCAGATACAAAATTGTAGCAGCTGGGCTATTCCAGAGCAGTTGGATTACTTCACCTCATCCCATTATCCTGCCTCTTCGCTAGTGCTCCGATAAAAGCATTCTGCCAAACCAATAAAGTCTTATTCTTCAAAACTGTTTTTTTCCCCTAAAGTATATGAACATTCAAGCAGTTTTAGCTGGCCACATATTGCTGTCTCACCAGTTTTAGCAAGAGAGTTAACTGTCAAGTCAAGTCACCTTCCTAGTGTTACAGCCTTATTGTCAGAAGCAACATGCCCATTTTATAACACAAAATCAAGTATTGTGGACACCATGGGTGTCTCCACAAAGGCCTGAAAAGGCAGGTAAAACCTTAGCTTTGAACAAGGCTGACCATACTCAGATATCGGCATCTAAAAGGACATACAGAAAAGTTAATTGCAATCTGGGATTTGTACAGAGCCTTCCACAGCTTCTCACAACTTCCAGGGTATCTACAGGAGGTATCCACTGGTGGTATGAAAATAGAGCGTCACTGAGGAATAATATGCAACCCTAACGCTCATTGCTGTGACAATAAAGAGAAAAAAAAAAATAATCACGAGCATAGTTACCCAAACGTAGCTGTGCGTGTAAATTTGTTTGCTCCATCTATGTGAAACCTGATTAATGCTAAGACCAAACCAGTCCATGGAAGTCTTTTCTGACCACTCACCTTACGTCAGGAGTGCTGAAATCCAGCTTCTGTTCTACAGTCTCACCTTTCCTTCTTCAGTTTGCATTACTTTAAGAGACTAATTTATAGTGAATGCAACCTTTTATCATTTTTACTGTATAAACTGTAATTCAAGGTAACACTTTACAGATGTCTGTACTGTTTTTGATGAATAAAACAAAATACATAGGCACAGTACAGAGTTGTTTTACTATTGCACAGTCTGAAGCTGTCACAGTGTCTGCAATCACACACATGCACAGAGGTACAATATGCCTATTCACACATAAATGTGTTTTAACAGAAAAGTTGATTGTGAATTTTAACAAGATCACAAAAATATTAAACCACAACCTTAACTCTGTGCCTCCTTCACATCTGCTTTTCTAAATGTAATGCTTTCCACCAAAGACTCCTGCATACTGATGTCCTTACTTTTTTAAACTTAGAAGAATCCTTGATCTAGATGGATAAATGTGAAGTCACCAATGGAGAGAATTTTAACCATTGCCAGATGCATATTAATGAGTTTTGTGCTAACAACAGTAAATAAGGGTAATACATAGCTGCAGGCAGAAAAAACCTTTTTCGTTCTAGCATAATGTATGACAGAAAACCATAGTTTCCAATGAAGAGGGCTTTCAGCGCGTACACAGTTTTTGTGTAAACCATCTGCAGCCATTAGCATGTAACATTTTCATGTGACAAATAATGGCTGAGAATAATTGCAAGCTTATTTCCCCTTTCCAGAAATATACGTTGCTTCATAGTTTCTCCAAACACACTCCCTTCCAGATTTTTATAGATGTACAATTAAAAAAAGATAGGAGTCAACAATGAATGGTCAGGCTGCCAACAAGATTTTTCAGTCGCAACCCAACTTCAAAGACTTCCTATTAAAAATTATGAAGGGAAACTAAACAAAGCCTCCACAAAACATTCAAAGGGCATAAAAATAAACACTGTGTGATATTTCACACTGAAAGGCTATCAACTTTTAGAGGAAGAGAGGGATCCTACAAAGGAATATGCATCACCTCTTACGCCTGCCAAGTTAAGAAAGCTCAGACGAGATGCTCTGAACACATCTTCCCGTGAAAACAGGCCACTATTGTATCTGTCGATACACCTTTTGTATAGGAGGTATGTCCCATTTCACCTATTAACAGTGTTGAAATTTACACCAAGTTCCTTGGCCCTTCTTTTTCAAGTCTGAAGTGACAAGTATTAAGTCAAAGGACAAGAAATAATAACAGTGGTACAAACGAGTGAACGAGAATAATTGTCAATTAAAAGACTGCAAGAATTTCAGGAGTAAGGACAGTAAGAGCACTTATTCTTAAGGCAGCAAACATGATTTCGGTATAAAAACGAACCAAGTGGCCAGCCAGGCCCCCGACCCCCTACTCTTCCCACAGGCAGAAGCACCACAGTGGCAGAGCTACCACCTACACCAGCAGCCACAGCTAGTTTTGTGTTCAAGAGAAAAATGTCATCCCTTGGGCATGCACCAAACTCCACTTACTGCACCCTTTCACCTGGGGATTACCTGTCACAGTTCTCAGCATACTGGAAAACAGTCAAGAAGCTTTTATATCCGAGGCATTAGCACAAACCTCTCTTTTCCCCTCTCTCAGAAGGAAGTGGGGGGAGGGGGGTAGAGAAGACCTTATAGAAATTTGCTCTCCAGCAGCTCCAGCATCCTCAACTCACCTTCAGATTGGGAGGTGGGACATTCTGCTGTCTGTTAGGTGGATTACAGAGTCATCATCATGGTTACACAGAAATATTTGTAAAAATTTGAAAAAATTATAATGGAATATTAAATACCAATCAGGTCACAAAAGGACTGTGAAATTCAGTCACTATGAGAATCACATTTGAAAAAATTTGCATTGTTTTCAAACACCCATTCCCCTGCCAAAAAAAAAAAAAAAAAAAAAAAAAAAGAAAAAAAAAGAAAAATGAAAACATTCTTTTCAAAAGCATCACTGAGCTGGAGGGAGAAAAGTACAAATGTTTAAAAAGCGCTGTTATTCTACCTTCAGGTAACATTGAAAAAAAAACCAGATAGGCACATCGATAAAAGCATAATCAGTAATAAACCAGTCCCTTAGATACCAGATATTTTTTTAGTACTTGAACAGACTTAAATTCAAGGGCTTGACGCTGTATACACTGACTATTTGCAATCAGCTTTAAGAAAATGCTAACAGTGTACATTTCTCGTCGGATTAAAATCTAACAGAGTATTCCAGTGCTGTACACAATATCATTAAGGCTTTAGGGGCACCAAAGTTAGCGTCTGGCTAACTGAGAAGCCACTGGCAGCATACCGAATGATTTCTATTTCTTTCCGTGCTAGGAAAAAAAGGGTGCTTTCTCTCCTTTTTGTTTAGCACTCGTGCCTAAACACCCATCACTGCAATTTCTCACAACAACAACTCTAACTACAAAACGGTTAAATCAAACAACTAAAAGCAGCAGGAGTTTTAAAGCAACAATGGTTCTGCAGTTCTGCATTTCTTCTCTTCCCAACAGTCATTTATGCTACTTAACCTATTACATTTTTGACATTACAGATATATCCCAATTACACAATCGTTACAAAGAAACATGAAAACAAATGCAAAAGGACAGAAACATTTCTGTAGATTGTCTAGAAAGAGAAATACCCTATTTAAGTTTATGGATGGAATCTAGGCTCAAACTAATGGGAGTTCAATTGATTTCACCAGAGACAAGGTTTCGCTCCAGCTCTTTCATTTTCATCATTTCCGCGTGGTCCCCTACAACTTGCACAGCTCCCTTCTCCAGACTGAGAGCCAGGGACATGCCAAGCTGGCTGAAATGCCTTCACACACTCCAACTCTCCCTCTTCAAACACAAGCAACCTAATAGTCTCTCCTGGAAGCATGCCACAACTTAATTCTGGTAAACATGAAATGGAAGAATACTCCGACGTTACCAGTCATCAATAAAGGTGACCTGATTTTCCTCCTTCATTAACTGTGTCACTGGAGAGTCAGAAGAACTTAAGAGAAGATGACAGGCAGTGAAATATCAAGAAGATGGTAGTTATAACATATAAAAAAACCACTCCCAGCTCAATCACACACCACAGAAGCTGAAACCTGCAGAATGTTTCAGCTCTAGTAAACAACAGCTCAAGCCACAGTCACACTATTGAACTGCCTGAATCCACATGAATTTCAGAGCAAGACATCCACGCCAAGATGGTGCATCAAAGTTGGGCTGGGTGTGGGCTGCAAAACCAGGACCGAATGCCAGCCACTTCCAGTTTCAGTACGGAGTTAACGGAGAGGGATGACAGAAGACTGTAGGAGAGCCGACGGTGAAGGAAGCAGACTCATTAATAGGCCGTAAAGTTATTATAACACTGATCTAAGCTGTCTCAGTATGTTGCATGGCTGTATATCAAAAGGCAATTGGATCCTATGGTTTGTCCAACTTATTTCAAGTTTTTCAGCTGTCACTTTAAGCAAAAATCTGCATGCTTTTATAGATGAATTACTACTTCACCTGAAAAAAAGAAGACTGGATGAGACGTCAGATGCAAAAAAGCTCTCCATGTTCAACCAGCTTCTGCAGGACAGAGCACCTGCAGCTACTCACAAGCAGCAGTACCAGCTCACGTTCATTTGCTGGAGCACAATCCCTCCTCATGTCCCTCCCTCTGGGACGGTAGCATGTCAGTTAAAGCAAGTTTAACCACCACTTTCAGCAGTCTAAACCGATTTTTCGTAACACCTAACTCAAAGTATGCCTGCTTACAGAAATGTGTCATTGCTGTGTGTACTCCCAACACTGGAGACATGTTTTAATCGTGGCTTACTGCCCTTCAGTCGCACAGGCTGAGAGGGCTTTCTCAAGTGGCTGTCTTCTTGCTATCAGAATACAAGCTTCATTTTTAACTGCAGATAAGATGAAATCCAAAACCAGAAGTTCTCTATTCCCCTCCTTCCTTCAATTTCCCCCCCCCACTTAGCTTCAACAGGAACAAAACATGATTTACGTTATTCAATTTTTAACTTTTTCTATGAGAATGTTTTTATTGGCCTGTTTTGTTATTCAGAGCTGTGAGATCTTCTGCTAAGCTGTTCCTAAGTCAAGACAACTATCGTCCACATCATCTTGCTCTCTGATTTCCCTTAGGACAGACACAGGCATACACAGCCGTTCTGTCCCCGATAGCCTCTGCTCTGCTAACGCTGATGCTACCAGCAGTCCCTGCCACATAGGCGGACTGTAATCCAGCCTTTAAGTAATAGCACAGACCGGCAAGATTTTCAGCTGGGCACTACCAACGTATAGCCACCACTAAAAACCCACTGTGGCTTTACAAACCAAGAGAGCACTACCTAAGCACAGAGACACCTGCATTACTCAAACCCAGCTCTCAGGAGTGAAGCTGGCACTACCCCTACGTCTTCAGACGTAGTGACAGCAGTAATGCCGGATGGCTGAGCAGCACAGCACCGGGAAAGGAAGAGTGGCGTATTTCAAGAGACCGCCGTGCTCTTGCAGGCTGTTTAGGTACTGGGTTTGCTTCTGTAACTCTTCATGTAGCCACAGTTCAAACCCCAGCTCCAGGGTTTTTTGGCACAGGAAGTAAGCAGGTGAAAAAAGCAACACAGTATTGAAACAGAATAATTTCTGCGCCAAGCAAGGTGGCTGGATGAACTAGCACACAGAGAAGGGGAAAGAGAGGTAAGAAGATACCAACTCAAAGATTTACCTTTGTGTTTGTTTTTTTTTTTTAAATTATCTATAGAAACCCTGAAGACATCTGATACAGCAATAAAGAGAGACAGAGACTGAAAACAAGGGTGAAAAGGTATCAGGATCATGGCTATCTTGCTTAGAACAAACACCAAAATAGAACTACGGATTTCAAGGACCAACAATAATTTTATATAGGATATTTTATATCTCAAGGACAAATGCTTACAGAGCTGAAAAACTTTTCATTTGCAATCCTGGATACAACTAGTTGTATGTTTTCTACTGCACTTCAATTCTGACTTTCCCTGAATGGCAGAGGTCTCAAATCCATGCCCATAGCTGCATACAAACCCAAAGGTTGGAGTTGTTAGGCAAAACCAACAACAAAAAACCCACTTCAGTATATGAGAACAAACGCAAATAAAATAATTGCAAAAGCGAAAAGAGGATGGAAAGGAAGCAAAATACTTAGTACACCAATTTTACAGCAAGCATACTAGGAAAGCTATATACTCTTAAAATGTAAGGGGAAAAACAGATTAGCTGCATTTTAATATTAATGCTGGTAATTCTTCAACAGTTGCACAAATTCTTAAAAAATTATCATTCTCTTTGCAGCTGAGCTCCTTCTACAGTGCAGTTAGAAAGGCTGCTGAGTCTCATGTGGCTGCTCATTTAAGCTGTTCCCATTTCCACTCTTAAGAGAGACTAGAATGTCCTAATTCAGTTTAATAAAGAACACATTGGACTTGGGGGAGGGGAGAGCAACAACGGCACTGGGAGGGGAACTGAGCAATTTCTCTACTTCAATGAAGTTTAAAAAAAAGAGGCAACAAAAAAACAACAGCAAAAACAACAGTTGATCATCTCAGGAAAGTCTCTAGAAAAGGGGGAGGAGAAAGGAAGACAAACAAGCAGAAACATTTTCCTCTCCTTTTGATCTAAGTTATAAGTAGAAAACGCATTCTGAGGCACTGGTAATTTAATGAAGACTTTTTTTCCCAAAACTAACAGAATTCTGGTTATTCAAGAAGAAGAGGCTGATTTCTAAATAAAGCCACTAACTCAATTTAGTTTAAGGGAGGTACAGTTCCATGAGTCCTGAAGAAATGAAGAAGGTTGCTTCAACAAATCTGATTATCTTTGCTGTCAGTGAAGTGGCATTACCGTTTCGAGGTACTTTGAAGGGTTTGGAGAACTGCGACTGAAGCAGGTATCAATTTACTTCATAAAAACAGCAAATATAAAGTGATGTGATCTCCTTGCAATACTGATTAAAAATAAAATAAAACACAAACCTTGACTAAGACCAGATAGGCATTTGAATTGCATAGTCCATGACTAAGTGACTAAAAAGCTTACAGAGGACAGCATTAATTAAGGGGGCCGGTCACCTGTGATAAACACAATGATTTTTTTAATATTCACCAATACATTACTGCATATTTTATCAAGGCTAAAGCTATCTATGAAACTTGATTTGAAATCTCTTCAACCAATGTGGGTTTACTGACTGCTTAGATTAAATAAATTGTAGTACCTTCTGCTGAGCCCTACATCAAGGGCAATACTCTCAAATGCTTCCTGGAAAATAAACACGTCCTATTATCAAAATTGCCCTCAATTTCATATTTGAGTTTACTTCTATTACTGAACTGAGTGACTTGTTTTTCCCCAGCAGGGTCCTAGTTCTGCAGACGTGACAAGACCCCAGCATGAAGATCTTGGGACAGAGGTTCACCTTGCCCACTTACTGCATGTGGCTACTTTACAACGTCTGGCCACTGCTGTTGATTTGAGGGAGGAGGGGAAATCTTTATGCCTTTCCATTCAAACATCAATCCATCAGTTACTGTTGTGACTACAGCTGTGATAAGCACACAATTTTAGTATAAGGTCAGCATCCTTATAATGCACTTAACCAGGTTCTTCCCGACCTCTACAGTGTTTACACTCTGAAGCTTGTAATATGATTGCCTTTTTCTGTAACTGTAAATGCTGTGAAACACTCAGAGAACATATGCTAGGATTTGCAAAAACAGGCAAGAAGGAAACATCCTGAGACAGATAAACAATTAAAAAAAAAAAAGCAGAAGTAGTAGTATGTGGAAAATAGCATATGGCTAAGCTTTCAGTAGGGAGGGAACACCTATTTTGAGACCAGTGTCTCCCCCAAAGGAGACTGAGTTTTCAGAAACGCAACTGCAGGACCCTCTGAAAAGTCAATCCCTCTAAAGGACATCATGTTGGTACCCAGCAAAGAAGCCAAGTAAAATCCAATGGCTATGCAGAGGTGACCGCTATGGCTGCTTGGTTTTTTTAAATTAATGTCCATTTTGCTTGTATGAGACAATATAGCCAAGGTAGACCTTTAAGAAAAATTTAAGTGTGTGGAGATCTCCTCTGTCCCATATACTGCGGTACATAAGATAACGTTTTACAGGACACAAAGCCAACACACAACTAGTCATATTTGAGAAGTCCATCAATAAAGCCATGGAGACTCAGAAGCTCAAATTCTGGAAAACAGACAAAAAACATTGAACCTCATTAAACAAGCCAGCATCACAGAAAGAGGTCGTATGATGCCACAACGTTACCTGATTTTTGAGTATTTCTGAGACTCCTGTATCTTGCTGTGCTGTCTTCGCCATAACATTTCATGCTGCTTTCATCCTGTGATCTCAAAGTGATGTATCTAAACATAAAGCAAAAGAAGGGAAATTATTTTCCCCCCCTACACGATTACCTTATAAAACATCACTAGCTTGCCCCAAACCATGAGTAGGCATGAAAGAATGAGCTTCCTGTTGTAACACAACCAGATGCTGACTTCTATTCAATACAGTATCACCATGCTACTCTCTTCTTCAAGTCACTATTGCGGAGGACATCTATCAGCACTGCAACTCCCTTGAAGAACAACAAAGAACCTCTTTCCCATATCAATAGTGAGAGAGTGCTTCATTGTCAAAAGATCTCTGGAATGGATACATCCACGGTCCTTCAAATTACAGCCTGAAATACAGGTAAATTCACCTTTTCTTCTTACTCGGCTTGGCACCTACTGCAAAATGAGGAATGGGTTATGTTCATGCAATAAATAAAACAACAATGTTCCTCTACGGCAGAGACCGTAAAGATTTCACAGCATCTTATGCTGCTTTGACAGAACCCAAAGACAGGCTGGATGTTCTTGCCGAGAGAAGATTTGCTGGCCCAGAGCTTGCAACCTACACGACAAGCATCACACAAACAAGAGAAGGTATAGCAATCAGGAAGGGAGGGATTAATGAAAGTCAAAGGTGCAGCAGATACAATCAGGTTGTCACCCCGTGCAGAAGAGATATCTAGACAAGGCATCTTAAATAATTTAAATGAAAACAACCTATTTGTTTTTGTAGGCCTGCTGCCAAGGGCTTTTAGGGAAGGCCCCCAACGAAACAAGCCCGGAAGCTTAAGGTGCAATTCACAGCTCACTGATGTCAGTGGGAAACTCTCCATTTGCATCGAGCCCTGCCAGGTTTTGGAAAGTCATTCCAGCCATAAGAAGAAACTGTATAAACAACCGCTTGTGGGAGAAGGGCACAGATAACCTCAGTGACCTTGATCAGCATCTTCCTCCTCTCACCTTCGTGCTAGATTCACTTGTTTAAATTATTCTTTTAAAATCTCTGATAATAGGTCCTAAGCACTGTGACGCTACTACATACAGCAGGAAGCTGTCCTCCAAGCCGGGCAGTTCCTTGCACCAAACAAGTGCCCTCCCTTAGCCCATCAGCACGGTGGGGGAGATGAACCCAAGCAGCTCTCTCGCCCTGCCCAGTGCCAGCCTCTGCCTCCCCCTTCACCTTCCCCCAAGCCCACGGGAAACAGGCAGGTCCACAGCACAATCCAGACACCAACCTGCTCCATCAAAACACGCACCACGGGACACAATGGAGCTCCTCAGAAAGCCCAACCTGCCCAAAATGTCTTTCTTCGACAGAACACCTCAGCTGATGGTAAATGCTGGCACCACTGCAAAAGGACACGTGGATTTTCTTGGATCCAAGCAAGTTTTTGCTTACAACATTACTGCGTTGAGTCCCAGTAACTACACCCTGTGCACATCCATGTCTTGCTAACTAATGTGAGCTGAAACACTACAAACATCCCTGAAAGGAAACCGTTCGTTAACTGCTTGTATCCTATCTGCTGACGGCTTTTCTCAGCAGCTCCCGTGAATTTGCCTCTTCATTGAAATAAGACAGGTTTTAATAAGCCCATAGATAATGATTTATCTAACTGGCTTTTTATACTGGTATTCAACACCTTCAGGTCTCTAACAGGCATACTGAATCTTCTAGATGACTGACAGGTGTATACCATTGCTTTGTGTGTCTAACAGGAAATATTCAGAGACACAGCGAAAACCCGAGGTTAACATCAGTGGAGCCAAAAGAGAAAACTTTTTTTTTTTTTCCCCAGTTTAATACAGCTGTTTAGAACTTGCCAAGATGCTTAAATTTCATTAAAAAATATAACTGCTGTACCGTGAGCAGTGACCAGTATATAGTTTTGCTTTCTTTTTTATTTACCCATCTGCTCTGGAACAACAAACACTAGTATTAAACCTAAAAACGCCAAAGTATTCTGCAGACAAATCATCCCTGGCAGCTTCCTACAGAGGCCAGGCCGATGGACACTGGGAAAAGCAACAACAGGAACGCCCAGGAAAACCCTTTCCTGTTTTTATTTGTTTTGGCTGCTTTCCCCGCTATACCATCTTCATCATCAGAGCTACAATACCACCCACATACAGTTGTATGTAAATCAGCAGATACGTGCAAAGCTTTCATATATAATATCACAGTTAAAGAATAAAACTTTGGGCCTTTTAGAGCCAGACGTAGTAAACTGATGGCTGATAAATACTGAAAACAGTCCCAATGTAAGTAACGCAGGACGAAACACTGCAAAAGTACCTAAAATTCACAAATGAGGTTTTAATTCCTTTCATACATTTTAATCAGCATCTCATTTTTTGAGGTTTAGATTAAAAAGCAATCTAACTTTATATTCCTTTGCCATATTCATCAGTTTAGCTCCCATCCCGGTCCCTAGATTTTGCATATAACCGAAGCACAGTAAGGAGAAGATGAGAAGTGAAGCCTACAGCAACATTTACAAATTAAGAGCTAAGTCAGAGATCAGCTATCCCATACACGCAACATAAATTTTTGTTCTTCTCTCTTCATTAGGATTGATGACACTGCTGGAAAATAAGGAGCACATAATACCTTTTAAGGGAACGTAAAGCACAGAATTAGCAGAGAGAGAATGCAGCTAAATCAATTTCTCATCTCAAGATAGTAATGGAGGCAATTTCTTGAACTTTACTATGCTTGTAACGTATTGATCAGCAAAGCTTCACACTGAAAGTTAAACTAGGTATTTTTCCAGGGATAAAAATGGAGGATGGCAGTAAAAGTCCATGCAACACACCAAAGAACGGGGATTTTCTCCAGCCACGTTGCAGTTCAGAAACTCAAAGCTTCCACCTACCTGCAAGTTACTGCAACATAAGAGAGAAAGATTTCTAGATGAAGGCTGAATTAGTCCTGCAGAAGCCTTCACAGAGGAGATTTAAGGAGAAGCAGAAAGACACAGTGCTGCTCTAGGAGCGACAGCACCAACACCAGTACCGGTTACTGCGGCATGAGGCTGCAGGAGCAGCTTGGGGGCAGCATTTTTGTTCTAACACTTCAGCTCCCCTTGGCTGCAGATGGCCATAAAGAGCCATTTCCCAGAGGTCTTTCAGCCACCACTGTGACTGCATCATGCACCAAAATGCTGATCCCCTTCCCAAACTTCTGCTACTGCTCTGAGGCCTAACTGCAGGTTAGGACGAGGAGAACGATGAAGATGCCCCACTCTACCACCATGAAGAGCAGTGACACCAAGGAAGGCTACGTGCGTGCTCCATGGGCTGGTCAAGTGTGCCTGGCACAGGCCACGTGCTTCCAAGGACAATGCTACAGCTGCATGGCAGATTTTAGATATTAAAAGAACAATACATATCAAAGACAAGGATACCCATATCCTCTACTGAAGTAAAGTGAAATGTTGGACATATACCCTTCTAGAATAGCTGTAGTTACTTCAACGGGATAGACTTTTGTATAATTTGACATTAAGAACTTAACTGAAGTGGTAAAATTGGGAACTGTGTCTTCCTATAGATCATCATTAGAGCATCCAAAATGTGATTCTGAGACAATATAAAAAAAAAAAAAAAAGAAAAAAAAAAGTTGCTTGGGATTTCTCTTCTCCTGCCCAGTGGCCACCTGTCTACCTAACCAGGTAATAACCTTCCCATGAAATGAATGAACCTTACCTACTTTAAACAAGTGAAACACAAGTGTTTTCTCTATTGTATTTGTCATTATTTCTATTACAAAAAGGGTGACCGAGAGCATCCTGTTATCTAAATTGGGTGGTCATGATTTAACAGCATTTAATTATTTTTGGAGCAGAAAAGGGGAAAGTAGACCACCTTAAGACAAGAAACATAAGAACAACAGAGTACATGTATTAAACAAGTAATACCAACAAAGACTGTAATATGCTGGCAAAACCAGCAACAAAAAAGTTGAAAGTACCGGAACTATCATCATCAATCATGGACTATTAATTTGGTTCACTTAACAAAACTACATCAGAGCACAGTCTCTCCCCACATGCTGGAAGTCCTCTCTTAACCATCAGTCTTATCATATTGTTGCCTTTCCCTGGTCCATGGTTCAGCTTTCTAGTTGCACCTTATTTCTTAGAGAAATTAAAATTCTCTTCTTAGGACAGGATTCTTCACGCATGCAAGATTATTTTTATATGCT
>VFFE01007199.1:5191897-5248301 GCA_008921705.1 Burhinus oedicnemus | reverse complement strand
CCTCCCCTCCATAGCTACAGATCTGTTTGGAACAAAACTTGAGAAACTAAATCAATGCAGCCAGTGGTGGAATTCATCTTATTGTGACAGAAATATTCCATTTTCCCTAGCTTATATTTTAAATTGCTTTCTGATATACCAGGTTATTATTTTTTTAGCCCCTTTGGTTCCTTACATAATTAAATGCCACGCCATTCAGCTTTTACAATTACTTTTACCATTTTCAGAGGAACATTGACACTCAGCAACTTTCTCAACTTTCGGTGAAGAATTTATTCCCCATAAGTATTAGCTCCACTGAGTATTTTCTTCTTCATTACATTCAAAGCTCTTAGCCATTCCTATAGAAATCTTTTCCCTTGTACAGACTTTCTGTAGAGTAGTTAGTATTTACTGGTCCTCAGTTTCTTTTCCTAGTATTCCACATAACCAGAAATAGCACAGAAAAGGGGAAGGGACAGTGCTTTTTAACACCATGGTACCTTCAGCTTGCAGGCAAGGGGCTAAGCACAACTTACGGGCACATTTTTGTAACAAATTAGATTTTGCATTTAACACCTGCAAATAACACAACAATGCTCCCAAAAGGTATCCTAGCTAGGCTATGAACATATTGCCTAATTAGCCTACAGGTGCAGATATACAGCCTCTGAAGCTTTGAGAACTGGCTTCTACGATTTCTCTTCGAAGACCGCCTAAGTTTTGGAGCATGCATGTTCCCAGCCGCTCTAATTTCGTTTTCAAGGTATTGCCTACGCAGGTCCAGCAGCACAACACTCTCTCCAATTTTCCCAACTTGTGACAAAGCACACAGAACACCTTACAAAAGTACTTTATTGATATAGAGGTGACAAAGTAAACACGTATCATCCTGCAAGGAGCAAGTTCATCCTGCTTAAACACTTACCTGAGAAAAACCTAAACAGAGAAACACGTATTAGGGCGTCTCCCTTCCCAGGTAGGCTAAGGAGAATTACTTGGCCAGTAGGGTGGGTGGTTTTGGTTTGTTTGGTTTTTTCATTTATTTTTACTTTGTGGATAATGGGGTGGCGGGGGGTGGGGTGGGGGACACGGGACAGACGGACAAAAGAGCACCTTAAGGAAAGGGCCTTTTAAATAAATTAATGGCTAAAGCTTTATTTCTGACAAAATTGTCAGCTTGTTTCTTAGCAGAACAACAGGAAGGTGTTTCCAGAGAGTGCCTAACAAGCAGCTGGGAGGAAGCCTTCTCTATAGCAGGCACAGTAGAACACCACAGAATCTTCTCCTGGGCATTAATTGTAAGTAGGAAACACTTTGAAGGTGGTGATAAAGTTGCTTGTCATCTACGGCTCTACCTTATGTACCAGTTGACCAAGCCATCCTTCAGAATTATGGGAACGTTACCAAGCGTCACACTTCCAACTGAAAGCAATGTATGCCCAACCTTTTCATACCATTTTCAGCTCTATCACAGACAGAGCTTGAATTATGGTCACAGACAATTCAAGAACCAAAAGGCTGTGCCTGCATTTCCCCGTGACCCAACTAGCATCCTGGCACAGCGCTTTGCACAAAGGTGAAGAAACTGGGGGCTCTGCAACAGGGAGCCCAAGGATCCACTCTCATTTCAAATCCCAATTTTCTCTGAGGTCACAGTGACCTGAATCTAGCATGAATTATGCATAATCGGCCTCCAAGCAAGTGGATCTGTGCCAACTGAACCTCATAAAAGTTTTGGTTGCTAGGAGGTAGCCGTGGACATATTCTAAAGTCCTGTTTACTCGAGCCGTTGAGGTTCCCCTCTGGAATAACCTTCCACAGTCTGCTCACTGGTTTCTCTTTCTCTTCTTGAGACATCAGACTTCTGCTAAAATCTGTCATTTCCCATCTGCTGTCATCTAGAGAAGCCTCTACGAATTATCTCTCCAAATGGTCTGCAAAAGACCTCCAACATCTTTCACAACAAGCTCATATCTTTAAACAAACTAGATAACATGCCTAGCATAAATTCTGCTCAGATAAGTCTTGCATTCAGACATGGTGCTGTTCAGATGCCCACGTACCAAGTTCTGAGTCTCAAACTCTGCAAGCCAGCACAGCAGGCAGAACCTCAGTACCACTTTACAGAGCTTACCTTCACTTTTCAGCCTGCTCTCTCTCTCTCTCTAAAAGACTTATCTCAAATGGATACACGATATTTTTACATCAACATTTTTCATCAACTGTTTTATGTGGATATTAAGTTTCAGAGTGTGCTATCTGGAAATCTAGGCTGCTCCAGATCATGCTTTTAAAGACTTACTCTATAATTCTCCTACCAGTTTGTAGAAGATGCATTTTTATCCTCTGATTTAGAAACGCATAAAAGGATTTTCCATGGTTATCTTAGCTAAAGTTGGACGTATTTATTTATTGCATTGTTTACATGTACTGTGAGTCACCCGATGAGGAAATGGAGACATAAAAATAAAAACAACCTCCTCCTTTAGACCACATCATTTCTGACACCATTTCTACTTAGAGATCAGCTCAGTTTTGTTTGTTTTATGGAGGAAGAGAGTAAGCAAACACAGACTTCAGTTTTTCATCATTTACTGAACCTATGGCATACAAGGCTCATTTATCATCAAGCCCTAGACTCAAGCCGAAATGCTAATTACAGACAGAAAGAAAAGGTAATGTTATTTCAATAATTAGTAAGCAAGCAATTCTCAGAACAGTGTTATCTAATTTATCACAGGATTCTGGAAAGAAGATAGTGGTGCTGACACCCTCGTGGTTTCCCTTCTTTTCACTGTTTTTCACTAACAACAGATTCAAGCCTCTGTGGAGTATCTACCCAAGAGATCTGACTGGAGAAGTAATCTGTAACTTGGAGCAGGATGGATGCTAACCTCCCCACTGATGCATCCTTGGGAACTGCCCAAGGAACAGTGGCTAGAAGCAACGTGACCAGAGGACTGAAAAGTAATGCCACGAACCCCAGGTATTTTCAGTTCTGACTGTGGACTTCTTCATGACTGAAATATGCAACCAATAATGCCATTTCTAACAGTCCTCATCACTGCAAATACCAGCAAACATAACTTGGGGCTGTACAAGGGGAGTGAGGAAGGATTCTGAGTTGATTTAAAAAACACTATTAAAACAGGAGGTAAAAACAACTGCAACAGAAATGAAAGGTGAGGGACACTGCAAACGTGCTGAGCAAGTCAGTAGCAAAAGCAGCTCAAACAATACAAGCCAAACACGAGCAGGCAGCGTTTCAGCCTCTCTTAGCCAGAGTCAGCAGCTGAAGATCTCCCCAGAGCTTCAACACAGCCAGACGCAAGGCAAGGTAAGAGCGTGCAGACCAGCAGGGGCACAAGTCTCTAAAAACCTCTCCCATGATGAAAAATATTCCCACTCAGAAAGCACAGCGGCACCCATCTAAGTGGAGGCTGTTGCCACCGCTGTGTGGCCTGAAGAGATGCAAGCCTTGCCCTTGTTTCCCTGCACTCGGCTCCCATGGGACAACACTAGCATCCACGTTAAGGAAACACCATTATTCCTCTTGGTCAAATCTCATGGTCCTTAACTTAGGTGCAGGCTGCAAAACTTTCTCTTTAGAGTTGTGGGGTTGTTGAGAGGGGGGTGGTTCTCTCTTGTCTGTGGTTTGGTTGAGGTTTTTTGTTGTGTGTTTGGTTTGTTTTTTTTTTTTAGCATTGATGCAAGTCGCACAAGAAAGGCATCTCTTAGAAATTATTTGAATAATCAGTTGAATAGTTGTATGAAAATGGATACAATGTTACTGAAAAGAAAAATAAAAGATAGAAAGAATTATATTTAAAAAAAAAAGTATACAAGTGGGATGCACTGCACTATTTGGGAGTCAGGACTGACAGCAGGCATACGGTGACCAAACCCAGCACAGCGCTGAGGCGTTCCAAAACAGTCTTCCCCCAAGACTACATCCACAGGAGGAAAGCATCACCCTGCATGAGCGTAAGGTGGGTGTTCAAATATCAGTCTCATTTGACAAAGATCTCAAGCAGAGACCTCATGGGCAATGAGGTCTACAATATTATTAAAGGATTTTCTCCAATGTATGTACAACCTTACATTTGTTCCTTTATCTTGCAATGGAGAATTCTTATTACCATGCTTCAGTTACGAGACAGTAAGAAGGACAAATAATATGTAATGAAGGTAATGCATATATGATTTAAAAGTTGTCTCCAAATACCTAATGTACAACATTTGTTTTCCTTCAGATGCCAAGAATCAGGCTAGAACAACAGTAATGCAATTTTGGCTTGTGCAAAACAATGCTTTCTTTTTTAATAAGCAATGGACCTACCTAAAAAATAATTTATTTATTTATTTTTTTTAAAATCAAATTGTCCTTATGGAAGATTCAGAGACAAGCCTTCCGGATAAGAAGTAATGCCGTGAAACAAAAGATAATCGAAAGAGTGCTGTTTTCTGCCATGTTCTTAGCAAATTCAAGCTACAGAAAAAAAGTCTGTGTGTCAGATGCTGTACCAGATAATACAACAACATGAATGTCTAATCTTTGAGAAGTGAAGAGTTGCAGTGAGCATAAATTTTTTAATTTTAGTTTTTAAATATTGAGATCCCTGCTACAGATTTGGTTTTCATTTTAGTTTTCCTACAGGGCATTGGCCTAGAGGAAGCCCATCTCACAGAAAAACCTTAAGACATTCTTTACCTCATCTTCCCCTGCATTAATGTCTCTGGTAATGCAGGACGCAGATAAGTCTATGCGGTCCCATACTGTCTTGCTGGTATGTCTTCCAGTAATCCCTAGATATCTTAAAAGTTGCATCTCTCCACCTTCTGCGTATGAGTTTTACCCAGCTCTAGATTCAACAGTGGACTGAAATCCCTTTGCACACTGAAAGTTTCAGTTGTAAGCTCACTAACTCCAGGCACTGAGTTCTGCAAGGCTGAAATGGCCCGAATGGACCATCTGTAAAGCCCTGTTCCTTTGAGATCTCCTGCCCTTGCCAGAAAGAGCAAGTTGTCTTCCATCACAGGGAGACCTATGATTGAATTATCAAACTTTTTGACACTTTCTGAAGGTTTGCAAGTCTGAGCCATCATTCCTCAGAGACCTTCTCTTGAGCCAGCCCACTGACACACAGATAAATGTCTTTTCTCAAATACTAGTAGAGTGGTTTTGCACAATGCAAACCACTGTTGAAAACAGAGGAGTGCCAGTCTGGTGTGCCTTACTTCTACCCAGCTCCAGTCTTCTCTTTTTGTCCCTGGTGTACCAGCAGAAGCCACAACCCAGAGGCTGCTCTTCCATTCAGATGCCTTTCAGAGCGCTCTCCTTCCAGGCATGACCTACTGCAGGCCACAAATACATCAGAAGCTGATGACAAATGAAGACAATCTTTCTGCATTTGTGTAAGAGGAAAAACCTCTCTCTGGTACTCTTTGTGCACAACTAAATGCAGGCAGTGCTGAGACAGCTGGTGATGCCTCTCTATATTCACCAGCAAACCAGGGTACAATTACAGACTATGGTCCTGGAGATCCATCTGGTAGTAAATGATTATATCCTTATTTCCAATAGATATGCCTCCTGTCAGGAGAACCTGAAGATGAAATTCTGATGATTTATTCACTTGTCTGAACTATGAAGTCCTGAACTGAAATATATTTCTTACCGTAAAACACACATTACTAGTAATTTTCTCTGGACAACATAGGACTACTTAAGACATGATATCCTGAGATGGATAGACCTTAGACTTCTCTAATTTGAGGCTTCTAATGAGTTTGTTGAGGAAGACGACATTTAGGAAGGCTCATAGGTCTTCATCCTTTTCAAAGAGCAAAGAATAGTTGAGTGCAGTCTGCACAACTTCTCCACCGCTAACAGACATATAGCTTCACTCGACAAGCTGTGGTTAATCACTATTTTCACTTCTTTACAGGGTTACACAGTTCATTTAACCAGAGGAAAAAACGGTAGCATAACTCTGTGGACATGACTTTACTGGTCTGCTGTCCAAGGTATAGACACAAGCAAGAGACTGACACATTTTATGTGTCTCCAAGCATGGGACACTGAGTCAGCAAAGAGGTTTCTGGTTCATATTACCTGAATATTTTCAGATACTTCACATCACCATCACCAACTTCTTCCAGATCTCATTTCTATTTCTCAGCTTCTTATAGGCTCTTAACAAGATGATGCTCAATAAAAGTGAAGTCTTTAGCAAGACAAAAGGCTCATTCCTATTTTCATTTTAGCCATATCCTCAAACGGACAAACTGTCTCCTGAGTATTGGGTTAATATCAGAAGGAACTTGCTCTGAACTTGAGAATGTCACAATTTCCAGTGGGTTCATGTCTTTTGGGAAATCCTAAGCTGAACGACTTCAGGTAAGATGAAAAGTCCTGACACAATTCAGGCTTCTGACTCCATTCCCATGCCTAAAGGACCACCATAGATAGCCAGTTCTGGCCTCACAGGGCTGTCAGGATCTGCTTTGTTTCTAATAAGAAGGGAGAAGGAAAGATCCTCATAGCTCCTACTCCTAAATCTTGCAAAGTAGTAAGAAAAGAGTTCTCCCCATCCCCCCAGGTGCTTTAAAAAAAAAAAAAGAAAGAAGGATCATCCATGTGAATCAAATAACTTGCGGAATGATTCATGACTGTCATATCTGAGCAAAGAAGTACCGTATCGATAAACATAATCAGAAAATTAAAAGTTATAACTGCAGATGATTAGAGCAAAGCGCATGAGTATTATGAATTCTGAGTCTTAGGAATGGATGACATATTCCCTGCATCTCCTTAACACTGGGAGGAAAAAAAAATTAAGTCTATTTAGTGGCATAGCACCAGCCTTTGCAAAAAGGGTAAAAATAACATTCATCACAAGAGGCAGGAATCCAACACATTAGATAGTCTGTGATGAGAACTCTATGAATAAAGCAGACAATATCAAATTAGTTAAGTAAAACCCCAACAAGACAGACGTTTACCGATAAAAAGAATACTTGCCTATGTGTCTCCAAAGTAACAACCAACTGGAATTACATGTATTTGCTGTTTTAAAATAAGCAAAGTACCAGATACACAAAAAGATCTGGATTTACCCACCCTCTCAGACACATTGGGTTTTAACATTTACAGCGTACTGAAGAAAACACCCCACCTCTTTTCTCTTGATTTGATGTTACATTTGGCACAAAACTTCCATGTTCAGAAAGAGATTTGGCTAGACAGCAGATGGAGTATTCCATTAAAACGCAAGTGGCAAAATGTGCCCACCCTCCTAGTAAAAAACAGAAAACCACTTCTCAGTAACATCTGCCTGCAGATCACAAGATGCTCACACGAATGCTTTCCCACAAAATACCTTTTCCTTACTCCTATCTAGAAGTGTTTTTCTCCATAAGTGAATTCTGTAATTACCAAAAAAAAAAGTAAAAAAGCAGCCTCAGGTATTCCTCCTAGCACTGTCCACTTACCCAGAACAGGACAGACTAACAGCATCAGAGGTAGGCACACCTGCAGAAGGCTGTAAGTGTCCAACAGAGGTCTGGAGCAGTTGATTCAGGAAGAGGTGACTATTTCAAGTTAAGTGTAACTAGGAGGAAGAAAAACTTTGTTCACTTTATTAAAAAAAAAGATACGTCATAATATTAAAAAAAAAAAAGAAAAACCAGAGGGTACATCAATTATAATGGTTCTGTGGTTCTCCTGTATTTCAATTAGAAACCACTTTATTTACAGCTCTTGGCTCAGCAGCAGGCAACCCAATGAGAACATTTTTCATTATGTGATTTCTAACGCAAATAAAAGTAAAGGTAACCCTAGAGTGGTTTGCTAACTTATATAATGAGACAGGAAGCAAGTGGTACAAGTGAATAATGATCATGTCAAAAGCATTCAGAAAGACCACACAACTCAAATTCTTTGACAAATACATTTACCTCAAAGAACTATCTAAAAGAGCTTTTTCCACAAATATATAAACACTTTCCCTAAGATACCGTTTTAATAGCAATTTAAATATACATTCCGTCAAAATACAAAGTTAAACCTATTTTCTCCACCCTCAAAACCAAGAGGTGACCACTAGAGATAGAAATCTGTCTTTTCTGCTCAGCAAGTCCACATTTACTGATTTTGGACAGAGCGAAGAAGAGCCCTAAGAGGCAACGCTGGGGTCTGCCCGGGCAGCCTCTTCTGCACTACTCGCAGCTAGAGCAGCATACAGGAGGTGAATGGGAGGGCTGGAGAAGACAAGCGGAAAAACACATGTGTGGGAGACAGCAGTGTACACAAGCAGGTAACATGCAATTAAGGTCTCCCAATGATGGCTGAAACATCTCCCTGAAACCAGGGCAGGTTCACCAAGCATTGGCCTTGCATGTTCGCACAGCAAACCCCTCCAATTTGCCACCAAATTCCAGTCTAGTGATGGGGTTAAGGTGCAGCCCCCGCGCAGACAGTGCCATACACTCCTCGGATGGCAACAGCAGAGCTTGGAGTTACACCACCCGCATCCTTTTCCCCACTCAGTTTAGGGTTTACAGCCATAAACGACCAACTCCAGGAACAAACAGCAGACCTCCTTTTTCAGTAAAAGGGGTCACACAGACTTGCACGACATTATTTCTCCCAACCTTTCCCTACGAGGACAGCCTCGTACAGACTAAGCTTCCACCAGGCAGCTACTAACCCTGTCCAATTTGTTACGCTTTCACTCAAAAATGTAACATCATAGGGGAAACACTCCTACAGCAATTTTTCATTTCATTTTTAAAATGGAAACAAAATAAATTTTGTCTGGTTTAACAGCACTTTTCCAAGTCATGCCAGATACAAATTTTTCCATCTTTTCAAATTCATGCGGTTGCGTCAAACACTCATATGCTCTCTCAAATCCTATTCTCCTCTCTGGCTTGTCAGTTCACTTAGGAAAGAAATACCTACAAGAACATCCTGGGCTTCCGTTCAGCAGAACGTTTTGAAGCAGTCTCTAATATCATAGAAAATGCCTGTCAACAGCTGTTAGCAGCACAGGAGGGGTCTGTCTGTATAGAGATGCTCCTGCGCTAGCAAACACTTCACTGAAAGGAGTAAGCGATGCGTGTTACTTTCTGCAACCCATTTGACTACGGGTAGTTTCCATTTGTATTTAGCTCATAACAGTGAGGAGATTCAGGAGCTGATCTTCTATCGCTATCAATTCACATTTAGAAAGGCAAGAAATCCAGACATATATATTTCTTTGAGATGCAAGCATTCCTTCAAGGCTGTAAAATGTATTTTGCACTGGGCAAACTATTTAAGCAGGACTTCAGACCAATGCCTTCATTATCACCCTCCAGAGATGTCCTACTTGACAACTGCAGGTGCAAATGATACCACTGCCAGCTTGGTTGGCTCATCTTTCCAGGTTTCCTATACAGCCAATTAAAAAAAAGGGGGGAAAAAGAAAAAAAAAAAAAGAAAAAATAAAGTTTCCAGAGAAGGTGGTAACCCAGAGCACTGAAATTCAGGTCCTACTGAGCTGCCTGAAGAAAAGGCCCTCTGTCTCTACTGATTGTAGAGGGGCCTAATGAAATTAGCTCATCCAGTCAGAAGCCTAAACTTAAGACAACTCAGAACATCCCATTACTGATACTGCTGTCTTTTGCAGTTTGTATCATAAACTGCAACAGCAGTAAGTTCAGTTAAACCTTCTTTATAACTAAGCAGTATCAGCTTTTTAGGGACCAGGCGTCATTTGGTTTGTAAGTAGGCTACAACACATTGCTAATGAAGAGGTTAGAAGAAAGCAGGCTGCAACGAGGCAGGTGCAATGGTGCAAAACACAGAGGAGAGAAAACTTTCTGCAAGGCAAACGTCAAAGATCCAATACTTTTCCGCTGTTAAGCTGGAGAACCAACGAGAGAGCCACCTCTGGAACTGTATTTAACACTAAAAGACACCCCACCCCCCCACCCCCACTCCCCCCACCCCGCAAACACAAAGAGCTGCCCACCCACACCAAACCACCCAAATTAGAACAACCGCTGAACGTACCGAAGCACCGCGTGTGCTATTAGACCACCGTGGTAAGAAACGCCGAAGGGCACGTAGCAAATGCCCCAGCTGCACCTCCCGCACCACACACAAGCCACCAAGCAGCTGGCCTGTTCCACTGGACGGCACCGTACGGAAGAAATTTTGCGAGAATCTCAGCAGCCCTTAAAGCTGCTGTTGCGTGTCTGGGAGGGGGGGAAAATCCTAACACACAGTGCCACTCTCACAAAAAAAGGGATAGAGCTTGTTCTTATGTAAGTATGTATATTATTTAACACTCAAAAACAACAGTTCCATCACATCTATGTGAAACCAAAAGCGGTGAGGAGCCAAGGGAGGGAAAAAAATAAATAAAAATTCTACTCTATTGTATCTATCCATTTTTGTTTATTTGCCTCAGGGCAAGTCAAGGGCCCTCAACACACTGCAGAACAAGGACCACTATCCATTTTCTTTCTCTTCCTTTGCTGTAACACAAGGACTTGACTGATGTGAGTATAATTCACACAATATTTGCATCTATCAACTACTACCTCCTAGGAAATTATTGTTTGGACCTGGGAAAAAGTGATTACAAAACACTTTACAGGTGAAATAAACAAACACATGCCACCATCTTCTCAGACAAACAATTGTTCCTGCTTTTGCAGTCATCTGAATGAGTTTTGTTCTTCCTTAGATTAAACAAACACACGCCGCCGAGATGCACGCATTGCTTCGGAGGTAGATGTGAAGGAGAAGGCCCAGGTGACAAAAATAACTTTCAAATAGATGTTAGTATATTCACATTGCAAAGAACATAAAAGGAGGCAGGAAGCAGGGGAGGGAAGTGTGTCTCTCTCATATCATATTTAAGTGACAGTAAATGTAGCAGTGACTTTTTTCCCCTGAACTGCTCACAGATATGGGGCCATTGCATAATCTTGCAGTAATCTTGTAAATTCTATTCACGTTTTTTCTGAACATTGCAAGAATTCACAGAATTAAGAGCAAAAAATGATGATTTTTTTTTTCACTCATCACTCAAAAGAAACATGCAAAATAGAGCAAGTTTTTCTGTAAAAACAGCTTCGTCCTACTTTATGAACTAGTTATTCCTAACTGCAACAACCTCTCCTTGCACAGAATATTATGGAGTGCTAAGAAGCTCCTCCAGTCTCCACAAACCAGCCATGATAAACAAGCTGGTTTATGGCAAACAGAAATCCATACACACACAAGAGTGTAACATCTGGCTGACGGAAGCAGATGTGTATCCCAAGCCTAAACGCATCTGGGCAAGTAGCACTAGGAAAAGGCACCCAAGGGAAGAGGCAGAACTTGGTGTAGAACTGGAAAAGAGAGGGTGAAAGGAATGAACGCACACATTTTTGAGATTTCGCCCTGGTAAAATCTTGGGCTAAGATAAATTTCACTGACGTTTTTGCAAATACAGGGATAAAAATCTCAAGAGAGTCAATGTGAAAAGTTATTTAAAATATGCACAAATTTAATTTGATAGTCAGCCTTTCAGTCAACCTATTTTCTAGACTTCAGTGAGGGCAACAGGGGAAAAAAGATTTAAGTCTTATAAAATAATACCGAGAAACACATTTTCCATTTCAGAATGTATTATTTTTAGGACCACACGGAAAATGTCCTTCAAGGATACCATCCCTTGGTGGCATCTTAGACAGCCTGTATGACAAGTGTGTATCCAATAAGCAGGTGACTCTGTGTCAACAATATAAAGACAAAAGCAAGTCAAATTCAATTTTACTTGAAGATGCGGCTTTCTAAAATACCACAGAGGAACAAAGGCATTTCTGCAGTTAAAAGACATCTGGGCCTTTGCATGGCTTACTTCAAGAGCAGCAACATACAGCCTTTGTTATATCGAAAACCAAAAGCCTTTTCGTTGAAGTTTTCCAGACCATCCTTGTTTTCTGGCAGTTCTTCCTTTACCTGATGTCTTTTCTAGTTTTTTCATTCACATTCCTGATGGTCCTCGACAGTTGGACACCACCATCCTGGAGGACTTTTTAAAAATAAACCCAGAATTCGCATCAATGGACTCCTTGGTCCATCTCCAGGCCCCTTTCCCATTTGTCATACTGGTACTGGCTCATCCCAAGCAGTCCCTGCAGAACATGCAACATGCTTCTGCATCCAGCTGCATTACTCTGCATTCCTGTAAGGGTCCACTCGAAGAGAAATAGTAGTTTCCACTTTAATTTAACTTCCTCTGAAGCTCCTAATGTGTCTTTCATAATCAGTTTTCCTTACCTGGGCTATGCTAATCTACTATAATCTACTGTACAAATTTCTGACCTACCTTCAAGAAATGTGCGAGGCCGTTAAGCGCACCAATAGCAGCAATATGTTTTCCCAATGGAAGACAACATACAGGAACAAAATGCCCAGAACTGCTCTAGTTAACCATTCTGTGGAGTTCAGAAGAAATTTCCTTGTAATTTTGTAGAAAAGCATGCTGTGCCTTTCCTGCGTGAGGGATTTGCCATTTAGAAATAACATGCACTGGAAAAAGCATCTTTTTAATTTGTCTGAGCACGCTTTTGAACACATAAAATAAGTACATTACAAAAGCACCGTACTTCATGATTTCTGAAGTTAAATACAAACTGTTAGTCTCCAAACAGACCAGCGTGCTGCCTCTCCTCAATTTCCTTACTCCCTCACCACCCCAGGCTTTCAAAGTTGAACTCAGTGCTGTTGGGGGGTGTGCGCACACGTGCGCGTGCGCCCCTGCATGTCCGTGTAGCATCACCTTCAAAGTGCCTCTGAGGAGGCACGTTCACTTTTTCTCAGGGAAAGCTATGGACTGGAAAGAATAAGCTCCTGTGGTATTAAGTTATTTAATACTTCAATACTGTAACAGATTAAGAAACAAACAAAAACACAAACGTTGTACAAAGACGTTTTCCCACAGTGGTTTTAGGCAGAACCAAAATTGGTTTACATCAATGAAGCTCTCTACATAACTGGGTCAGAAATTGCGTCTTGGGAAGAAGAGTTGCTATCACTTAACTCCTGAGCTTCAAAGAAACTTTAAGAAAGTTTCTTTGTGATGTTTCCTTCAACATCTCAAATCATCCTCAGATGTTCCCATCTTACACTAACCCAAACAGAACAGGATGCTATAACGGGGAATCAAACCCCTCCTAACAACCACAGATGTCGGGAGATCACTGATGCGAGTTACAAAGGCTCCCCACCACTTGCCTTTATCTTTTTCAAGTAAATTCGGCAAACTGGCATTACTCAGTAAACTTAATTCTAGTCAAGGACCTGGTAAATGCCACTTTACAGGCAGGAGAGAAACATGTATTTACGAACTACAGCAAAACAGCACCTATGTTAAACGCCGGAAGGGTTGAAGTCTCTATCTTGACAACGGAGTAACAGCACTCACAGGGCTGATGGCAAGATGGAAGAAGTACGACATTTCTTCTAGGGTTCCAGTATTTTCATAAGCGGTCTAAAGCACATATAGATGTCCTGGCTTTAATTGAGATGTACGGAAAGGGAATCTTCTCAGCAGAAGGCAGGGGTGGAAAAACTGAGGGACCTGCTACAAGAACCAAAACCCCCCCCAATAAACCCAAATCACAACTCTCCTTCAGGTAGACAAATAATAAGGCAGGACAATCACTGTCACTGGCAATAGTTTGAAAGAGAAAAAGAGCTCTTTGCATTCTAAAAGGACTGGTCCTAAATGAAGGATTACGATATAACAACAAGCAATGCAAAGGCTCGAGCAACCACGTCTTGAAGGTGGAACAGCTAGAGACTTGATGAACATAATTCAAATATTACCAACAGGATACAATATTCCAAGGTTAGCTTCTCCAACAGATACACAGTTCCACACTTTTCTGTTTGCTGTTCAGGAGTATTTTTGGCTTGTCGACATAAGTATGGATTTAAAAAGGCTGGGAATTGGACTTGCAAACAATATTTGACAAAATCCTTTTACGCTACTAAGAAAAGTGAGGTTTATTAGGGAGAGTGTTTATGCAGATTAGAAAGCAGCAGACACACAGAAAATACATGAGAACAAAAGAAACAGCTTTCAATAAGGCAAAAAAAAATAATGAAGAGAGAGATGCTCTCAGCTCTGTACAGGGGATAGCAGTGTTTCATGTATTCTTGAATGAACTGGAAAGACATGAAGGCAACACCTCCTCCCCCACCCCGGCCCCAAACCTGAACAGCTAAAATCCACAGATGACAAAATTATTTACAGTTGGTCAAAACCAGAGAAGACTGGAAAGAATTCCAGACGAACCACGCAAGGCCAGGCCAAGGGGCAAATTAAATCCACTGCAGATCAATAAAAAGCAAAGTGCATTTAAATGAAAAATGTGAAGCACTCAAAACTCATTGTTGGGTTTAACAGTTCTGGAATAACTCAATATTTGAATCAAGTCTTCAGCAAATAAATGAAAAACACTGCTAGATATGCAAGGATACAACTTTGAAATATTCTTTTTTTTTTTCCATTTTAAAGACGAAAGCATTCACATGATTATCTAAAGGATAAGACCGACAACACTGTTGTGCCCCAGCATAAATCAGAAGCGTGTTCTCCATCAGAGTGCTGTGTTCAGCTCTTATCATCCGATCTCTTCTTGAGATAGCAGATGTAGTAAAGGTTCAGAAAATGGGGACAAGAATAATTCGGGACAAAGACAGATTTCTCTACAGAAAGAGACAAAAAATTTTGAAGCAACTACACTAACAGGAGATAGATACATTATCAAGGATAAAAAAAAGAATTGTGAAAGACTGCAGTGCTCCTGTACACTCTCCTCATGCAGAAGCAAGGGCATCTTTGAAACAGCAATACACTTAAAGCTGCTAAAAGGAAATGTGTGTTTGTTTAGTTGGTTTGGTTCTGTGGCAGTGCTCTGTTGTTCTTATTTTATTTTTATTCAGTGCTCAGTTTGCACAATATTTTGCCACAAGCTACGACAAAGACCTCAGATTCAGAGAAAGACTACAGTTTTATACAGCTCATGACAACAAATAAGTTACTTTAGGTAGGGGAAAAATCAGAAAGACTTGCCTGTCCACTCTGTATTTGCAGGATGTAAAATTTTCATGGTACAGGACCAAACACTAACAGAAAAGGCTCAGAATTTCCCCTTTGGGACTTCAACATAACTGTCCACCTTTGGACAAAGGACAAGTATCAGGTATTGCCCTCCCAAACAGCAGGCGAAGGACATACACCCATAGGTTGCAGAACTGGTCCACTAAGATACCTAATCCTCTGCAGAAGTGCGGAGTGTGGTATGTTCACACAGTAAGGCAGAGGAAGCTGGGAACAAGAGAACGTACAAAGCTTCGTTAGGAGGCTTCAGCCTAAGGCTGCTAGATACAGTGTAGTTGCACACTCTGTTCAGAAGCGGTCTTTGCAAAGTTTGGAACAAGAAAGCGCACCGATTTCTCACAAGAGAGCTGACACACTGAAGAAGCCGCTGGGCTGCATCTGGGCAGTGCCATCGCGGTGGTCCGGCACACACCACATCCTGCAGACACCATCCCTTTGCAGTGTTCACAAAAGCGCTCATACGCAAGGTATTTACAACAGGACCGAGGTATTTTTGCCATTAGTACTCCAGTGTACACTCTTCACCAACTTATTCCTGAGTGTACAAGCCCTGTGCTATGCATGACAGCACGAGAGAGTTTTTGTACCTAGAAACCACCCCAGAACTAGGTTAGCCTGGCAGGCTCGCAGCACTTCATTTACATATGAGTCAATCCTTCTGCAATACAAACATTAGTGATGCATTCCCCACTGTCCTTCTATTTATACTCACTATTTAACCTGCAGGCATCCCGAGTTAATTAAACAAATCAATCCCATTGAGATAATTGTGTCTCAAGCAAATTAACACAATTAGCCTTTTAAAAAGAAAATCCAAGCACTACCTGCTGTATTTCCTCCATGTAAATCATGTGCTCATTCCTCCAACTCTAGGTTCATGGCTATCTAGGAATCTGCCTTAAAATGAAAAGTATGACGACACATGAAACTGGCTGACGCGTGACTGTTACAGCCAGCAGCTTCTCTGTTTGCATCATTCACTTCCACCGAGGCGAGAGGTGCCCATCAGAAATAAACATCCTCAGAGGAGAAAGAAGCAAGGAAGGATCCCACTGCACTGGACACTTCACAGCTGTATCGCTTTGAGGACAGCCCCTGCTTCAAAAGAGTACATTACGCTGGCACTTACAATGACAGAGAGATAAGCAGTGAGCTAGTTAATTGGTTATACCAGGGGTTAGAGGCATTCTTAATCCTTTCTTCCCCAGCTCATACAGAAACCCCTCTTGAATAAAGCTCAGGTTCCACAAATGACATCTTGGTACCCATCCTCTTTTCGAGACCCATGCCTCCATCCCCCATGCGCACCGAAGCCGCTGTGGCAGTTTGACAGACACCATCATCCTCAGCTACCCGCTGTGTTTTCGGGCGGTTTTTGTTCCCTGGGGCAGCCTCAGAGTAACCCAACACACCGCGGCCCCCCCCGGTCACAGCCCACCCTCCACCCAAGCTCTCAACCACCCTGCACCAGCGTGGCCAAGGCAGGGGCAGGCATCCTTTTCTACCAGTCCTGGTAACAGAAGAGGCCCCAACTTTTGGCTGAAAGCTGGAGACGTCTCCAGCTACTGCAGGAAGACTGAGCAGAGCTACTCCGTCAGAGCCCGTGAGGAAAAGCGGTGAGAAGCGCCGAGCACCCTGCAACTAAAAATGGAAAACTTAAGTAAGAGGCCAGTGTGCAAAACCACGACCTCGTCAGCTGAGGCGCCTAACCAACCCCACTCTTTCAAGAGACGGCAAAGCATCTGTGCAGTACGTTTGCAACGCTGCCGACTGAGACCCCACAGTCGCCCGCGACGGTCGCCGCGTTATTTCGCGTGAGCCTGCCAGCGGCGAGGGCTGCTTGAAAGCAGGAGACTCCATTTCACAGCTCGTGAGAAGCTGCTGAGCAGAGGCAGGTAACAGTGCGTGCGTGCAGGAGAGATGGGGGGGGAAGATGTTAACGAACCTAACCAGTAATAACTGCCTTCTCATTTCTCTCGGCAGATGATTCAAGGAGGGGCGAGCCGCTCCTCCCGGTGCCTCCCGCCGGCTGCTAGGCAACTGCGGCAGCCGCACAGGGGCAGGCGGGCATCCAGCATTCACTTCTCTTTTTGAGGGAATTAGAAAGGCTTATGAGTACATTAGCTGCAAAACTGAGTGACTGACAACTGGTACTAAGTTCCTGGCAGTAATTACAGGGTGGGGGGCAAAAAAAAAAAAAAAAAAAAAAAAAAAAAAAAAAAAGGGAAGAGAAGGGATGAGTGGGAGAGAGGAGGATGGCAGGGGAGCAGGCTGGCACACTGCTGCCTGGGCACCATGCACCGACGAGGGAGGGTACACGCAGCAGGTAGTTTAATGGAAGACTCCCCATCCTCTTTGCAAAAGGAAAATACAGTATTTCTTCGGGATTTTTAGCATTCCAAGAGTAAAGCATTCTTTCCCTCTGGGCACATTTTTCATCCATGTGGCACTGTTAACCCATGTATCACAATGGCACAGCAAACGAGGCTAAAATGGTAATGGTACTGCTCCCTCCATAGTCGCTCCAAACATGCCTCCAGACCATGCTGGCCAGCCACCAGGCCAGCCAGCCTCCCACCTTGCCCAGGGCTCCGCTGCCCATCTGCCCAGCAGAGCTCCCAGCCTTGACCCCAGCCAGCTGCCCCCTCACTGAGCTAGTGGGATCCAGCCATGGACCATGTGGAAAAACAGGTTACTGAAACAGGCTGGGTGACAAACTAGCCTTTTCCTTGTGGAAAATTCTTTTTCCAACTTAGATCTTTTTAGTGGCTTGGTTCACCGAACAGCCGCGCCAAGTGGGTGGGTCAGCACAGGCAAGGACAACTCCTTCAGCTGTGCACCAGTGGGCCACAAATCTGCTGTCCCCCCAAGGTGGCAGCTTCTCTTGAGCCACCAAAACGCTCCCCCATGCTCACACGGGAGGGAGATTGCAGGCAGGCGCAGGTAAAGTGTCCTCTTCCAAAACCCCATGGGCAAGAAGCAACTAGGCTGGATGCTTAAAGGGCAGCATTAACATTTTGCGGAGGGTACGCAGTTTACGCTCAGCATTGCCATTGACTATCCTAAAGAGCCGGAGAAGTTTCACTACTGTCCTGTTAGGGAACGCAGCATAGGAGGGTCCTACAAAAATAAAGCCTTCAAGTGAGTCCTACTCAAACTGCACAAACAAGCAAAAGGAAGACGTTAGCCCCAAAGTCACATACTGGGCCAAACAGGCAATCATCCCCCATCTCTCGTATAGCCATCCTGAATTACACGCTGCATTTTCACTACCTTCACAGACCAGCGGCATAACCAGAAACTAGTTCAAAAAGTACTGTCTTACAAAAATACACACTCTTCAGGAAAGTTAGAAGAAGCAAACAATTTATATAGCACATAAGTCTTCCACTAACCTGATTTTACACAGAGCAAAAATCAGAATGCTTATATATAAAGATACCTACTTATTATAAAATGAACGCAACATCGTATCAACTCACAACAAACAGCACAAACTTTTACATATGTATCTGTCTATATATCATTTACGAGTCAGAGTCAAAATGTGATATAGCAGATATATCACAGATATAGCAGGAATACAGAGGTGCTTTATTACGGGGCAACCTGGGAAAAGGGATAGATATCTTTATCATAAAGCGTATTTAGAAAACCAGTTCTGTGACACAGGATCCAGAGACACAGATGTCCTGTCATAAAGAATTCATTATTTACAAATATGCTACAGAACACTCCATTTACAATGAAGTACCATAAATAATTCACACTCCGTATGTGTCAGAAGCGAAGACAGTGGCATTTTCTCCGCCATCCTCACAGAGCTCCCCATACTCAGTGAAACAAAGCTCTGCCATAACAACACAAATCCAACAAGTACACTGAATTTGCATTAAAATACACCACTTCATTCTCCACAAAAGGTCTCCCCACCAACACAATTTAGATAGAGACTTCTATACGAGCATTGCTACTGTGGGGACAAGAAGTGCAATTCATTGTTTTTTAAGACATTAAATTCCACAAAGTGTCCCAGAAGTTTGACAGGGCAATGGAAACATGTCTGTATTTGAAATTAGATGAAGACAAACTTTATTTTATATGGGTAAACAAAGTCACCAGAAAAAAAAATATCCAATTGCTACTGATATGGAATGAATCTGGAAAACCTAAGCGAGGAGGGTCCCCAGTGCATTAGCTTTTCATTTTCTGTGACCTGTGCAAATTCACCTATTTCCCAAAAGATCAAGCAAAAACTGCATAAACCCCTTGATCATAAGTTCATTTTCCTCTCTATTCTACTTGTACAGTTCTTACTTCAGCAGGATACCTGCACGGATGCAAAACTTGATTTGTCTGATGCCTTTCATCTTCCTAAATAACCCAAACAAAAAAAACCAACCAACCAAACAAAACACCCTCACAACTACTGAAGAAAACCCAACAAAAGCCCCTCAGAACTCTCCTTGTTCTCACTACAGATGCCCCTCTCCCCATGGATAGGTAGGCAGGACTTAAATTCTGTTTTCTCTCTTTTGAGTCATGAATCAAAACCCAGCAGATTTGTCAAAGAGAGAAAAGAAACAACAAAACAGAAAATCTCAGCAGCCTGCTAGAGATGGTACTGGGAACAGATCGGAGGACAAACACCAGACTGGGCTGGTACATCGTTTCACAGCATCAGGTGGTCTCTGTCCACCTCTGGCAGACCCACAAAGCCAAACAGACCATTGCGATCACCCCTCTGACCTCCCACCCGAGGTGTGCCACAGACCTACATGCAGACAGATGACTTGTTAGAGTCCAGAACATATACATCAGCAATAATTTCCCTTGCTAAAAACCACATAGTTCTAAGTCACAAGCAAGTGATCAAGAATCCATCGCATCCAAAGGCAATTGTTTCAGTGAGTAATTCATCCTACTTAATAATTTGTGTGTTACAACCAGCCTAGATTCATCTGGTTTCAGCTTTCAGCTAGTCAATCTCATTACACCTCCTCCTCCTAAACTGAAGAGCTTTGAACTTTCTCTCCTCTATAGATATGTACAACTCAGGCACTTCACTTAAAGCATGCTAGGCTTTTTATTTAAAAAAAAAAAATTCTAACATTAAAACAGGTTTTCCAATTGTAATCAGACTCTCAGCTCTCTAAAACTTTTTTTTTTTTTTAAAGCATGTTTTCCTAAAGCAGTCACGTAAGAACTGGACTCTGTATTCCAGTAGTGACTCTGTGCCACCATGCACTGGTGATACTTTATACTCCTACAGGACACATTTGGCTTTTGCATCCAAAGACTGTATCCATTCTTTTAGCAGTGGTACAAGGTCTTGGTGTTTAGCTTTTTACCATCACCCCAGCTCCCTTTCAATGTAAACTGCTCTCCAGAATGTAGCAAGCCCTTCCTTGTGCATAATGTACAGAGGTGGACTGGTCCGTGCTAGCATTCATACTACTCAAGTAAGTCCATAGCTTATCCCCCGCACGACAAAGGACATGTCATTATTTGCCATACCCCTGATTTTTGGTGGCGTTTTCAAATTTAACAAGGAATAACTTCATTCAGTATAATCATCAGTGATCTTGAAATAAAGTTCTCAGTTCTACCAACTAAACTCTTGCAGCTACTTCTCCATTCCCTTCCCAATTAATTACATTGCCTCATCACTCGTTTATACTCACTGCCATTATTTCTCTATTCGCTTCATACATGTAGACATACGTAAATGAGACAGAAGTCCCAGTATAAAATATGTTCCTCTTCACAGAGAAGTGCTGAAGAGCACTGGGCGTATACTTGATGTTCTCACGAGCAACAGTATGGCATACTGTTGTATACTGGTCCATTTTGAGCAGTGGATACAGTATTTTTAAATGCAGCCTTCATTCTTCCCCCTCACAGAAAAGCTTCATGAGTTAAAACATATCCTGGTTAAGTGAATGCAGGATTGCGGTTTGTTGTTTTCATTTTTTTTTTTAATGTAGCATCTAATAAAGCATCAGCAACATTAACATTATGGTTATTAGTTTACTTAATATGATGATGTTCCATTAGACAAAAGATAATACAATTGTAGGCTGGAAATTAACTATGGAAACATGTTGATATGGTTATATGGAGTCATGAAACTTTTTCAAATGCAGGAGCACTGTGTCTACAATACGGTTTAAACAAGTTAACTTATTTCAACTGTATATGCATAATAAACTTTTGCTCTATGCTGTCATATCAGATACTCATTGTTCCAATACAAAAATGTTTGTTTTTCATATACAATAAAGCATTTAATGACTATTAAAAAAAATGATGGTTGAAGTTGAGTCAGAACAACTTGCCAGAACATAGTTCTTCTTGCACCTTCAGCTCGTAACGGAGAATTCCTATCATTATTAAATAGCAGTAATATTTACAGACAAAAACACCCATTTAGTTGTACTGCTTTTGCTTTCCTAGTGTACGAGAACTTCATTTTAGACAAATGGCACCAGCATTGCAATGGTGTTCTGAAAAAGTAGCACGCATAAAGAGGAGCCGAAGAGTCTGAACCCACCATCACAATGGAGCTGGACGTCAGTTGTTGTTATAGCCTGTATCAGAGGATTCCCTTGAAAAGTAGGGGTCAAGATGCCAGACCCAAGTACCCAGTGATGCTTTGCCCACATGGATTTATTTAGGGGACGGAAAAACCACAGTGTAGACCTAAAGGCGTTCTTTTCCTAGGCTGAAGTTTAATTGAGCTTTAACTTTTTAACAAAGGTCAAAGAAGTTTCAACACATCTCCTCAGGTTAGCATTGCTTAAGTAAAACAAGTACAGCCATTTGTTGAACCCTAGTGCAACAGCAGAATCAATTACCAGAATTAATTAGTAGCCACAAAGCCTTCCCCAGGATACTTACCTGATCAGCTAAGAACATATCCACCACAGCTCATTTAAAAATAAAGTGTTTCATTGGTCAGAACTAACAAAGGACGGCCAACTTGTCCATCAGAAGAACGCCCCTATCATCACATAGCTGTTCCCAAATAGCCAAGCTGAGGACTCATTTCTCTGAATAACAGTGTGTACGTTGGCATCTTGCACACCCGGTAAACGTCCCCACTTTAGGACAACAGGAGGGGTTTGGTTATTTTGTTTGTTTGTTTTTTTGGGCTTTTTTTGGGTTTTGACCTCCACCACAGAGTTAAAGTATAGCAGTTTCCTCGTTTCTGAGCATGCTAGTATCCCAAGCAAGGGAGAGGCAGGGCTTTCATTTCTCACCTGCTCAGAGGAAGTTCACACCTCACTGTTACCAACTAAAATAACTGAAATACAGCGAGAAGCTCCAGCCATCCGAGACGATGTGAATCTTTCCCGCTCTTTGTAAGCTGGCTTCAAGCAAACCAAGTGATTTTTGTAAGCCCACATCAAGCCTATGGCAGAGGAGAAGCGGACCCTGGGCAAGGCAGAGACACTCCAACAATGGGGACAGCTTGGACAGGACAGGAAAGTTCTCCCCCTCCCCCATGAAGAGCGTCTGCACCTCAGTGACACTGAACGGAGCAGATAAAGACATCACTTGAAAGGAAAACCCCACTGTGGACACGCAGCTTAAAGTGCCGCTAATTATTATTCTGCTGGCGGGCTGCATATTGGCCTTTTTTTTTCAGCTTTTGAAGTATGATCCAAACGGCAAAGTAGGCTGAGAGACCGTTTCTTGTAACTTCAGATTTCTAATATAGGTTCCAGCCAGTCACTTAGCTCTGTGCTTGTCTCTTGTGGTTGCATGCATTTCCTATTTAAGAAAAGGACTATAGCAGTTCCTGGTTTGTTACCTTTTCTTCAAATAAAGAGTTTGAGCAGCAGCAGCTTCCTCTGCCGTGCATTACTCTGCACTGGTGAACTCTCCTCCCTCTCACCCTGCTCAGAAACGCTCAGCCACCTACCAAGCTGATTTACAGACACAAGGCAACAAGATGAAGGATTTCAAAACCACATCCATGATGACAGTTCATGGGATTTTTTCCTCTATACCTAGCTTTCAATCCTCCCTTCTCCATCTGCACTTTCCAGCTCTTTCAAAATAACGAGCAAACGTCTCCAGCTTCACAAATCTGGCACACTTCATTTCCCTTGTCATTTAAGAGATACACGCAAACTATTTGGTATTAATAGCAAGAACACTGTGCACTTTGTAAAGCTTTATTCAAAGCATCCTGTGATCGTCCACTGAAAGCATTTATTTAGCACCTTCACAGTACTTCTGAGGCACATACTAGAATTCATCTCTCACAGGTGGAAACTCAGAGGCACACTCAGGCTGAAGTGACTTGCTGTTGGGCAAACCACCAGAAGAACTCACGTCCCGCCTCCCCAGTTTCATTCTGTATTTCAGCATTTCTGGCCAATACTTGCTCCAGCGCTTCCAGCCCCAAATCTGACTTCAGAAGTTGTCCCTTCCCTCCTCTATTACCACACCTACGTAAGTCTGGCAGAACTTCCCAGACATCTTTCTTCCCAAGGATTTCCTGAGATTAAGTAATTAAATCATTAAGGAAGAAGTTCATCACCTGCTAAGGACACTACTTACACAAACAACATTCTCACCGACAACCACCTGTATGGTTGTGTTTCTACATCTCAGATATCAGCCACACCGGCTGAACATGAAAAGCTGATGTTAACCCCTTGCAAATGGAAAGAATACTCTCAGGGTCTGGTCCTTAAAAATAATTTCCCTGGATAAGCGAGAGACTGCTAGTAAAATATCACATAGATCCCAATTTGTTTCAAACAGGAGAAAAAGAACATAGAAGGTCAGTCTCTCTCCTTCAACTATTCTTCAGATACACTTTTTATGTGATTGCATAGTAGTATTTCTTTAATAAGAAGTAAATATAAACATATACAAAAGAGGACAAGCAACTAGAAAAGGATTAACACTTTATGTTTTCAGATGTTGCCATAATATTAAAGAAATAATTCACGTTTAATCAGTAGTGAAAACCGAAGTCGTGTATGAAAACAAGGCAGGCTAAGCACATGTGAACTCGTCTTGCATGGCAGACAGCACAGGAGCTCCTAACTGTACATGACTCACTAGTGCTTAACGAGCATTACTTCTTTTGATTCTTGTGCTAGGATCCATCAACATGACATCTGACATCTGGACACACAGCCCTCTTTCTTGTTTATTAAAAGTACTTTATTAATGCAAGAGAATACCTTGTTGTTAACCACTGCCAGCTATGGTTTTGCTGAACATGGCCATCGCTACTTTTACTCAAACCTCATGCAATAACAGGTCTCACCAGAAACCAACGACAGAACTTCAGATTATCCTACAGATGACCCTTAAGTACCTGCTGAAATCTAAATTAAATAATAGTTTTCACCTCCTTTTGCATCTCAAGTAGTCAGAGCCACAAAGCGTCTCAAGACTCCACTCTTCATTAGGGTATTCAGAGTATGCCATCTCATCCCTTTCGTTCCCTCACAACATGTCTGGAACCTGGTGAAACATGAACACAGCCTCATCTGGCTCCAACCCTCAAACCCGAACCGAGGAACAACAGCTGGTCTCTCCAAGTAAGTGACACGTGGAGCACGCATTTATCAACTGCTAGAGAGATAATGCAGGCAGCCCTCGATGGCTCTCCAACAGCCTCTCTTGGTAGAAAAAGGAAGTTTTCTAGGCAGCATACTCCATCCAAAAGATCAAAGGAAAAACTTTCACAGCAAGCTGCACAGGTACATCCCAAGCACATCTTTCATGTTTTTCAATCAGTAAAAGCTTGTTGGATATCCTCTCCTAGCATTGTGTCAAAAAGCTCTACTTCAATTGAGTTTTGTTAGTGGGATCGATGGTGTAACTAGTTCAACTTCAGAGAACACTTCTAGTGAAGACTTCGTCATCACCCCCTCTTAAGGCTACAAAAGAGGATGATATTTTAAGCCGCAAGCCAGCAGAAGAAAGCAGAGAGGAAAAGGACAGGAGATAATTTGTTCTTCCCAGTTGTCTGTTCAAGAAATCCAGAGGAAGTTTAAGTGGGACACAGTCAAGTCTACTCGTTTGCCTGTTTTTAATAGTACAAACTAGGATAAGGGCCAGAGAGTGTACACTTTCCCTTTGTATAAGAAAAAGTATGCAATTGTTAGAATAACACTCAAGTTTTCAAACTAGGAATGCACAGAATCAAAGTGACACAACTAGTATTTGTTAGAAGTAAAACTCATCTGAGCTTACGACAGACAGACCAAACGTAGAATATTCCCTGGCCATCAGAAGATGGTTTTGGTGGGAGGGTACCATTACACCAGTCCCCACAGGCTTCCCACACTGCCCTAAGCAGATTACTCGAGTCACTTCAGAAATGGGCAGTGACATGCATAAAATAAGGCTGTGTACAACATCCCTACAGAAGTAAAGGTCTTGACTTTTTTAATCTCCAAGAGGTGTGTTCAAATACCATACTCACAGGCAACTGTTATAATAAATCATGAAAGCAGTATACTGTTAAGGCTCAGCATTTGAAAGCAAAAGGCTAATGAAGTACTAAAGCAACAAGTTTTTTTTTTTCCTCCTGATAAAATGGAGGAGGAAAAACAAAAAACAGACCCAACCCTGTTGGCACACTTTGTAGACAAATTCCTTTTGAGGATTTATGAACTTTTTTCTTCCCCCTGTTTAACAAAATTACTTCAACAGCATAAAAGTTGGCAACATAGCTATCTCGGAAGAGAAAAGTTGCTCTATTCCTTATTGGTAAGTGGTGCACGCACACACATAAAAAAACCCACCCACAGGAAATTGAGAGCTATTCATTTAGTTTTAGCCAAGTCTTTGCGAGACTGTACCTTTTGACTATTAGTTGATGGTAAATGTTCAACTGTCTGATACTTAATCTCATGTAAGAACTAGACCAGAAAAAAAGTATCAACATTAAATCTTACCTTCAGAAAAAGGACACAAGTGGTATGAATATAATTCTCTAGAAAACGCTACTTAGCAAAAACAAAACAACTACTCCCCCACATACATGCAATATTTAAAAGAAAGAATTCAAAGCTGTAATTATGTTCACACAAACCCAAACTGCAAAGTACAAGAAGTTCAATTTAGGGATTCAGAATCCTGTAAGTGTTATCTCTAATGACACCATGTACCCCACTTCCTCTCACATTTTTTCTTTGGTATTTTAAGGGCCTGATGGGATGCTGTCCATTGCCATTACCAGGGAGCTGAAAGAAAATACGAAATCACTTCTTGTCATCTGCACAGAACATGAAACCTAGAGCAATGGTAAGCAAAAACTGAATCAGGTTATTTTCTGGCAAAGGGTATTTTTTTGCTAGGTATAGTTTATTTGAACAACAACTGGTTTTAATACAGCAATAACACAAAGTTACAAACTCCTAGGAATAAAAAGAGAACCTCCACAGTTAAGCTTGGGGAACTGCGTTTGGGAAGACAACGATCCTGTAAAAAAGACTGGGGGTCACGGCAGACACAATCTAGACGCTAAACTTCCTGCACGAATCTGCAGCTAAGCAAGGAAACGTAGCCTCCAGACGGATAAGAACATTATTTTGTATAAGGCAAGGCAGGGAGTGAGAGTATTATCTAAAGAACAATAACAGCAAGGGTAACATGCATTTCTGGTCTATTCACTTCAAAAAAGAAAATACCACAAGAACAGCTAAAGATTCAGAAAAGACATCTTATATCGAGAGTTTTAAAAGTCTGCGTATTTGGCTTATCAAAGACGGTAATGGTTATCAGTGAATTACTGACAAAATGGCTAAATGTCTCTACCAAAATTTACTCAGAAGATAAAGAATACACCAGCTAAAACTAGGCCCCAAAAAGATGCCGTTGGGCAGAGGAAAGTGTTTTGAAGAGTTCAGAATTAATCTCCTCTGTCTGACTGTACATAATTATGGTTGATTTATATGATGTGTAGTAGGCTTAGAAACTCATCAACAGCAAGCTTGCAAAATGCAGTATCCACAAGAACCACTTTCTGTCTTACCCAGCTGACTAAAACTCTGTACAATTCCTCTGGTTTTCACATCTTCCCCACTTTGCAGCAATGCTATCCATTCAGAAATACAGACCTCTGCGCTTAGGTAACTCCAACCAGTAAGGCTCTTGGAGCGCATCTCTTCAGAAGCACTGGCTGCTCCCTACACACCACCAGAATATTAAAATCAAAGGTCATTCATCTTCAAAGTGCTCCACTGCTTGGGTTCAGTATATTCAAGGCTTTTTCTCGAGCTCCAGGACAGACTGCGATCCACCATTCTGCTGCTCTAGCTTAATTGGTGCTGGAGACTCAAATTTTTGCGTGGCTAAACGAGGAACATGAAGTGATTTCCGAGCAGAATCACTCAAGGCAGATCTGAGCACCAAAGCTTACAATATTCAGATCTTCCTCTCTCCACTTTTTAACTCATAGCAACTTAAACAAATACACGCTGGACTATATTATATTCCCTCCATGGATAAAGAGAAACAGAAGTTTGCCATACTACCACTACAATCATGAACAAAACACATAAGAATTTCTATAGCACAAAATAGAATTGCCTAAAATTCTTCCAGAGGGAAATTATTGTAATTTACAATTGGGATGTACCTCCTTCTGTTATATATAGTCAGGAGCAGGCATCTCTACGGTAACAACAGAAGTTATGGACTCACTATAGAAACTACCAAGTGAGAGTTCATGATCTATGCTAGTAAGACAGGATGAACAGACACCAGAGGCTTATTCTGGGGACAGAAGCCTATGAATGTATTTCACAAAATATGTTTTCTAAAATTAAAGCCCACTCCTTGGAGTTTATGAAGTCCACAAGTCAGGAGTAACCCCTGTAATTTCAAGGTGCACTGGCTGAGCATCAAGAGGGCAACCAGAGAGTAAACAAGAGTCACCATTGGCTTTGCTTCTTGGGCTGCAGACAGGCACCCACCCAGCAGGAACACCAACAGCTGCCTGCTCCGTACAACCCCACCACCCAAACTGGTGGGCTAGGGAGAGCCCTCAGCTCCTTAACACATCGGCTCTTTCAACAGGAGCAGGATGTTACCACCTGCAGCTGGAGGTCAATCATGAACAAAAAGCACATCTTTTGTGGGAGATGAACAGCAAACAAGCATCTGCTGTTCTCAGAGCTTTGTCTGGGTTCCTCAACTAATATTTTCCTTTAATTTAAATATCTAGAGGTTTTTAAGTTTAATCTCATGTGAATTTTGCAACTTTTCACTCACTGGGCTCCCCCCAATATTATTTTTAGACTTTTTTTTAAAAAACAGCAAGTGACTGGCATGTATCAGGTTGGCAACCAAGCCAGAGCCTTGAAACTGCACAGCCTCCATGTGGAATGGATTTCAGAGGAAAAAAAAGCAGAACATTTGTCTATCTCACTACACCAGTAGCAAACCCTTAGCCTCACTGCTAGGATTTTACCTTCAGCCTCAACTGAAATTTCCCGTTTAACTCTATCTGGCACCCTGTCTTCAATTCATTTAGGAAAGGTTTGATATGAAAAGTAGACCGTCAAGAAGGGAATTGCGGAGAGGAAGGAAAAGAGGAGGAGAGTGGACCAAGATTCAAATGGGTCAGTAGTGGTGGTTAGCACTTTGGTGCTGAGAGTCAATCTGATGTTTCGTAGGTTAACGGGGAAAAAAACCAAACCCAAAACAGTCCCCACAACCTGTTGTGTTCTTGGAGTCAGGGTTTCTTCACAAAAGCTGAAAGGTCTCTCCATACCAATGGTAACAACACATGGCAGGATGTCGGAAGCACAATAATTAATCATTTCAACAGTAAGTTACAAAGGACTACCATCCCCTTTTTACTGACAGGGGAGCTGACTCAAAGACGACCAAGGGAGTTGCCCAAAACCACAACACCAGTCATTAGCAGAGCTGCAGTTAGAAGTTCCTGGCTGCCAGCACTATTTTCAAGCACCGAAATTGGCGGCCGCCCCGCAGGCTACCCTGCGCGCTCACCAGGTAGAGGGTCACCTGCTCCCCACACCATGCCTCCAAGCTCCAGTCCCACCACCAACATCAGAGAAAGGAAGAAAGAAGGGTGCGTCCGGCCAGGGTGGTGGCCTCAGCGATGAGCAGCAGCAGTGGTGCCCATGTCACCCTGCTGACCTACTCTGGTGGGTGCCCACCCCAAAGGGGCAGCTGCAACCCCCAGGGTCTGCCCTGACGCTCCCCTCGTGCCTGCTTCCCCTTTGGAGCCCAGAGAACTTGGGTCAGAAAAACAACCCCTAAGGAGAAGTCTGAGCTAGTAGTTTTTGCCAAGTTTAGTACTCTGCATTGGCTTACTGAGCAGGGTGGGGTGAAAGATGGGCAACACGCATCCCAGCGACTGCAATGCTAAATTACACCCCTTCTTGTTTGTGCTTTACATACTCTGAGGGGAACTTCAGATCAGTTCACTTCTCAAGCAAAAGCCGAAATGGCTCTTTCCATCTTAGCCCTATAGCTTTAATAGGCATTTTACAGTACTAATTTCAGTTTCTCTTACTTGCTTAGTCAAGAGTGCAGTTACTTACACCCGACAGAAGCAGCCAGCTCATGACGAGGACATTCTACAGTGAAAGGTGGCCTTTTTTTGTAAGGGTAGTTTGAAAAGCATTAAATAGGTTAATTCTCCATCTCAACTTTGATAGAAGCAGCACAATTCTTACAACAAGAGCTTGGGAAACACAGTGTGACAGAGATGGGGAGAGGGAAGTGAGTATTCCACTTTTACATTAAAAGCAGAACCACAGAAATTTGTTTTTCGTAACATGATTAGTCTTAATTTATATATAAGCTTATATCTAGGCCTCTGTTATATTAGTTGAAGGTATTCCCCTGCTTTCTATATTCTGCCTGGTACCTGCCTATACCGAGTTCTCCAGACATTCTTTCCAACTCACTTGATCCTTTGAAGCTGACAGTTATCTACACATTCAGGCACTGAAGTAATTTATTCTTTTAGAAGTGTTAAGCATTTACAACTTGCAACATCAGATTCCGCAAATATTCAAATTTTCTGGAAGAAAATGAAAAAGCATTTACCTTGATGTGTACATTTACATAGGTGTGTCCCGCCCCGCCCCCCCCAACTTTGTTATCTAGAAGCTTTTCCTTATGCATGAGAGATTTCCCGTTTTTCTCCCTGTGCTTTCCAGGTACTTTCCACATATTGTGACAAAACAGCTTAATAACACAAGAAAAGGAACTCAGGTTATCTGTTGCTGTTTTATTCAAATTAGCTTTCTTATTTTGAAAGTTTTTCTAAGATGGCTTCTGTGGAGACAAAAATATTCATAGGCCGTGTCAAAGGAAGTTATTAAAACTCGTCTAGCAGTGATACAAGAGTTTTGCACTGATGTGCACTAACACAAGAAGAAACCACAATGTACCAGTTTAGACAGAAATCATTCCTGGACTTTGTCTCAGTTTGGTCTCATCAAAATGAAGCGTTACTCCCAGTAAAAAAAGCAACGACAAAAACACACCCAAAAATGCAAAAACACACAAATACTTCAAGGAGTTACTGTAGTTCTGCATGTGTTAAATCGGGGTTTTCACTGCCAACGCTCATTAAAAAAGAACAACCAGAAAATGTTTGCAAAACAGATTGCTATTATAAAGTGCATTAACAGCTATTAATAATAGAATATACATCAACCTACTGCTTTTCAGATAATCAATATTAACTGACAACCTGATTTGGAACTGTTAAGGCAAGCAACCTTGGAGCTGCAATTCGTCAGGTCTAAGCTAACGGCGGGTGAAAATAGGCCTGATAACAGTTACTTCCTCATCATTTCCTTCCAAAAATGACACAATGCCGTTTCAGCGATCAAAGTAATTTTTATCTCATAAACATACCTCTGAAAATAGATTAGGCCTTATAGAACAATTTTATATTTATGATCCGAGCTATCGGGCAGACCTCATGTGAAACCTGACTTGCAGTTCACAAGGGCCCTGGGTTCCTTGGAAGGAAGTAAGAAAAAGGCACAGGGAAATATGAGGGAAGGAAAAGAAAATATTGGGTGAGAGGTCTGGCACTTATGAACATTGCTGCAAGCTCGCCAAGTCTCATAATTTCATCATTAGGCTTCAGGCTTATTAAAAGAGCTATTCTCTCTCTTTTTTTTTTTTTTTTTTTTTATTTGACCCCGTCACGTAATCAATAGGATGGATGCCAAAAGCCAGCCATTACAAGGAAGTCACCATGGCCAGGATTAAAACAAGATTACTCCCCTGCACAGACTGGACCATCTCTCATTGCTTTAAATGGGACTAAAAGATAGCAACCCCTTTAATTGCAACAGCAGCAAGAAACACATGAGTGCTTCACAAGTACTGCCCCAGAAGAAGAAACAGCAGGGAACAGGTCAGGAAATGTCCATGAAAACTGGAAGCAACCAAGGGAAAACATGGACAGGAGGCACAGACGGGACCTGAGGGCACTTTGGGGCAGGAACCAGATGCCTGTCTGGAAGGATGGAAACCCAAATGTAAATGGGGAGAGGGAACACGGAAAGGGAGCAGAAGGTTAAAAAAATAAATAAAATAACACCGATGCCATAGTAGTAAGGGATAGTTGAAAGAATGAGGGACACCAGACAACTGTGGCCTTGAGAAAGAGCACAACCAGGATAGCCGCTTCTTGCGACGCAGGAGGACCTTCTGTGGCACTTCTCCAGCCCAGGCTGCTGGGGAAGGGACAAACGAAGCCCTCTCAGAGAAAGGGGAACAAGATACACACATTCATAGCTCAGGATTAATTTCAACCCTGAGAAGGTTTATCACACAAATATGCAGGACAGAGTATTTTCTTCTAGGGGAAAAACACAAGAGCCACTGGAAAGTGCCTCTTTCCCCCCCAGAATCTCATTTTAAAGCCAGTCCTGCGATTGCTAGGGATCTGGCTCACCATTTCTATGTCCCTGGGGCTGGCAATAAAGCCATGGCAAGAGAAGGTGTCGTGGCCTCAAGCTGTAGAATTTGCTGGAAACAGAGCTTCATTGGTGGTTGTTTTATGAGAAAAGTGGAGAGCAAGCTAGCCCTAGGAGAGACGGTATAACAGCAGCTGGCTGCTGTGCCACAAGAGCTGCCCATGTTATAGCACACAGATTTATCAGCATCCACTTCACAGAAAAGAACAGAACTTAAAATTAAACCATAAAATATATATACGCTATATACTACACGTATAATACATGAGGAGTAACATCTTAGGAAAACACTGGCAGCTGAACGAGCACGACAGAAGCGCTGTCCCACATGCACACCAAAGAAGTCCCCAGCATTGCAGTGACACCGGACAGAAAACACTTCTCCGTTAACTGAATCTGCTAGAACAAACTAGCCTGAACACCAGCATCTCCAACTATTCCATCCTGGCCATGCTGCTTTTCGACGAGAGCACACGCGTGCCCACGGCGATGCCGCGGTGGGCACCACACAGCCTCCAGCCACAGCAATGCCGGTGGCAGGCGTGTGACGGGACAGCAGCTGAACCACCTATCTGCGGAGGGTGCTGGGGCAGGTTGGGCTGAACACGCTCCAGGAAGTCCTGAAAGTGATTTTAATTACCCATTCCTGGAGCACAGGTAGACTGGTTCGAACACGTGCAAGTGAAGCAGCTCGTTTACATAACAAACGAGGTATGCATGCAAGGTGCTCCCTGTAATAGTGCTGCAAACTGCAAGACCTCTCACCTGAAGGGTTGTGTTTTACCAGCTATACGCGTACAAGACCACCTTTGGGTAGACAGCAAGCCATTAAACAAAATATTCATAACAATTCAACAGTGGCATGAAAGAGGCTAGTCTGAACGGACAAAATGCCTAGCACTTGCAGGAAAACCTAAGCAGCAAGCAAGTCCTTGATTCTTGCATACTCCACACAGTGCCAAGAGCCATTCAAAGTTTTCAGTTCTTGCTTGGGCAGCCACCCTCCAAAGGGTAACTCTACTTAGCAAACAAAACTTAAATGGAAAAAAAGCCCACCAAAACAAAACCCTCCAGAGTGTCTACAAGAGCTAAATCTCTGAAGCCAAGGCAAAAGTCATTTAGTCCTGGTCCTCGTGCAACAGCATGATGCATTTAGCTGTTTCCACTACATTTTCCAACCAACAGCAAAAAAGAGCAATACGGATTTTTGAGGCCTGTAAGTAGCACAGAGCTCAGGAAGACAGAGGAGACAAAATAAAACACGAGTGATAGAGCTGGATAGTTGTAGAGTCGATCATAGGTTGAAAGACAGTGACAATCCCTATGTAATATGACCACTGTGTTTGGCAGTTTGCACTTTGAATACAGTTATCCCAACACCTAAGAGTTTTGAGACATCTACTCCTCTCTGCCAGTTGAAGTCTCTGAACCAGAAACTGAAAGAGAACAAAGTATCTTTCTAAACATTGCCTTTTAAAAATCCTGCTATTTTATAAAAATTTTAAAAATAATTAGCAAACCTACAGCTTCCTTCAACACATTAGTGACAGCAAACTCTCATTTCAGACTCAAACCTACAGGTTTTCTACTCATATACACTCTGTCCTAATTAAAAAAAAAAACAAAACAAAACAACCAACAGCAAAACCCAAACAAAACAGTTCAAAGATCTTTTTACCTTTCAAATGTCGGGGGGGTGTGTGCACGTGCAATATCTCAAAACTGAACAAAAACTCTTCTACCTCATCTGTTACTTTATAAAAAGCTCTAAAAATAGTAGGATAAGTATGACCTATCTTGCTAACCTCCATGCCTGGAAAGGCATACATTTTTGTCTTCTGGACTTTGTACATTAGTTCACCAGGAGAAAGGACTGGGACAGAAGCTGTACAGAACAGAAATGGTCTCTGCTCGGAGGGTCAGAGACAGATGTAATGTAAAAATAAGTATCTCAGTCATTTGCAGGATTCTGTCAGGGAAAGAAACAGTTGCCTTCAACCCGAACAACAAGCCAGTGGGACTGTTTTGTGTAGGAACACATTTATCTTACTGTCTCTCACCTTATCAGACACATCTCCTCGTCCTATTCAGTGTCCAGCAAGTCATAAAATTCCATCTGTAACAAAAGGAAAAGTCCATTAATACCTCCTGATAACCTTACAACAAAAGGCTAATAGGCATTTCAAGAAAAAAAGTTAAACTTCTGCTGCCATTCCAGTATAACCTACACCCCAGGCAAGTTGCCCTCCCATCTGCAGCGATCTGGGAAACCTGGATATAAAAGTATTAAAGATGTCGTAACATGTTCTGTAAGAAACACTCTTCTTCCTTCTGCAAGGATAACAGAGCTGGCCAAAGCGTACAGGTTGCCCCGTCGAGTCATAAATAAGTCTGCAGCATCCTCTCATTAAATTAAATGAGCATCAAATTACATAATGTGAATGGTTGTAAAATGAGACCAGTGGTAATGGCTAGAAATAATCTCAGCGGCATTATACATCGTGGAGACCATTTTCTATCAGCATATCAAACCTGGATATGCAGCACCTTTTATCTCCAGGCCAAGAAACTGTCAGCATACAACATTTCTTAAATACGTAAAGCATGCAAGAAACGGATAGAACAAAGTTCTCATGCATGAGTTTAAGCGACGCCTACCCAGAACAAGTACATTTAATTTCTTAACACCTTCACAAACCAACCTTTCAATGCAACAAAGATGTTTTTATAATATAGGTAAACATGACGCAGTCTGGCATACCTGGGATCAGAGGAAAGAGTTCCGCACACCTAACCAACAAAACTGCAACCTTGGAATTGTCAATAAAATTTATAGTCACGATAGACTCCGACTTGAACAAACACTTCTCCGTGGCACTATTAAGAAAAGGAGACATGACCTGCAATCCAGCCAGTCTGTGAGTCACTAGGGCAGAAGAGAGACCTCCCGTCGGGCAACTCTGAAAAGCGTAAGAGTCTCCCTAGAGTGAGACATTTGAAACAAGGATCTAAAAAAAAGAAACCAAACAAACCAACTTCTCCACACACCCTTTTAGCCCTTTCAGCGTCCTGCCCACAAGCCCTAGAAGCCTGTTAGTCCAGTGGCAGGCTGGAAAAGGCCAGAAACGTGCAAGAATGAAATGGCACACTGTGTGAGAGAATACTATTAAAAAAACCAAAACAAAACACAACCCTTAATTTTTCAATCCAGTTATCTGGGGGGAAAAATATGGCAGGAATGGAAGGATTTGAAGCAAATAGTTTTCACGTTTGCTCACTTTTCCTGTGGTGATGCTACTAAGACTAGCCCTGTGCCCAAAGTACAAAACCAGATGTAAAGAAAACATCATGTTTTAGTGGTCTGACATCCCCGATTTGCACCGTCGCTTCATTTTCCTGGACACCGAGCAGCTGCAATGGCAGCAGACTTCAGCAGGGACCACAGGTCTCAGCTCCACAGAAAGGTGACATCCTTCACCATACTGCGCTGACATTTCCCCACCAGCAAAACAGGGATGGCAGCACACACGTCCCCAGCCAGGAAGGCTGCTTGGGAGCCAGGGTCCAAACCGCCTGCTCTGGGATGCTTCTCTTTTTCCCCTTTCTCTAAGTGTACAGTAATGTACACTTAAAGTGCTAAAAATAACCCTTTCATCCAGTGAATACCATTTTCTCATCTTCTACTGATGATCATTTATTTTTTGGCATTACCAGAACAACATGACAATATACTTCCACCACTATGGCAGTTTTCTGGACAGTTTTGGGTTTCTTTTTTTTTTTGGTTTGTTTGTTTTTGTTTTTTTGTTTTTTTCCCCTCCCTATGAAGAAGGGATTATTTTATCACAAAGATTTGAACAAAAGAGAGCCACTGACCAAGAGACCACTTGAGTATCCCTATCCTCCTATTCCCCTGCCAACCCAGTAAAATTCCTCAGAGTACAACCCCTTCCTGGCTATTTTCAGAGAAACTGCAGCAATCATACAAGAACAATGGGGAAGTTTGTTTTACTCAAAGAGTAAATGTTTTGCAGCTTCCAATGTAAATATTTTAATTAATGGATTATTTTTTTTAACTCTCTACTGCCTCGCATCCACATTCACACAGAGCTATCGGGACAGAAGCAGCACTCAACTTCTATAATAGAGAGGAAGAGGGAACTACAACATAGAAAAATGACATGTTGACTTCAGAAAAAGCAGGTTCATAAGCAAATCAAAAGACTCACTGGTTATTTGCAGAGGAGATCTGGGACAAAAAGAACTAAAGAAAAACAAGTCTGCTGGTTTCCTGCGTCCAGCTGAAGCCTCGTGTTAGTTCCCATCGAGATAGTGGGCCTATTTTAATAGCGAGCTCGTAGAAAACCACAACTTAATCATTTCCAAAACAACATTATGCCCAATGACCACGTTACAAGGAAAGACCGATGACTACCTTTTTGCCTCAGCCATCAATACAGTGGCTCCTAACCACCCCCATCACTCTGCATCCACTTCACAGAAACGCTCTAATCTCCTCTTAATGATCCATAAACCAAGCGTTGTGGACTCTTACCAGCAGGATTCGCTCTCTCTGGGCAGGACCATTTTGGTACTACAGAAGGTGGCTGGACAGAGATGCCAAGCCATCCTGAACATGCTCCTCTGGTGGTTTCTGGATCCAGCAGCACCCCCAGGTGCAGGCAGCTCATCCACCGTGAACGGTGCCTCTCCCCGCAGAAACCATCTCCCTCCTCTGCCCCCAGATACAGGGATAGAGTTTGGATGAGATACCAGCAGATGGCTGGCATTCGAGATTTTTTTAAGTTTTCTTTTTCAAATGAAGTAGGACACAGATGGTGCTGTTCCTGCTTTCCCAAAGCATGACTGGAACGTGAACATAGACCCGGCTGAGCTGGGAAGCTCAACCCCATAGTATATTTCTGAAGAGCTGCAGAAACTACTGCACAGACCAGTTTAGCCTGAACCAGTCCCACACGTGGCAGTCTTTCCCTTCCCCTGCTTTTATCTGAATGGGAGGTTTTGTTCCTCTTGTACTGACCTCACCACACTTGATGCCTGTTAGCAACATCCTTCCAGAAGTTCAACAAGCAACTCCACAGAAATTCCCTGCCACTGTCGGCAATATGCACGGTACCCCAGGTAAAATCCTCATCGTATCTTTCCAAAAACACTGCATTTGTACTCTTCCACCACCTCACGCAAGATCTTGGTTGAGTGGTCATAAGACTTCCCAGATCCTGTGATTCTCACAGCCACCATCCACGCCAGCAGCTCCATCACCTCCAGGCTACCGTGGCGCTGGCACTTGGCTTGTCACATCCCACCAGGCAGTGGCAAGGACTGGAAAGAATGGGAAGAGGCCCACTGCCCTCTTCCCTGCAGGGGCTACTAATTGAAGAAGGACTGAGACATCCCGATTGCAGTTCATTGAGAGCAAACCTTCACAGTCCTACATTAGTAAACGCTAACTATCAACTACTCCCATTAGGATGGGGGGCAGTGGGGAGAAAGAACACCTGGCTGTTAATTGAGAGAGATCCTCTAATTTGGTAGCAGCAGGAGACACTGGGGACCAACAAGGCGACTGCTGTTTCTGCACAGGCAGCTTGAGGCTGGTGCTCACGCAGAAGGAAGCGGACACGAGCAGATACATCACCCCCCCACGGCGTGCACCCACCTCGGTACCGGTCTCCTGTGAAGGGTGAACAGATACCGAAGGGCAACGCCAGCTGAGAGCTCCCCTTGCGGCAGGGTGATTTGGAAACGTGCGTTTGCAAGACCTGTCTCGTCCCTGCCAACACCACAAAGTGAAACTAAACCTCCTGATCCTGCATTTGAGCATTATCAACCACTGCCATGATTGTACACGCATGCACAATATCAGCTTTAGCTTCCACACCAGCAAAGCTTGGCTGTTTTTTTTAAAAACACCCATGTTTGTTTTCCCATATTCCCCATCAGATTTCCTGGCTATACAGGCAAAATTAAAACACAGAGTACTCCTTTGATTCTTAAATATCTCTGCTCAAAACAGAGCTTTTGCAAAATAAACTTGTACCACTTTTCCTGAGAGAACCCAGTGAGGAGGTAGCCTTTGCACTAAGCCCTCAATGCACATGGACTCTGGAAAAGGAGATCTCTTAGCAAGTGAGTGACCTAAGGCTTATGCCGGTCCTTCCATCTTCCTCTCTAACCTCTTCTAGGGAGCCACTGTACTCAGCTTTTTCATGTGCCTATTTACTCAGCAATGCGAAAACCGCACAACCTTACTGGTCTCTCTGTGGTCTTCTCATCAGGGCAATGAGTAGAAACGCTCCCCAAAGGAGCGGCAAATTCGTAAGTCTCCCATGCCCACGGGATGGAAAAGAGAGCGAGGAGGGAACAGATGAATGTTAATCTCTCCTCCTTGCCTCCAGCAGCAGTCTGTACCCTCCCACGCGGAGAAAAGGGAGGCTGTACAATTTGTGGAGACCAAACTGTCTGGAAAAATGTAGAGGGAGAGAACTGATGGCAAATTCTCTTCTCTATCCGTAAGTTAAGTGATGGTCAGTCATTGAGCTGCTGATGGAAGATGAGACCACAGGGTTTTTAAGGGGCTGCTTTTACACAAACCGCAGAGCTGGACCACTCAGAATTGTGTCAGTTCAACATACTTGCTACCTAAAATACTCGGTTCACACACTGCTTGCACTGATTTCTTATGGGGATTACTTTTATTGGCAGATTACCTTTGTCGTCCGATTGCAGGAGCACACAAAAAGGACCCAAGACCACTCCATTACGGATGCTGAGTCAGAAACGTAGGACTCCTCTCTAGCCTACATGACTTCAAACACCTGCTTCCTAACCATGAGTAGGTAGCCAGTGAGCACATGAAATACCGAGCTTGGAGCAGTTGCCACCACACACACTTCTGTAACTGATTTGTGTCTCAAAGGTGTCTGTCAGCAGGCAGTACTGTACATGCGCCCAACGAGAGCACGGGGGAGAAGCTCTAAGCAGGAAACAGAAGCTCGTCTTAGATTAGCACAGCTCACTCAAGTGTAGTGCTATGCTCAGATTTGGTTTTGATTTGCAAACCTTGCTGTCATTGGCTAAGAGGATGTTTAAAGTTTTGTTAAAAAAAGCCAAATAAAAAGGCAGAAAGCTAAAACACACACACAAATGAAGTTGCCCTGGCAGCAGTTGGTACCTTTAAAACCTATGTAAGATGCACATTTCTTGGCCCATGTTTTACAGCATCCTGCTTCTTGCTTTCCCACCTCCCTTTCTAGCTGAAGGCAGCCACTCGGATGGGTACCTCCCCGGTCTCCAGCAAAAAGATGCAGCAGCGGGAGCACCAGGAGCATCTCCCTGCTGCAGGGGCCTGAGGCAACACCAGCCACCTCTGATCTCGACAGTCCCTCCCCACCACCCCCAAATCCCTGTTGCAAGAGAAGCACTCTGTCGAGATCAGCGTCAAAGTTCAACTCCAACTTGGCTCCAAGGAAGTTTTAAATGGCACCCCAGTGGGCTGGCAACAGCCTTCCAGCTCTCACTATTAATTCTGAAATTAACAGACCTGGAGTCCTCATACTGCCTGAAGACAGCAGATCCTACCCTTAAACGCACACGCCAGCAATTGCGGCTATGGTTTCGATTACACTAATACCTGCCCAGTAGGAACCACTCCGAAAGAGTTCACTCACTTACCCTAACTCATGATAAATCACAGCAGCAGAGACATACTGCAACTGGTAACTTGATCAAGGGCAAGGTGAAAGTTTTTCTCTGGGTAATCTAGAGAAGAAATCTGAGCCTTAAAGGGAGAACTTAAATGAAACTATTTATTAATATTTGGGCTTCAACTGTGGATAAAGAGACAAGAATCTCTGCCTGTGCACATATTTAAGACTGTTTACACATGAAATCCAAAAGGATGTCCTCATTTTATAAATAATTTGATCTGATGACTACATCAGAAAAAAGTGCAACTTGAGGCTACATACAGAGGCAAAACACTTGGCTACCGATATCTAAACAGGGGGGGCAAAGACTAAACATCAGAGTCACTAAAACTCAGCAAATGGTTTATAGTTGAAGCTAAGCACATAACAGTGCACATTCAACACACACCGAACTGCAACGCCTCTTAAACTCTTAAAGCTGTGCTTACCAGTAAGTCATTTTAAGTATTCAGTATAAGATTCTCCTCAATGTAAACACTCCATCTGTTAGTTGTACCTGACCACATAAGTCATCCGGCGATGCCTTACTCCTCCGATGTGGCAGGCACAACACATCAGAAAGAGCACTCCTGGAGCCACAGGGCCAGGTAACACACAGACGGCATCAGGAGAAGTTGAGACTTTCTCCCAGGAATGAGGAGAAAAGGTTCCCGAAAGATTTACCATCTGAGCTCAAACCCTGTGGTTTTGTTTTTCTTTGTCACATGCTCCTGTATGTGTGCATATATGGTTGTAGTTACAAGTGTATGTAATTTGCTTAAGATCAATCACTTCGCATGCCAGAGCAGCGGGGGAAACAGAAACCCTGCACACAAGAAACTCATTATCCTATAAAGAAAAGTTATTTCCAGCTGAAGTTTGCTCTTCACTTTAGTCAAATGAACAAACTTAGTGTGTTTCCAGTTTTGTTTCCCCACTGAGAACCTGTGAACAGCAACATAAGAGCAGTGCAAGCAGCCTCAAAAGATGGTCGAAGTGGTATTTGCTACCCAAAATTTTGGGTAGACTTCGTAAATTGAGCAAATGATGGGTTTTTGTGATGTTTTCCATTGCCTGCTGCAAGCCATAACACCAGGTCATACTCCGAATACACTGCACAAGGGCATGCTTTGAGTTTAAAGTAAGAGGCAATCAAGAGGTCTGTATGTAGAAGGACGGAATAGAGGCGTTTGGTTTTTTTTAAGAAAAAAAAAAAAGCAAGTAGCATCATGTAATTTTGGTGTAGCTAAATTCTGTATAGCTAGTGATACTGCATATACAGTATCTGATATACACTATCAGTAAGAAATATCTGACAATGAAGTAGAAGTCCATGCTTTGAAGAAGACCTACATTTCTGACCCAGAGGACCAATGAGGACTGCAAGCATTTAACTTGAAATCAGCAACCACACGTGGTAAGAAAGGCTTGCCAGGATGTGATCCTTAAGTGTGACTTCATCCTGCACAGCTCCCTTGAAAAAGGATAAGTTGAGACATTTTGCCCAAAGCAGCTCCTACAGAGCACAGCCCAACCAAAGAGGAGACCGGGGTGCCAAAAATAACAATAAAAGAGTTTCCCCCTCAAATAATGAGGTATCCTTTATAATTCAGCCCTATAAAACCGGATTTGTCAAGTTCTAAATTGGGTTGGAGCAATATTTCATTACTGCATAAATCTTCCTTATCCCCTAGTAAAGATGCCTAATAATTTCATGTGCTATAATTTTTTTTTAATCTGGAACTCATCAGAAATTGCCTGAAATAGGCATCTCTCTTACAGGCCATTTTCCATATAGGTATAGATTCCGAAATGTAACTGGTTCATATTCTTTGCATGGAAAAACGTTTGCAAAGTACATTTACATGTAGACTAAGAAAGGTTGTAATTATCTCTCTTGGGTTTCTTAGGTAGGTCAGTGCACATCCTACAAAGGCTTCTGTGGTATCCCATGATACTCACTGAGCATCATTTTTTTCTGAAAGAGCAGAACCTCTTGAAAAGAATTACACCATCAAGTAAAAATTTCAGAAGAAAAAAAGTGAGATTCCAGAGCCAGAACTTCTGGAACTTTTTTTTTTTTTTAAACTTTGTTAAAAATGTCACAGCCTTTTTTTTGCTGAAATGGATTACCACACAAAATGCTGGATTACAACTGTCTCATATACTACTACTTCAGTAGATAACATGTACAGACTTCACATAAAAAGAAATAAAAGGAGAAGATATTTAAACTGGGGGGGGAAGGAAGGATACTGCCAGTACTTGTTGTTATTAAAATCTGTAATTCCCATTCCCTCTAACTAATCAGGTCTGTAATAAAACAAACACTATCTCAAAGCAGTTACCACGGCTGTATAAACCACCACTGTAAAAAGTTAAGACTACAACCACATCAAGCACTACAAATGTATAAATTTTTCTTGATGAAATGGGTATGATGAAAATGGCTACATAAATTTAAGATTGCTCAAAGACTGAAAAAACAGTGATGTCATTATTCTGCTGCTTCTGAGAAGTAAGCACAGTTTACATCCTTGCTTCCTGCTGTCTTAACCCAAGAAACACCACAGCACTTCAGCGTTGGGATCATCAGAGGAAGTTGGGACAAGTCCGTTTTATATCTCACCAAGCCTCTTTTAACAGTAATTCAATAAAACCTGCGCTACCAGGAGTTAAAATAAAAGGTGACCTGCCCTCTTATTTGCTATGTCTCTACAAGCATGCATGCCATTTTTTTTTTTTTAATTTTTTTTTTCTTTACCCTGTTCAGACGGGTCACTGGCAATGTATGGAGAAGCTAATTCATGGTTCTGATCCTGCAAAACCCTGCTAGGAGAAAGCCCCAGAAAATATCTAAATCAAATATGCAGCAATTAAGATGTGTGTGTTTGACTAGTCTGCTTATCGCACGATTGCACTCCCTGGAGTGGAGTCTTGATACAGGCTTAAGTCAAGATAGGGAGTGTCACAACCATTTCACAGCTTGCTGTCAGATCTTTGAGACAATTTTAAAGAAGGAAGAGGGGAAAAAAAATAAAATTCTTTTGTTATGCCTTTTTTTTTTTTTCCTCTACTTCAAGTATTTTACACTGGGGAAAGGCTTTAACAAAAATGTTATTTTAGGTAACTGACTGACTCACTTTTCCCTGAGATTAAACGGTATCAACCAATTCCTAAAGAGCCAGGCAATCTGAAAGCAGTTCCCTGCAAAAAAAGCCGAGTTCGCACCATCGAAGGAAGTTCCTAACCCTGCTTTTAGATTAACATACAGCCAACCCTCTTGCTTCTCTCTTGGTTCCCACACCGAAACAGAGGGAACTTTACTTTCCCCTTTACTTCATTTACCAAACTGTTACGTTTTCTGTGCCCCAGACTCCCCTCCGGGGCGCTCAGGCTGGGGGGCCGCAGGAGAGCGGAGGCTGACTGCAGGGTTCAGGCAGGCTTCTGAGAAGCTGGGGGGGGTGTCTGTTTTTTACTTTTTTTGGAGCCAAACGCTGGTATTAAGACTGGTAACATGAAACTCCTTAGTTAACCATTTCTCCCAGCATTCCTAGGAAACAACCTGTCTGAAAAAGATTTTTTTTTTTAATTTAAAAAAAAAAAAAACACAAAAAAAACCCACAAAAAACAACCCAAACACAAAAAACAAGAATCCAGTTATCTAAGATTAATGCCCAGCCAATTTCCCCCCCAGTTTTTAAGCTGAGGAGGAAGCGAGGCCAGACTCTGAGAGCCGTTGGGCTGATGCTGATCTGCAGAAACTCCATGGAGCTCAGTAAAATTATTCTGCATTTATTTATAGCTCTTCCAATAAATGCAAAATCTGGTTAAAATATTTTTCAGATATTGAAACTGTACTGGCCTTAAAAATGTAATTCTAGCCGATTTCTAATTTTTGAATTGCTCAGATAAAGGAGGGACCTGTCTTAATTCCCATCTTTCTAAATTTGCTTCCCCAGGCACCTCAGTTAATTCTGTGCATCTACTACAATTAAAGCTTGCTTTTGTTGTTTCACTCTGTGCTTTGTATTTTACAATATCTGTAGTTGCATATATACAGAAAATGCATATTAGAATTTGTTTGTTTTTAAACAAGTAGCACACAATAAATAAGTAACATAAATATCTGACCTTACATTACCAACTCACCAATACTCCAAGCAAGGATTTTTATTCACTTAGTATTCTTCTTGAAAACACACACACCCCCCAAAGAAAAACCAACAACATAAGAGAACACAAAATCTTCTCCCTAGAGCAGTATTTATTTGCTGAGAAAAGTTAATGTTTTCCTTAACTGGAACATTTTTATAGCTGGGAAAACAAGGCATAAAGATCTGGGTAAATTCACATGCTTGTACCTCTATTAGTTAAAATATTTCTTCAAGGAAGTTTAATCAACAGAGCATAGTCACAGAAGTAGTGCTGTCTACAAAATACTACCAACAAAAATATTTGTATAAACAGCAGAGGAAAGACATAGTAATGTTTATTACACAGGTGGATCATCTCGCCAATCAGACTCAGGAGCCTTTATCGCAGTATAATTAACAGCGTAAATTTTCAATGGTTACAGCCTTGGTTAGTCTTTGTACCTGGCAAAGTTTGCATCTACTACTTCCAGTGGATTTAGTCTTGTTTTTGACATCAAGGTACACCAATTAAATTATTAAAATCTTCAATATTCACTACTGCTCTCCCTTTCTTCAAATGACAAAAAAGCCCCAGATCCATCTCCAACACCTCTTTCCAGAAGTATGCTTTCTAGGTTTTCATATACAAAAGAGGCTGGAACTGATCTGTGCAACTTTGATGACTGCATTTTCAAAATAAAAGCCAGGAAATTAGTCATGGTAGAGTAGCATCTCTAGCGGACAGTTTGGGTGGCCACCAGCAAGATGCGCGTGGAAGGATGTGTGAGAGAGGAAGATTGGTATCTACCACTTCCTCCCTTCCACCAAAAAAAAGTGAGAAGAGGCGAGAGAGTCCTTCTTTGCCTACTGCGAGCTCGACCCCAGGCCTAGGAGAGGGTCAATGCTGGCCTTCGCGCACAACCTAGAGAAGGGGCAAGAACCCACAAATTTGATGGGAAGATTTCTCAAAGCCAAAAACACACGCTTTCACCAGTTTGGTTAAATGCTGATTCCTTGAACTATCTCAGAGAGCAGTTACTATAAAAATAAGACCACAAACTTGTAAGGGATCAGACCTCCAGAAGGACAGTCCTGTCCAGTCACCAGCAGCTACCTGTTTAGCTCAGGAAGGTCATCAGAATATCTGCACCCATAAAAAACACAGAACAGCCTAAAACACACCACCTCCTCCCTACAGCAAACCCACAAAAAAGGCTCCTTTCCACCTGCCCACCTCCTCCCCACTCCCACACAAAGAAACGGGGACATCACCATGCCCCAAATCATCATTATAGGAAAAACTCACTAGGTGGAACAGGCAATTTCTTTAGGACCTGGTCCATGCCCCAGCCCAAAGACTATGCAGTGAAATGTAAATGTCCACGTGAGCGTCCGACTGGTCTCGCCCTGCAGGCAGCCAGCAAAAGGCAGCGCTCTTCCCAAAGAAATTTTAGAAGCTAAAGCAATCAACAACTAACCCTTCCACAAACCTGAGCAGTCTTATTTTGGGGACAACCCAGAGCTAAGTCAGACCTGCTCAGCTCTAATCCAACAGATTTTTATCCGTTACACAAAGTATGTGCCAGCTGTTCACCGTGCCAGCTCAGCACAACCTGCAGGTCTTCTGTCCTCAAGGACAGCACCAAAACCGGTCAAGGCTCAACAACAACAAAAAGTTTTGCCACTACCTGCAAAAGGTCAACATCGCAGGCAAGGTTGACAACCATCAAGTTTTCCTCCAGAGGCCAGTTTGCTTGTCCTAGTACCCTGCCGGACCTGTCCCACTTTCCAACACGACCATACTGTACAGATGGTGGGGTTCTGGACCTCAGAGGCTGCCGAGACTCTCTGCAGACAACAGGCCTCACATCCTCCACCATGTGTCCCACAACGAGAGCAGAGATGCTACTAACATGGGCACAGAAGGAAAAGGAGTAGTGATAGCAACCCCGGATCTAGCCCTGCCTGCTGAAAGATGAGAAGTTGAGCAAAGGAATAGCTCTTACCGAGAGAGGACCCACTCCTAGCACATCCCCAGAGCAGCAGCCCACCACACGTTACCATATGTAGGGCCCAGCAGCCATATCCTACTGGAAACATTTAATAAAAACCCACTTTTCCATACACTTCCACATCACTCGCATAGGATAACAAAAGAACAAAAAAGACCCCCTGGGAAACAGATGGAAAACTGTGCAGAAAGGCCTCCTGCTAGACCAAGAAGATGCCTACCTCTGAGAGCAGGAGGAGAAACAGAAACCAGCAGACTGAATCACAGAACATTAAAAGCTTGGTGGATGGCTGCTCTGCCAATGGGCACATAGCCATGGAGTAACTTCCACAACAGCTCTGAGGACTGCAGGATGGCTACAAGAGAGGAAACCCTCATTTTCCTTCAAAGGCATTACAGTTCCTGAATTATCTTGGGTGACCTTCACACCACTGACATAACAAATGCCTTCCAAAGACCTCAGTCTAACGCTCTAGCCTGCATCACTTTCTTCCATTTGCCTCTTCCCACAACTCCCATCCACCTTCCAGCTTCCCTCCCTACCTTGTGGCTTTTTACACAGGTCTGGGCACAGCAGCATTACAGAGCACCAAGACATGAGGGAGCCAATTTGCTCCTTCCCAAGCCCCAGTGAGCCCAGGAGGAGGAGGAGGAAGAAGGAGGGGCCCCAGGCAGAAGAGCCCAGCAGGGATACCAACCTCAGCTGGCAACAATCACCATCTGGCCAAACCCAATTAACGCACCTGCAACCCCGGTTTCTGGTGGATTGGTGACTCCAGACTGTAACGGCTTCACAGGAAACTCTACCCTCCTGACTGATGCTCTCCTCCTTCATCCTCATTAACATCACTTGCTTATTTTTATCATTTCTGCTCAGAGCTCTGTAAGGCAACTAAGTCTCCGCTTTCCAAGCACAAGTATGAATTTTCCACATATTTTTAACCACGCAGTAATTACACCGGCTAGGGTCTGTTTCTCTGAAACTTCAAGTGGCAATTAACAGTGAAAGGTCTATGTTAATAGCTTTGCTTTTTTTAAGTTTTCTGGGATCATTACTATACTCCAACTTCATACAGCCAGGAAAGGGGAAAACATACATAAGCAATGACAGCAAGAAGTAAGGTAGAACTAGGCTGTGAATTCGTAAGAAAAGGAAAAACTGATGGATGAATAATGTGGGAATGATGGATTGAGTTATTCAGTTGCATGCAGGGATATGACCATCTGATGGGACGCATATTTATACCACACACAAACATGCCCTCTCTTACATTCATTTATGTAGCCTGCTCCCACGGCTTCTACTGAGAGCCACGCTCTCCGACGGTCTGTGATGTCTCCTGGAGATGGAAAAGCCTGCTTTTGGGTCAGTTCCATGCAGTTTCCTCATCTTTCAAGTTATACACGCTTCCATCAGAGACCATAAACCAAACGCCACACAGATTATTTCTTGCCCAAATAAGAGTTCACCATTTTTTTCTGGACGTTTTTGGAAGTAAATAAAGGATATTTCCATCAGAAACAATTCTTCTTGTCCCAGGATAAAAGATGATACACAACACAAAATCATGTACTGCCATTTGTATTTAAAACTCAACAGTTTCAAGATCAATCTTCTTCAGCTATTAAAACAGGTCAGAAAGATACTGGGGGGAAGTGAAGCTTACACTTCAGATACACTGCTTCTGGTATTTGAGAGGTTTAATTCAGATACTATCCCATAAACTCTTCAGCATCACATTTATGAGCAGAGGGACGCATTTATTTCTTTGGATAGGAAAGATGGAGTAGGTGACCATCACATCACTGTGAAAACTGCTATGTCACAAAATAACCTACAGCTATCTGAATTTATAAGTTCCTCTAATGAAGTAGCATGTGCCAAGCCAGGCAATCCTGATGAACTGTATGAGAAGCCTACAGACTTCTCAGAAGTAATTAATTTGCTCAAAGCTGCATCTGCACAAAGGCATACATACACTCACGCTTCTGAAGGAAAATAAATTCTGACTTCTTACATTCACATATTTTCACTTGAGCATAAACCTGTAAGATTATTAACTATAATAAAGCTCTAAAATGGATGCTAAAATGGTGTTTGAGGGCAACATCGGACATTCCAAAAACATATATAAGCTGAATTCTAGTGCCCTATATAAAGGCAAGTTTCAACTAGAAAGCTTTACTGTGATTTGTGGTACTTTAAAAGCACTCTTGTAACAATTTTAATAGTTTAAAATATTGGAGCTTAGTCCCAAAGAGACATAGCTAGCGCTAAACTGCCATTTTAATGGAATTCTTGCACCCTCTCTCCATGCTCTACTTTATAAATAAACCTCTAGACTTTTTATTGATTTTTTTTAACATGATAGATTGAGCCTCTCTGGCAGAGAGGGCCAAAGAACAGCACATGAAAAATTACAGGTTCACAATTTGTGAAAGGGACAACAATAACAAAACCCCCAAGGGAAAACAATTGCAATATAATGCATATATGCTTGTGTTCAGTGCTTTTCAGATCTCTCTGTGTGTAAATATATATCTCAAGACCTCTTTATTAAATTTACTGTCAGAAACGATTAAAAGAATATCATATACAGTCATATCACATGCAGTACATCTTTTTCGGTTACAAAGCATAAGCTTGACTTCAGTGTCTGACTTGAGTAGTGCTTCCTCTGAAGTGGTATGGGACACGCTATCAGAATTATCTCAAAAAGTTTTGCAGTAGTTCAAGGTCTAGGCTCTGGGGGTGAAGAAGTAAAATGGTTCAAGAAAGTTTTTATGGCAAATACAGCTACAGCTAGCATAAGTTAATACAGTTATCCGGTCTTACAGGGTCCTACACCAGACAGCTCGTCGGGATACTGTCCCACTGACCCAAATTCTGTAACCAGCTCTGCCCGTGTGAACGTCACCAAGTGCATTTGTGGTCAAGCTGTGAGATCACTACTACTCCTGCTACCCAGCTCAGAAACATACTACAGTGGCAGAATAAAAACTTACTACCCGTGTGCATGAATGCAAGTGTAAGGGATTCATAACCCACCCACACAAAAAAGACACTGTTAGTTTTCTGACACAGAGTGGGACCTACTTCGGTCGTGCAATCCAGTTTTCAGTTACCAACATTTTGCAAGGGATAAGCAGAACGGCTGATACCACAGCTTACTTTCTTACACACAGAAGAACATGAAGGACAACTGAAAAAAAAAGAAACACAACACAGCGCCGGCAGCAAAACCTAAACTTAATAGTACAATCCTAGATATTTAGCAGTATTTTGTCTTTATCCCATTTGGTTCGTCTCTCCTTACTGCAATGTATTGTTTTTTTTAAAATCAGGAGCTGTTCACCATATATATGTGACTAGATTGAAAAGATTCCTTGAACACATGACTGTGCAGTACCATTTGAATTCTCTGCAGGATCTTGCAAACTCCCGTGTGCTTAATTTTAGAAACAAGGACAACAAAAAAAAATTCAAAAACCCAACAACAACGTCTGCCATTTCCATATGTGCTCTATATTTTACTAGTTCTTTACCAGAAATTAAAAAAAAACATCAAAAACAACCAACAAACCCTACACAACAAGAACGTTAGGGGCATTATGTCTTCCCTGACACTTTGAAATGCAAGATACTTCTGAATTGTTGGTCTCCTAGAAATCTGTCACACTCAGCTATAAGTTCCCCAACCGATACACAGAATGAATGGCAATTCCAAGAGCTATTTGTGGGGACATGAAGATGATGTGACAGCAGTATGAGGGATACTGGGGGATTTTGACCATGCAATGCAATGAAATAATTTTCAGTGACCACAGTTGCATTGTTCCAAGTCCAGAGCGACTACATGTCTCCCCACATCTTCCTCTCGGCAGCTGTTCTTCAGATGATGGAAGGCGATGCAAGATCAACAGCTACTATCACAGTAGTAACCAATGGGGACCTAAGACACATGCATACAATGCAACAGCAGCCAGTAATACACCCAGAACAGCTCAGGATGCTCGACAAATATACAGCAAAAGGCGGGGTCAAAGACTGGGAGAATCCAAACTAGAGATTTCAGGTCACATCGCCCACCAGCCCATACCATGTAAGTCACCAAGCAGGGTGCAATGCATGTCCAATATGGTTCCTGTGGGCTGGTGCGCACATCAGAAGGGATGGTGCTTTTTCCTTGATTCAGCCAAACCAGATACACAATCCCAAACCCAGACCTCCTGACTCCTTCTCAAAGGTCACACCTCTGCAGTTGAACTGTGGAGCTGAAGGATCAGCACTGCTACCGACCGTGCTGTTCCTCTGTGAGGAACACGACCTTCAGAGGCCAAGTTTCAACCTGGCCTTTTTACTGGCACTAAACTCACACAATTCTTTATCCCCAATAAGAGTCTAATTTTTAAATACCACTCCGCCTTGGCTTGCAGGCACCTGCTACTGACAATTATCAGAGAACATATGTAAGAAAAAAGAATAGCATATGGCTATACAAATAACTACAGTGAGGAAGTGCACCTTGCAAGTGCTGAAAGGGACAAGTAATTTCACCGGAGTGTTCCAAGGGGCCACCTCCATGGCGTGTTCGAGCACCTGCCGCTCAAACACATGCACATGGGTAACGCCAACGTCTGCCCTCCCAGGGCATCCCCCAGCACTTCCCCCTCCATCCCCTTCTCGACTGCTACCGAAGAAGAGCTGAGCCAGAAGAGACATTACAAAAAAAAAAAAAACAAAAACCCAAAGTGTGTGAATGGATATCCATAGCTTTCGCATGCCAAGAGCCCAATCCAAAGCTGTTCCTGCAAGCCTTCCCGTGGAAGGCACCTGGAGGCCTCCTCATCTTCCTCCCCAGGCAGAGCATGGCCGGCAAGAGGCAGGAGGAGAAGGGAAATCTCTCCGCGGCCACTGTGGTGACGGATGGCTTTGTTTCACTGTATTTTCTATTTCCTAAAGTAATTTGGATCAGTCCTTTCCTCACTGCCTCAGACCTCCCACAACAGTAAAGATAAATAAAACCATTCTGCATATAGGGTATTATGACTGGAAATGTAGCAAGAGGAGAGTCAGGATGACTGCTATCCTTTTGCTTTGTCTCTGTGCACATCTGGTACCACCACCACCACAGTACCAAGTCTGCTACGTTCAAACGCTAGATTCAACACCGCATTTCCCCCTTTTCTCTTCTTAATGTATTTATTTTTCCCCTGGGAAGTGACTTACTTTAAAAATTGCTTTATGATTAAAAAAAGGCAGCAATCAACATTTCAAAATGTCAACTTTAATTTCATTTCTGTTTCCCTCCTCCCAGCTCCTCAGGCTCTCACAGGAAACCCCCATGCCTCCATTTCACACTTTGCCACAGCTGCAGCCTGAGCGTCAACCCCAGAAGGGCAGCCCCAAAACCCTGGTGTTTCTGGCGGAGACAAGGCACTCTCTAAGCCCTCGCCACGGAGCTTGGCTTTGCATATGGGATGTGCAGGCACAACCTTAGAGCTTTAGTTCAGAAGCCTACCCAATCTCATAAGGGTGAGGGGACGTACCCGTGTGACAGTGCGCTGCAGCGAACTCCAGACTTGGTCACCAGACCCACCAAAAGGCAAGGCGCCATCCCTTGCTCGCTTACGCTGCATTGGCCATCCCGGGAACATCGCGGCGTTAGGGGGTCACCCGGTCCGGTCGCACGCACGGCAGCAAAATGAGTTACCTTCCCATCCATTTCAAAAGGCTTTAGATCAGGCCTTTATTTCTCTCCATCATACAAAAGTCAGAGCATTTACGATGAAGTTATCAACGTGGCATAGTCAGTAAAGGAAGACTCATAGCATAGACCTAATACTCAGTTAATAACCCAAATGGGAGGAGAAAAACCTCCGAATTTAGTACGGCTGACATAAGCTATGATGTCATTTCCATACAAAGGCTAGTGAAAAAAAAAAAAAAAGAAAGAAAAGAAAAATCTTTTTTTCAGATCCAAGATAGAGAGATATGTAAATTGCTTGGCCTCCATTTCAAATAAACAGTGTGAGATAACCCAAAAACTTAATAAAGCTTTCAGCCTTCATTCCCGCGCTTCAGAGGGCTCGAAGCCTAGGACAGGGTGAGATCGCTGGGAGAGCAGAGAGCCACACCACTTGTACGGGCACGCAGCCTCCGCGCCGTCCCGCCCAGCACGGCCAGGAGAGTCTGGTTCTCACTCTTCAACAAGATGTTTGGTTTTGGTGTTGGTTTTTTTTTATTTTGGAGGAAGTCATTTTAAACAAACTACACACGCACACCCCCCCCCCAAAAAAAAAAAAAAAAAAAAAAGCTGTTTATGCTAAGGACAGCATGGGGCTTAAACATAAGGATTTTCTGCACTTAATTGAAGCCTATCATCCACTTCGTAATTATGATTCTTCAACTAGAAGAATACAATTATTACAGCGTAAAATAATTACAGCAAAGAGCTGCGTTCATGTACAGACCCAACCCTGCACCTTCCTTCAGTCAGTCGCACAGGTAGCTCAATACGATTACAATACAAGCGGGCATTACTACAGATGACTAAAAATTGAAGAAATCGGCCCAATACTGAGCACACTTAATGCAACAGAAGTCTTTCCATCAAGTACCTTTATGTAGTAATCTATGTGCCACTGCCACAACGTCTGCGCTGCAACCTTATTAGTTTTGGACGATCGCCTACTGGCTGAGAGCTAGTCTTTAAAACCAGATGAGCCCATGTTATTTTAATGAACCCCTACTTTAACTAACGATCAAGTAGTTAGCCTAGGGATCGCACGCTGACAGACTTCCAGCATGAAAAGTATCGCTCCTTTCATAAATTATCGTAATTCTGCAGTATTAGTCTATCATTTATACATGTGCATTCAACATCCAGATTAAAATTTCTTCTGAAAGTTGGAAATCGTTGAAATAAGAGTCTGTTAGGACCTTATTTTATCATCCCCGCTTATGTTAAGCGGTACCTTACCATGCAGGCAGCCACATTTGGCTTAATTTACGTTCTTTTCATTAACAAAGCAGCACTTAACCCAATGTCTTTTTTCTGTGCACCTCCCTTTTCAGGCATATTATTTCTTTAGATTTAAAGCTGTTTTTAACTTCAAAGACTAATTTTTTCCTACAAGCAAAACGAAGGGTAAAATTCATCCTCTGCAATGCATCTTTGGTTTTCAAGCATATAAATGGCAAAGCCTTTTTTCGTTTTACCTGGAAGGCATATTCTCTTATTCATGATTTTGCATTATAATAGCAGCAACTTTAGAAAAGTATTAAAGTTCATTATGAACCAGCTCTTTCAAAATTTCATAGTCCTAAAAAAAAAAAAAAAATAAAAATCACTTTTCCTCACTTCAGAAAAATTTTGCTTCTCATTTTCTACTTTTATCAAACACGTGCAGGCAGCAGTGATGCTTTTTCATCATGATCCATGCAGCTCAGATACCAATTTACTGATCTCTGACAGCATAAAACAAGCTTATCCGATGAAAAAATATAGAGAATTACTGTTCGTCACCACCACTGAGAAGCCTCTTCCAGTCTTGGAAGGATGCAGCATCAATGGAAAAAAAGAGGGAGAAGCTGCCTGCCCGCGCTTCTGCAAACATTTTGGCTCAGAGGAATTATTGCAACCTTAAATGGAGATATGTCCCTACCACACTCAGAAATACGGGTTTAACATAGTTATGAATATGAATCTCACTTTTCCAAACATAAATTGTCGGCTAATTTAGACATCTCCCTCCACTCCCCCTGCTCTGTACCTGATGCTTTGCCATGCAGACTTACAGACACATATGGGGATGGTTCGCAAGGCATTCCCGCAGATGGAGACCAAAAGGTATTTAATTAGTACTTCACTAATGGGGTGTTCAGAGACACCCAGTAACAAAGCAGATACCTGGTTCCTACACTCTGTCTTATCTTGGCGTGATCAGGAGGGTGAAGGTCCTTCCAGACAGAGGCAAGAATGCCATTTCTGACACTCAAGTGCCTACAGAAAAGACTGCATCCTGCCCTGCTTGGCATGCTGCTGCTCGCAGCAATTGCATTGCCAAAGAAAGTTAGAACTTCAAACAGCTTTACTCAATCCTTTTATATAAAGTATCCTGGTTCAGCATCTCACCACTAAAGCACGTCAGTCCCTGAGATGGTTTTCTGCCCTATTTTTGCCAGGAATTCATTAGAATATCACTGCAAGTACTTGTTTATTATCATTGCTGTGATGCTGAATTCACGTTTTTACACTGATCAATAAAAACTAAATCAACACACTACACACCCAGCCCACACATGAAGAAAATTCATTTAACAAGAAGATCAAAGTTGTCTACTTTCTACTGCTGTAAAATCACAACCAGCCTGTTGGTTTTCGCCAGCTATCTTTGAAGACTGATTGGAAATGAACGAAAATAATTCTGGAAGCACATACTGAAATTGCAGATACAAAACAGAGATAGGAGGACACATGCAAATAACCATGTGGGAGACCTTCACTTGAATTTGAATTGCATGGCAGGCCGAAGAGACAGCTGGAGTATCAAGGCTCCTGCAAAGCTGCACCATTCAACGTAGCTTTCTTCTGTTTTATGGGAATACATTGGGGTTCCTTCGCAACGCTGAACATAAGCTTTTGAAAAGTAACCTAGAAGACCCAAAAAGCAAACCAGCAAGTTAGCACCTGAACGCTTCCACCCATTTCCCTCCAATATATTAGGGGCACAGCCAGCAACACAACTGCTGTGCTCAACGCCGAGCTACACGTGACATGAACTTGCGGTTCAGGTGACTACAGCCTTCAGCAGACGCAGCTCTGGTAATGGCCACAGAGCTCACGGGTGTTTAAAGTCCCACTGCCACCTTGGAGCCGTTGCAAAGGCGATGCTTTCCACCTCCAGAGAGCGCAACGCACGGCCAGCTGGAAGACCACCACCTCTCTGCAAGGTAAGCCCAGCTTTGATGCTCAGGACAAAACCAAACATAAAAGAGGCAGGCCAAAAAGAAGCAACTGAGAAGATATTTACGGAACTCTAAGTCAATATCCTAAATATTTCAGGGCTTGGGCAGCCTGCGTTTTGGGGAAAAGAAAGCTCAGTTTAGCTATGTAGGGTCTTCTGAGTATTCATACTTGTGGCAGATGTGAACCATTTAAAGACTGGCCAGCATCCATTTTTTTTTTAATTTTATTTAATACACTGCTATTGTTGCTAACAATGCAAATCTTAATGTCATAAAAAGAGCAAATAACTAGCAAATTTGCCTATGAACTAACAATGATGCTATTTACCAGTCAGGGTTGGGGTGGTTGTTTTTTTTTCTGGTACACAACAGGCTCTTCCACCAGGACTTCTTCTCCGCCAGCAGAAAGAGAGACAGCAGGGTAGCAGCAGAGAGGCAGCACCGGCGGTACCACTCCAGCCAGCAGCACTGCCAGCAGCAGTCCTATTCCGACACCCAGCACCTACGGGCTCTTGCCGAAGCAGCCCCATTTACCTGCTCCTTCTTCATGCGCCGCTACGCTGTCCAGAGGAGCTATTAATACTCCAAATGAGTATTAATAGCATCCTTCCTTACGCCTCCAGACTTTCACAAATCTATAATGCAGTATTTCCTAATCTGCAGGATTTAAAAATTGTATTCTAAGTTAAAATACATGGGATCTCGTTGAGCAAAAAATGTTATGATGTATGAATAACACACTTCATAACATACCTCCTGCTCACCAATAAACTATATCCAATTCTGCATGCAGAGCAGAGGGCTATTTCAACTTATGCAAAGCTCTAAGAGCATTCATTTCACTAGGACACGCTTAGATCATACTCTTGCAAGAGTTTGCATTCATGCCATAGGACAGCAGGGTCTACCCTACTGACCAGTTCAAAACTACACGCTAGGGTTGTAGTGTGTGTTCTGTTAAGAAAATGAAAGAAGTAACTATTTTTAGGTCAAATGTAAAATTAAAAAAGAAAAGAAAAAAAAAAAAAGCCTTACTAATATAGCTGCAATTGGACTAACCTTCCAAGTGTAAATAGAGATCCCTCCAGGAAAAGGCATTTCTAGTTCTGATTTGGTATGTGAAACATGACAATACTGGGAGAAACACTTTTCTGCTAGTACAACTGGAACTCAGATGGGACTCTTACCCACAAAGAAGTGCTGCAAAACCCCTCAATGCCCTAACACACACTATTTTACCAGCAGAATTTTTGGTTTAAAGGGGAGAATATATTTAAGGTCACTTCTAAACATACCAACATTAGCTATTTTTTTTTTCTTTCAAATACAAAAACTAGAACATAGACTTCCCTCCTATCCTCCCCCACATCCCCCCCAAACACACATACACTAAAAATATATAAATAAAGGAAATGAAACTTCCCCATCAATGAAAATAGTGGGGGGGGGGGGGAGTTC
>VFFE01007199.1:5065174-5186856 GCA_008921705.1 Burhinus oedicnemus | reverse complement strand
CCCCTCCCTCCCTCCCTCCCTGCCCGCGGCCGGCCGGCGGGGAGCGGCGATCGGTGAGGGTGAGGAGGAGGAGGAGGAGGAGGAGGCGGCAGCGGGCAGGGCCTCGCCTACTCGGCGCTGCAGACCGAAAGTGAACTGCAAACTTTTCCCCCCCCCATATTTTTTTTTTAATTTTTTTTTTTTTCCTTCCAGCGCTGCCCCAGCTCGTGCAAAAATGAAACTTGCGAAGCATTCGCCTACCTGGCGTGAAGTCTGCAACAAGTGCAGGCGCGGCGGGGGCCGGGCGCGGGGAGCGGAGGCGGCACGGGGCTCCCGCCGCCGCCGCCTCCCGCTCCGCCGCGCCGCGGTCTCGCCGGCAGCCCCTCCTCTCAGGGCGGCGAGCGCAGCGCAGGTGCCGGGGCCACCGGCGGCGACCTGTCAGCGGCTCCCGCCGGCGAGGCGCGGCGCGGCCGGGGCCGCCGGTCGGCGGGAAGCGGGCGAGGGGATGCCGCGGGCTCCCGCCGCCGCATGCCGCAGGGCGCCGGGGCCGGGGCCGGCTCCCGCTCCCGCCCGGGCGGCGGCGCCGGGGGAGGGTGACAGCGGCGCCGCGGGCCGACAGCGCGCCGGCTCTGGGGCTGAGGCGGGGGGGGGTCCCGCCGCCGTGGAGCTGAGGTGGGGGGTTCCCCCGTGGCGCCATGGGGGTGTCGTGCCGGGCCTCCCCCAGCCGCGGGGCGTCGGAGGAGGAAAGTCGGTGTGGTAAAGGCGGTCTCTCACCGCGGAGATCTCCTGCCTTGTGCGGGGAAGGGCTGCCGGGGCTGCCTCCGGCTCCAGGGAGGTTCCTGAGCTTTGGGTTAATTGGGAAGTTAATTCTGTAATACGGCGAGCCGTGTAGGAACTTGCTCCTGTGGTCACTGATCTCTGCTGTTCGTAGCCTTAAATTACCATTTTTTTTTTCCTTTTTTTTTTAATTCCACAGAAATGTGTTGGTGAAATACCTCATCGGTCCAGCCTCCCTTGAGCTTAGAATTTGCATTAGATTGCACCAAAATGTTCCCTTGCAGGGAAGGATTTTGCATCTTGGGGACAGATACGTGATGCGTACGGCTTACGCAGTGCTCTGTTTAAGCTCGTGGACAATGACAGACAAGTTACTGTAAGAAACCGTAGCTGGGAAGAGAGAAACTGAAACGGGGGTGGTTATAGGGCCTACTTCTGCCTTCAGAGAGGGGAAAAAAAAAACCCAACCAACAGACAAAACTCTCAAGGGCTGTAACTTGAACAGAAGAAGGTCTTTGGTGTTAGCGTTTGTGATTCAGCCGTACATTATAATGGTTACCAGCAGCCTCATTTTCTTTTTATGGTCATCCTGGTTTCCTGGCTGCATGACACTTCCATTGGGCCACTGTTTTTAATAATTTAACCTTTTATGAGATTGTTTTGATTTACAGTGTAGATTAGCACAAGAGTGAAAAAGTATGATATCACCATTAAGCTCCTTTGTACTACACGCAAAGGTCTCAGTTGTTTAAAATGTTGAGAGAAAGGTTCTTTTTTTATTCTTTTCCAGCCGGCTAGTCATTTTCTAATTTTATTTTTACTTAAGTGAAAAATACCATTCAGATATTGTAACTTCTCCGTGCTGAGCTATGCAAAATCTATGCTGAGTTTTGGATTCAATGGTCGGCTTGTTTGCTTGCTGGAGTCCTAAGTCATATAAACTATGTTGAAAATAGAATTAAAACCACAGCTCGACATGTGCTTTGCCTCTGTTTGTTTTTTGTGTCTCGTCTGAAACCCAGAATAGCCCATATTACTTGTGATTTCCAAAACGGCCTTTGAAAATAACCAATGGAACTTAACACAGTCTTTCTAGGTTTGTCTCAGTGTCTGGATTTGTCCAGCTAATCAATACAAACAAATCTATATTGAATCGGCTAGGTGTTACTTGATTTACCCAAAATATGCAGGTTTGTGCTGTAACTCTCAAAATAGAAGCAAATGTATAATTTCAATTTGAACAAAGAATCATTATCAAGCAGCCTTCTGACGTACTATAAACTCGACCCGTCTTACGCTGCCATAACAAGTTTAGCTACGCAAAACTCTTCTGAATGAAGTAAACTAGTTTATTAGCTTCAGACAACATGTCAAGAAAACTCTGGGGGCTGGCTGTAGCCGGACTGAGTTCTTTGTGCTTATCCTGCAATTTATGAATTGGTCTCCATCAAAAGCACAAAAGCTGTAGTTTATGTTCTCAGTTTTCCTCATCCTTCTTCTAATCTTCAAGGATTTGAATATCAAGCTTCCTGGTTTTGAATAACGAATCAGATTACTATTTACAGCGTTCAACCTCAGAATAATTCTACGGGCTTGTCGCGATGTTGTTTAACAACGTTTTGGCGGGGATAACTGGCCAGTGGGTGAGCGCTGGGAGCCCTGAAGTTGGGGTGAGGTCCCGGCCGGCCGAGCCGCCCGCTTGCTGCTGTCAGGAGAGGGAGACCTTGCTTTCTCTTCCCTGCCCACTGGCTTGCCCCGCCGAGCTGGTTCAGCTCACCAAGCCGGAAGACTATTCCCTCTCTGTCTGGGTTAATTTCCTGCCATTTTGGTGAGCTCCCTGGGAGGTCAGCTGGGTGCCAGGGGCAGCCCAAGGGGAGCCGCGGGGATGGTGGGACTTGCAGCAGCAGCAACAAGCTGGCAGGGTGGCTCAGCTGCCTCCTGAGACCTCCCACTGCTTACAAACAACAGAAAAGCAGCAAATGGCTTATGGTGACTGCCATCGCTCTGTCAGATTTTTGTTAGACGTTAATGAATTTTAATTTTTTCTAAGCGGGGCTGTTTTAGAAATAAAAGAATTACAGAAGTTTAGAAGTGACAGAGGTCTCTGATCATCCTCCTGCTTCATTCCTTTCCGACACAGGATCGCTGTGGCGTTAGCTTCCCAAATGCCTTCGTTTTTATTAGGAGGCTTTGCCTTCAATTTGTAGGCAAGAAAGATGATGCTGAAGAAAACAGCATGACTGTGGTAGAAGGCAACATACCTGTGTTCAATAAACCCCTTAAGACACCTTAATGAATCACATTTACACAAGCATCTTACTGGTCAAAGTAACACCATCCAAAATCCAGATATCCATCTTGTTACTTAATTTTGGATTCCTGTTTGTTTCCAGACGGAATTTTGAATTGTGGATGTTATCTTAAATAATCATCAGACCTTCGTTATCAACTTGGTTGGACAAAACTAATGACAGGCTTAGTTTTGTTTTAATATGAAGCTTTTGAGCCATATAGCGTACTGATACAGGATTTAAGACTAAAAGCGAGTTTGTTCTCAGAATCTGACATCCTACATAATGTGGACCGTAGTGTTTGTAATTGAGATTATAACCTGCTTAGTTAAAGTTTATTTTCCAGAAAAAAAGAAAAGTCAATATGGAGATTTCGAGAAATGGCAAGTATGCCCCCTGCAACCAGTTGTTCTGGTGTAATTACTCATCAGCTCGTGGTCAAATGTTTGAACTTGATTTTTCACTTCAATTTGTGAGTTTTCCAGAATGAAATCACTGGTTCTTTCCCTGCTAAATTAGTTTGGTATCGTCCGATTCCCTTGGATTTAGTCACTCATTTACTTTTGTCTCTTTGCTGTTAGATAAAGAAGAAACACTGGGGCCCTACAGGAGTGACACTAGTAGGGTAAGAATAGTTTAAAAAGCTGAACGTGAGTTTTCTGTGATCCTGCTCCCTGTGCACTATAAGGGAGGTAGCCACAGCATCCCACATACCTGAACACGAGAAAAATAAATGACAGTTGGTGACGGGTTTGCCCGGAGACCAGCAAGTATGTCCTTCCAGGTATTCCTGTGCTCAGGAAACTCTATATCCCTGCTTTGTTTGAAGGTAATGTTTGCAACCCCTCTCTTGCCTTGGTGCTCCTTGCCTTCATGTATGTTCAAGTACAGTGTTTCTCCCGCTTACCTCCTCTCCCCAGGAAGCTTGGGACATTGAGAGCTTCCAGGGTAAAACAGCTTGCACTCTTTGGTGTCGCTTCTTACCGCATCCATTGCAAGTTAGGAAAAATGGCTGAGGTTGAAATGGAGCTGAATAATTTTTAGTAGAAATGCATCAGGACCCCGGTTACTGCAAACTACTGTGTATCGGCCCCTTCCGCCGCCCGGGTGAGGAGCAGACCTGTGTTGGGCAAGCAGCATCCCACCCTTGCTGGTCCAAGTCGCCTCTTGCCCAGTGAAGCGTCCGCTCTGATCCCAGACGCGAGGTGAAGTCACGGATTTCACCGGCGGCCTAAGCTGATCTCAGACCGTGCCGCCGCCATTTGAAAACTAATACTGGAAGTAAGACTTTTTATTTTTTTATTCTTCACTTTCAGCCAGATCGGTTTGCTGATTGCAGAGCATAAGGAATGGTGCAGAAGATGCGCCGAGGAGAGAAGAGTATGAAAGCCTGCCGCTGTCACTCAGACTGCTGGTGAAAGCCCTGCCCGCTGGCTCTCTTTCCACGAAGGCTAAACCCGAAGTGCATGGCGATGGCTAAGGTCCTGCTGTCCCCTCCGCAAGTTACTGCCTGCAGCTGCGTGGTTTCGCCTCCTGTTTGCACCCACTGCTGACACTCCCTGGTTCCCCGCTCAGCCCGATCACCCCCAGCGCTGGCAGGAGCCCTGTGTCATTTCTCCCCTGAATTTCTTCACTGAGTCAGCCAGGCGAGTGGCAGAAAAGGAGGCAGGGTTGTGTGCCCAAAAGCGGGCTTTGCAGCCACGCCAGTTTAAATTGCCTTTAACCGTCATGAAGCCACGACTGCTATCTCATCTAGCAGATAAGGTGCTCTTTAAGAAGGTTGGTCCAGGCAGTGGACCCAAAAATAAAAGGAAAACAGAGCCCCCACGGCTGTTTGCACTGTGGTCAGCTCTGGAAGTCCCCAAGCGCTAGTTTTCTCTCAACACGAACCTCGGGAACTTTTTAACAAAGCTTAAAGCCACCTGCGTATGAGTGGGTCGCTGAGCTGCCCCTCTGGCGCAGCCTCTGGGAGCTGCCGAGCCCCTGGGGCTCCGGCCCAACACTGATGGAGCCGGGGTGCTGCTGGATGGGGGCACCTGGCAGCTCTCGGCAGGACCTGGCCTTGACCTTCCTGTGTCTCCCTGCAGTTGCACACGTGGGAGATACACCACCACTTCGCAGGGATGCTCTGAAACAAATGAAAGCCCATAAAGCGCTCAGGAATATTTTGGTAAAGAAGTTACAGACAGGCAAGTTAGAAATAGTGACGACTCAGAGATTTTTTTTCAATGACACTATTACATTTTTCCAACCGTGTGCGAGCCCTAGAGAGGAACATGAGCTAGAGACTTTGAGAGTTTTAGAGAGGACATTCTTGCTTCATTTGGTTTGTGTCAGTTCCCGTTTGTCTTGGAAGAGGCGCTTACACTATCATGCTGTCAGGAATAATCTGTGGGCCTGTACATGTGCACGCGAGAGATACAGTGACATGGACCATCTTGCGGGACCATGTCCTAGTGTGCAGCGCTCCAGTTTGTGTGGCTTTTTCACACGCCGGAGAAGAGGAAATGTTCTATTTTATAAAATACACTGACACATGTATTTATAAATTTACAAATGTGTATAATATATACATATTATATAAAATATATTACATATGTTTGTAAATTCTGAATGCATCAACATATAAAACTCATGTATCTTTATAAAACTAGCATAAGTGCAAAACTCCTCTTTTTATTTTTTTAGTAATTTCCAGGTTTTAAGTTGATGGTGTGGTTTGAGCTATTCTAAACTTTAAAGCCACTCACTCTGTCACAGCTTTTTGTATAAGTAGATCTGAGAGGGTCTTACAATCAGGGGCCATTTTACAGATGAGTAAACTAGGAAACAGAGGTGGTCCAATGTCATCCAGGAAAGTAGCTGCAGAGGTAAAGTATGAAGCCAAGTCTCCTAAGTCTTTGCCCTTTCTTATGTCCTAAAGATGTATTTTCAAGTAAGTCTTACGCCAAAGTCGAAATGTTTGGCGCTTTGAGTGACATGCAAGAAGCGGTAAGTTTTATCCTCCTGGCTTTGTGTGCACTCCTGGTGGTAACAACTGAAAACAGCTGTGTGAAGAAACACACCTTCTTCTAAATGTCCTTCTGTTGTACTACGAGAAAGAAATACAGTCCCTTTTGCAGACAAAGATTCAACACAACTACAGTATTCAATGGAAACTGCCTTTGCAGAGACACCGTCAACTTGGCATCCAGTGAAATACAGCGACAGATTTAAGGTAGTGTCTCCTACAACTCCTGTTGAATGTCCCCACCAATCTTTGTGAATTGTTTTTTCTTGGCTTTAAAAATCTGTTACAGAGTAAAATTGACATATACAAAAAGAAGGTTTAGGATGGCTTGTTACGCAGAGCTGTAATTATTAAGGTTTGCTGAATGAGATAAATTGTACTTTTGAGTAAGGAAGGAAAACTGAAGCTGATTGTATGCAAAAATTTTCTAAACCTAAAAGGTAAACAGTTATGGAAAAGATGTCTGATGAGAGTAAGAAGGAAGCTTGTCATCTTAACTTCAAGTTGCAGTTAATCTAAGTCGTTTTCTGTAACAGGAGGATAATATCTAAATACAGATATGATTAAGTCAGTGTGGTTCCCTACCATGATGTGCAACACGTCCAAGTCCACACTGACAACTGAGATCAAGATTAAAGTTTTCTAGTGTCTGTAGTGAATTTCAGTGCAACGGCAGCAGTGTTATTTTTTCAGGATTTTGTCCGTCAGAAGTGGGTACGATATTGGCAAAAGCACTCTGCGTATTTTGTGGAAAAAGTTCAGGCAGCCATCTCTGATCAGAACTATCCCAGTCATCATATCACCCTTTCTTCAGCCGTTTCTCAGTTTTCTATTCCACATTCCTCAGCACAGAAGCAAATTATTTTGCTGATTTTATGCAGAGTTGAATGTAATCTGTGTAGGGTTGTTGAAGGAGTTTGAAAGAGAAAACCATCCGCATCTTCTGCTCTGAACTTTCCCACTCAGAACTGTAACCTGAATTTTTATACAAGTCTGCTGTAGTCATACATACCAGTCACTTCTAGGTCTCCCTGCATCTTACTTATTTGTTTGTTACGTATGTGATGGTAGGCAGATACGCATTTAAACTGTAAGGATACAACTGTCGTGATTAAAAAACACTATTAACTAACATGGCTAGACTCATATTGTATATCATATATATATATACAGTATATTTTGTTTACAGTGATGTAAGGAACTTTACATCATCAAATTTAAATAAGCTGTAACATATTTTTATAGTGATGGAAATGCACTTACAGTAGAGGACAAGCACATTTACATTTCTGTGTCAGTGTTTTTGTTTGGTGGCCCCAAAACACTCGAGGAGGTGAGAGCTGCACTGAAAAACAGAAAGTAGAAAACGCGACGGAGTTACTGTATATCTGCAGTGAGACAGGGAACTGCAAGGGACCCCTATAAAGCAGGTTAACAAAATTAATAGTAGAGGAAAAACAATTTGTTCTATCGCTGTGGCAGTTTAGCCAGCAGCAGCTGAAGGGCAGCAGATGACAAGTAAATCCAGGGATATTTAAATACGTGAAGTCTTATAGTATGCTTTCTGATGGACAAATTTTGCCTCTAGACATGAAGAAACTACCTCCATCTCATTCAAATGGCCTGTGACTCTCCAAACAAATATGGAAGTTGGGAAATTAAACAGAGGGTCCCTGAAACAATCGCTGTGTGGTGCTCCAAGCACAAGCTTAGGTCTGTGAGACTAAAGGTCTTAGACTTGTTGGTTGGTTCTGTTGAGAAGAGAGCCAATGGTGCAAATTTGGAATGAGATTGTTTTCAGAGGGGGAAAAAAACCCAAAAGCCAACTCTCTCCTGGGTCACTAAATGTGGAATTTTCCTATAAGAGTCTCCAAAGTTTTCTTCTAGCCATGTGTAGTGCCAACTTCTCCTCCTGTACCTGAGAGCTCCGTGGGAACCCACCAGTGATGACTGGAAGGTTCATCTCTTAGTCTGAGTGCCCTGGTTTGAGGTAAAACTGAACCAATTTTCTTTTCAGTAATTTTATTGTTCAGCTAAGCCTCTTCTAACTAACTGAACTCGCTGAAATTAACGGCGTATTTTTCAGACAGTAGTCCACTTCCAGAGTGATAAGGCCTTGCTTATAATTAATACCAAGGAATGGGATGCAGAGAGGCTCCTTCTTCTATGCATTGCTATAACAACCAAGCTCAGCTAACTTTGTTGTGTGCCTCGTTGGAGGGTCAGAAGCGGAAGAGTGTAGAGGGGTCACACCTGCGGGGAGGAGCGGACAGGACAGGTGACCCAAAACTGACCAACAGGGTATTCCATCCCATCTGCCTCATGCTCAGTATAAAAGCTGAGGGATCAAAGGGTCAGCTCTCTTTCTTCAGTGGCCAGTGTCTGAGGAGGACTCTGTCTGTTTGTCTGCTTTTGATCCTGATCCGTGTGCTCCTGAATCCAGACCTGGAATCCAGTTCCCGTACGTTGCCGAGTCCAGTCTGGGACTTTCCCAGTGCCTGCTGGTGATGTGATCGTCATCCTGGGAGCTCAATACTGGTTTTGTTTATATCGTATACATTTCATTATTTTCTTATTAATATTTTCTTTTTATTATTTTATTATTAATGTTTCATTAAAGTAGTTTAGTTTCTTTTAAACTTCTAAGTCTCCTTTCTCTCATCCTTCTCTCACTTGGGAGACAAGTTAGAGAGCATGTCATTTGTTTTAGTGGCCAGCTCCACCCAAACCACACCACTGAGGTACCCACAGCATTGCAAGAAATACCGGGGGTCGCATCTAGGGGGGGAGGTTTCTCAAATCGACATTTTCGTTAGTTGATGTGTTGGTCTGCAGAAACCATTTCAATTTATTCTGAAATTCTAACAGTGACAAGGCATGCATTTGTGTTTCTCTGAGTATATATTTTACAGAGTATATGTCCTCTTATCACGCAACCATCTCCTCTGAACCCCCTCGGGAGGACAGGTACAGCTCCATGGCTTTTTGTTTTGAGTCCCATACCAGCTAACTAATCTAGCAGCTAGTGATAGCTGAAGATTGAGACACCGATAATTCTGCTGCACCCCAGAGAGAGGCAAAGGAGCTAATTATACATTGATTGTATATCAGTTGAGGAAATCCCCAGATGCGGAGTTGTGGGTGTATTTCACTTTCTTTGCACTACTTGAGCGATGTGCTGGGAACAAAGGAGGACAAAAAAATAAATTCAGCCCTAATTATTCATACTGAACCTGTGGCCTTCTTAAAATATGCTCAACTCAGGGAGCAAACCCAGGGCTGAGTGAGGCTTCTTCCAGACTTGTTTCAAGACTGCACCATTAGAGGCCGTTCTCGCTGAAGTGTCTGCTGAAAATCTCTCGAGCCTGTGTTTAAGCATCAGTCCTGCGTGGAGGTCCTTCCCCAGCGGTGTGCCAGAGTTTTTCCCTTCCTATTACAAAGCTATCTGAAGATCTTGGACCTGTTCCACACTTAAACTCCAAGCATCTTTGTTGTCTATCTGACCTTGCAATATGATAGGCTGGAAACTTTTACTGTCTGGCTTTTTGTGAGGCTTTTTTCACAATCTGCGTAATGTAGATTTCTCTGCTTCCCATTTCCACTTCTGTAATGTTTATTATATTCAATTGTATGTCTGGTTTGGTGTTCATTTCTGCAACTCCTGCCTACGTTTCATGCAATTCTTCATCTTATCTGCAATTGCTATCTGCACTCTCAATCAGCTCATCTCTTTTTATTAGTAATAGATCCAGTCGGTTCATATGCTTGCATATGCTCCAGGATGGTAATGTCTTGCCTTGCCAGCAGACAGAGATTTTAAGGTTGTGATAACCTATATGCTTGTCTGAGGGATGTGAAAATAATGTTATGAATGTTGTTTATGAAAACTGGGGTTTGCACAGCTTCAGTAGTTTTCACATACTGTAGCTGACTGTCTTCAAAGAAGTGACAAGTAGAACTGACAGCGTTGCAAGCCCGTAGTTTACATCTGATCATAACTAATTGAACATGAAAATCATCAGCATTTTCCCTTGGTTACCTCTGTGTAGATACCACTGTGAGGACAGTTTTCTTTAAATTATCCTACATTTTCTTTGCTCTGTTTTTACCTCTGATTATACCTTGTTTCCCTTTCCTAATTTTTTCTTCTACTGACCTTGCACTGTGCATAAACATTCTTCATAAGGAAATCAGTGAGATATTTGTAGTTAATTTTTTATGCCTTATATTTTGTGCCCAGTACATAATGATCCAGTTACATCTCAACTTGCGTACTGTAACCCGGCTTTCCACTTCTTCTCTCTACTGCCAACAAAGCAAGTTTATTTTCTAATAACTTAAAGTACCTCCTTTTATCCTTAACTCTCTACAGATGCTTCCCTCCTTCTTCCTTGTTCATTCAAGTCTCTCTGCTTCCAAGGATCCTCTGCCTAGGATTGTGCCTGTCTCCTTCTGTGCCATTCGCTGCTCTGAGATGGAAAGCGACAGGTAGTCGCTTCCATTCCTGAGCATCGCAGTAGAAAGACGCCAGCTTGCCCAAAAGGGGCTCTCGCCTGTGCTTGTAACTAGTTTTTGAGCGAGTGTTTTGAAAACTAGTTAGGCAGTTTTCCCAGTGTAGACAGGCACATAGAAGGACCATTAATTACTCGGCGCAGGCTTAACCGTGGGCAGAAAAAGGGGTCTTTTGTGTGATTGTCAAACCCTCACCATTATTTGTACATGTTGGTTTTGTATTTAATAGGATTACATGACTTCTTTGCTCTATATGCCAAAATGGATGGTTCCTTTCAGTAATAAAACAAAGCCAATAAGCTGAAAGGAACCACAGCTCAAAAGCACAAACTTGACCTCTGATTGACCTTGACATTTACAGACTAAAAAGAACTTTTCTTTGAACAGACAGAAGAAGTCAGGGAGCCAGCAAGAACCAGGAGAAAATGGTTTTGTTGCTTTCTGATTACATTGTTTAAACCAACATACTACATGGTTTACAATACTTCATTACAATGTATTAGGGCCTGGAGGTGATTTAATGTGTGTTTATAACTGAGACTAATCTTGAAATAAACAAATGAATGTTTGGAAAATGGATGAAGCTGTTCTGCTGGAGACAGCGTTAAATGCATCTCCGAAGGGTAAATCATGGCTGTACAGCACTTAAATGCTTTTTATTTCTACCTTCAGTTGTATTTCAGTAGTTTTATCTAACAAAATTAATCATGGTGCAGTAAAAAAGTTTCTAATTGGTTAGGACTGTGTAGCAGCCATACATTCTATAACAAATTCACAACTTAAAAACTGTTTAGCCCTTTAAAATCAGGGAAAAAGATAAACTAGAAAACACTGTAGCATTACACTAGGCACCATGGTGATCTAAATTAAATCTGTTACAACCCGTTCTAGTTTAAAATTGCTCCGTTGTGCGAATGAAGAGGAAAAGAAGAAGAGTTAGTTCACTTATTCAGAGCATTTTCATATTCCCAGATAAATCTTTCATCCACCCTGCCTTTGCTTGTGGGCTGCATGTTCCCATTTCTTCTGTGCATCCCCTGCGTAACTGCACGTAAACATGGTTTCAGCTGGAGCCAAGAACTGTTCCTCCAGCGGTTCGGTATCAGTTCTCCTCTCTATCAGCCAAGAACAAGCAATGTCACTGAGCGGCACCATTGTGGTGTCCAGCTGTTCACGACACCCAGAAGCTCCTCTGCGGTGCTGTAGAAAGGGGCCTTGCTAGAGTAGGAGGTTGCTCCAGTTCTTCTGGAAAAGGATGACTGCAGCTGCGCTCATCCTGCCATCCACCTCTGCGGGCAACTCCTCGGCTACTCCTGCTTCTCTCGCTGTCCTGCTTCTACTACCACGCAAGGTAGGGCTATCCATGGCCCCCAAGCATTTTGCAGCACATTTCTCATCTTCTAACACCTGACTTATTCCAAAAATGTCTTGAATTTTCCTGAGTACCAGTCACTAAGCAGTTAAAGCCCGATTTAAGTGAAAAAAAATCTGAATTCGGATGGCTCCTCCAGTGCCACCGCCCACACCCTTCCGGTTGCAGACTGGAGCGAGTGGGAGCTAGCGAGGGCTTGGAGTGGAAGCAGCAGAAGAGGACTTCTGCACTGCCATGCCTGTACAACATATTGCCACCTAGTGCTGCGAACATGGAAGAGCAAGATTTTTCCTTCTGCTCTTGCATCCCCGCCACCAAAGTGGTCATGACTCAGAAGGTCCTCTTCTGTTGCAGCAGTGCTTCTTAACCTACCTGGTTGACCATATCCTATCCCCATTATAACAGATTTAGGTCTCTTAACTTTGACAACGCACTTTCTTGCGCTGCAGTTGATGGTAAATACCGTGACTGCTCTTTCTTAGTGCAGGGGTTTTAAAAGTCTGGTCCTAGGGCAACATGGCATATACAATTACACTTCATATGGGTGGCTACCTGTCTGTGTACCCTCCTTCCTATCCCTTTTTTGCCACACAAACATGAGTGCCAGTAGTCTCAAAGATAATTAAGTTTGTTCAAGCTTGAAAAATAGTCAGTCACACAAAAGAAAAGCCTGCTAAGGGGAAGGTTGCAACATAAGCCTGTAGGTTCATCGGCATCAGTGAGTAAGCGAGGGGGGAGGGCGCTAGGTACAGCAAAAATTTCAAGTGGTACTTGCACCTTCCTAGGTGTCAAAGCTGACCACCCATGTGCCACAAATGTAGGCTTTCTTGGTACCAGCTCACAGACCTCTTTGTATTAACTGGTATGCCTAAATATACACTAGTAGTGTTCTGAATTTACAGTGAAAACGAAAGAGATTTTTGTTTTTTTGCATGTGCATTTTTTTTTTCCTTTGCTCCTGTGTTAATTTTTTCCCCCTGTACAACTCATTACTGACTATTATCTTCGCTCCCATGAAATCTCTTTTAGGGGTTGGCATTTTAACTTACCAGCTTGAGCTCTAGACTGTTGACACGTTACACTGCAGAAAGCAGTGAAATTATCATGGACTGAGATAATTTTTTTTTTTTCTAAGACACTGCGTGATGAGAATAAATCATGTTGTCACCCTGACGTGATCCATTAATGAAGACGCACACCCTCTTGCCCTGCCCTCTTACTGGGTGTTAAGTGAGAACCCTTCCTCCGTCTTTTTCCTTCATTTCTACTGTGGAAGAAGCTTTCTAATTCTGCACATCGGTTTGCCTAGCAATATTGCTGTTGCCTAATGCAATAAAAATCAGTTATGTAACTGCCTTTGCTAGACTTGCAGAGAGCATTCACCAGACGGGAAGATGGCCACGGTATCTTTATGCTTTCCATTATGTCTCCTGTGTTCACTGTTATTATGCAATATGCTCTGCTTTTAGTATCTTTTTTAAATCGTTTTTCTTGACATCATATTTAGAATATTTTACACCTATAATCTAAGATCATGCAAAGACAAAGCAGGGAAAAGAAAGAAGGTAATTCTGATTTATTGCTAAAAGGGCTGATGTTACAGCACTAGTGCCTCCAAGGAACAAAGAATCGCCTACAGTTTGTCAGATAGTATTTTTAATACTCTTATTCTGAGCCAAATTCCTAAAATAACCTGTGTTTGCAGATTACCGTGTGCTCTTTTGTTCTGAATAATGTCTTGCTTAGTGAACTATGTCTTATCAATCCACCAAGTACTGGGTGTCATTGTTCACCTCATTCACAATTCATCTTTTAATTAACATTATCACAGGCAAAATTCTATTTTGGTCAGCATAATTTGTCATTGGAATTGGCAGTACAGAAATAAAAGAATTACCATCTGAATTTATCTGGAGACAATGTAGGAGATGGTGACTACAAACCTACCTCATCCGGCACTGAAGAGGAAGGGAAGGAAACCATGTAAATGATAATGGCTTTAAAAATTATATTTGCAATGTAAAAACCACTACTTTGGTCATTCAGTATCTGCTAAACAAAGTGTTTTATCAAAATTACTGTTACTGAAAATATAAACCTGAATCCTACACTTAGACACATGCTTTATTTGGTGGAAAGGGTTGCTGACTTAGGTAAGATTAAAGAGATACAAATGTCTTTGCAAGGTGATGATCTTAGATACAGGTACATAATATCAGCTTAATGCAGCAAAATGCTGATCGTTTGCCTTAATAGTTAAATGTTGAAATTAAGTTACAACTGCAACATTGTTTTAGAGAGCAGACAAGGAAATAAATGCTTTTAAAGCGTTTTTTAAATGCTTTTAAAGTGTTTTTAACTGTACCAGGAGATGAACCTTTCACAAATAGAAACATTTCTGAATCCTTCTCACAAGACTTGCCTTTCATGACTGCCAGAAAACTCCATCGATGTGGAGAAAATTAAATAGCATTTTATTTTTCTGAGTCTATAAAGAAGACATCTATCCCTGCAGTCTAGATATGCAATATTTTTCTATTTACATTCAAATTAATACAATTATATTAAATTGACTGCATTTAAGGTACAGTGAACACGCCAGCAAACCAGCCACTTAAAAATTCCCTCCAACACCCCTTTACCTTATGATTTCATCCATTCCTAGTCACAAATGCAACAGGCTCTGAAGATGATCACATTCAAGCAGTACTCAGCCAAGACAATAATTTCTGTAAGCAGAGCACCTCTTTGGAGCATGCTCTACTGGAGGCCCTTTCTCTTTCAGAACAGCTAGGCTTCAGCTTGGCTGCTGCTAGTGACTTCTGCTGAACTTGCATTGAGGCAGTCTTCTAGTGTGGAAGATCCTGTTTCATTAGTAGCTTCTAAAACAGTTTTTAGAAAGGAACCATCAGTCTCCACTGTCATAATTAATATTTGCTCAATTGTGCCTATTTACATTGTGTTTTTAATGGATGCAGCATGTATTAAAAATACTGGAACCCAATCAAGTTAATTGACCCCCAGTCAAAGTATCATTTAGTTTTTGGTTTCTTTCTTTTCTTTTTGGTTTGTTTTTTGTTTGTTTTGGTTTTTGTGTTGTTTTGGTTTTGTTTTGTTTTTTAATGGCAGAGGCAAGCAGTGCTTAAACAGACAGGTCAGAAGGTAAAAGAGATAGAGATGATATCTGCATCTTTCAAAACCATGGTCTGTATCATTCTGTGGGCTATCTTCTGTGCTGACAGCAAGGTGAGACCCAGAAACATATCAGCTAGAGTGGGGAAGGTTTACTATTAACCCTGTTAAAACATTAAATTCTCTAGATTTCTTTTCTTCAATTTCTATCTGATAATAGACCTGGGAAGAGTTAGGCTTTTTGGCAGAAGATAAAGGCAGTCTCCTCAACCTTAATTATTGTTCCTGAATTTGAATAATACCTTTGCTTATGAAGTTAATGGCACAGGCTAAAAGTTATGGAAAATTCTACCCAAAGTTATAAAAAATGATACCCAGGAAGTTATTATGCTCATATTGAAATAATGGCTTTGCAGTCTAATTTCTGTTTGGGTTGCCCACCTTTCTAGGTAAAATAAGATGCCTTTCACATTACTGAACCTCAGGATTTTTCTGACATTTTCTTTATGCAGCCCATAAGGAGAGACAATTAAATCATACAGCTTGCTTTCACCCTCTGCCTTCTTCCAAAGAAGCGTCATGTTCTGTATTCCTTAGGCATCAACAGCGCACGAATGAGAAACAGCGTGGGCTTTACTGATCTTCTAAGGAATATGTAATTATTTTCTGTGTTCCAAGAACAATTATTCAAAAAGTGGCAAAGATATAAAAATAAATACAGTAAAAAGATGCACCCTGCATATAGTAAGAGTACAATGAGATAAAGGGAGATTAAGCTTATTCTTAGAGTATTAGGAGGTGAAATTAATTTTCTAAAGGCCATCCTTTTATGATTCCCTCATAGCACTGGTTAAACCCATCTTTTTCAGTTCTTGCAACCAGTCCTTCCAGACGTGTATGTTCCCTTCATCTCAAAATTCCCCAGAACTCCCAAACACAGTATGTAAGTAAATGCGATGATTTATAAACCCTTGAGGTTTCAGAAACAAGTGCTTATATAGCATGACTAATATGCGAGTGTGCGCTGCTGCCCCCTGATGCAGGGAACGTTAAATCTCTTTGAGAGCAGCCAGACAAGGGCCCGCAGCCCACCTTCTTTCTTATATTAATATGTGGCCATAGATGTATTTGTCACTGCCTGGACAGATATAAGATAATGTCTCTCCCTTGGGTAACTCAATATTTAAATTATTAGTTCAGGGGAGAATGAGGAGAAGGAAAAAGAAAGAAATGAGACAAAAAAAGAGAAAAAACAACTGTGCATACCCACTATGGGAATGTTTAAAAATTGTTAAGGAATATAAACTGTGAACTGGAACTCACTTTTAATGCACAGTTTTGTTGTAAGTTAGTACTGTTTGGCAAAGGTAACATCGCCACCTTTGGCTAGTACTTCAGGCAATTATAACTTGGTTTGTCTTTCCTGTTTGTTTATTCCCCTCCCTCCCGTGCATTGTCTAAATTTGGGAGCGTAAACTGTCCAGAGACTATACCAGCAGGATTTGCTGGTGTAGGTTACTGCAGGGTGGGTCCTTACCTCTGTGAAGGCTGACAGAGGGTGCAAGGTGGAAAAAATACTTAGTTTGTGCGTAACATTTGGGTCCATCTGCACAGAAATGGGCAGCAAGCAAAGGAAGGCGTGGTGCGAAGCCCTCAGCACGGCTCACGCGTCGCTCAGGTGCCGTGTGGCCATACACACACAGTTAAGACACGTCTGCTCGGTTTTTGGCCCCGGCTGTAATTACAGTGGCGCAGCACCGACACGCAGGCAAGCCTGTGGGTACGACAGCGGCACAACAGGTTTAGGCGAGACCTCGTAAGAAGCAGAGAGCCTGTATTAACTACAATGAAATAAAGTTAGGGGAGATGATTGTTTGCTGGGGTTTTTGTTGGCGGTGACTCTTTTTTAAGTTGCAAACCTGGAGCTCTACCCCAGTGAGCGAAGCTGAGGCACCGCGCTTGCAGCTTGGGTGCTGTGTGGCCCCTGCGGGAGGCGGGGAAGGAGGGCGGCTGAGCAACAGGGTTCAGAGCTTCTGCAATCTAGTAACATTTGTCTTCCAGCTGTACTTTCCAGATTCACTTAATTTACTGATTATTTAATTTTTTTTCTTTTCACCCACGCGGGGTGCCGGGGGGCCTCCCGGGAAGCCCTCGCCCACGGGCAGCGCTGACAGGCCGGGCCCCTCAGGACGAGCAGGCTTCAGCCGTGGGGGCCACCCGGCTTTGCCAGCGAGACCGAAGGTGTCGTGTCCCCCCCGTCCCGTCCCGGGCATCGCTTCGCGTTGGAGGAGACGAGAAGAGCAAACGACGGCGTGAAGGCGGTCGTGGCACGGGGTGCCGAGCCGCCGGCCCTCCCCGGCGCGGGGCTGGGCCCTCGCGGGGTCCCGCACCACGGCCCCGGGCAATGGGCGCCGCCTCCTACGAGACCCGGGGGCGGGGAAAGACTACAACTCCCAGAATGCCTCGCGGGCGGTGACGTGCCGGGCGGGGGCGGGGCGGAAGTGGGTTCCCGGTCAGAGCGGCCGGCCGGGCCCGGTTCCGGGAGTCCCTGTCTTGACGGCGGCGGCGGCGCGGGGAGAGGGGGGGGAGAAGATGGCGGCGGACTTGGAGGCGGAGGTGCAGGCCATTGACAAGAGCCTGCTGGAGTGCTCCGCCGAGGAGATCGCCGTGGTGAGGCGGCGGGGCCGGAGCGGAAGGGCGAGAAGCGGTTGGGGCGGGGAAGGAGCGGGGGCTGGCGAGGCCGGCGAGCGGCACCGGCCTGCCCGGCCGGCGCTGGGGCCGTGAGGGCCGAGGCGAGGCAGTGCCCGGGGGCGGGGGGGGCGAGCAGTTTTTCCGTGAAGGCTGGCTGTGAGGGCAGCCCTGGCTGGGAGCCGCGTCCCTTTCTGGCCTCGGCCTGCTGTTGTCGCCGGCGTCGCTATTGCAGCAGCCGAAATCGGTCGCAGCGAGCAGCCAGCTTTTCCTGTTGTTCTGGCTGGCGCAGGTGGCTCCCCAGCAAGCCGCCTGGACGTGGTCACCCCTAGCCGAGGGGTTCTCGCCTTCTGCAAGCAGCTGAGAAGTTCAGCTCTCCTGCCTAGTTTGCTCGCAGCTCTCTGCCGGCAGTCATGCCGCGACGTGAGAAGATCCCCCTCCCCTTAATTTAGGTGGATGTCTGACCCCAAATATGCTTTGTGGTGTTGAAGTTTAATTACAGGATTCTCCCTTCCTCCCCTGTATTTAAGGTGCAGTTCTGGCAAAAGATTGGACTAGTTAAGCTTAGGACTATTAGAATGGGACGTTTGTAGAATATTAGTAAAATCAATGTAATATTTGAAGTAATCTACTTTTGTTTATACGCTTTTCCTGCTTTTATGGAGAGTAGTTGAAAGGGAAGTGAAGTCTTGCGGGTAAAGTTTTCGGAGAAACTTGTTTCTGGCATAAATGCCAGATCTTACAGACACTTGTGCATTTGAGGAATTGGATTTGTGTGTTAAAATATTGGGACTGCTCATGTGTGTATCTGTCGGATAAGATCTTGAAGACCTGTCTGTGTATATTTCAATTAGAATTACATTGGCTGCTTTCCAAAAGAAAATAAAAGATAATGCTATAGTTCAGATTATCCTCAGATTATGCTGATATATCTACAGTGCAGACAAAGGTATGATTAGATGGGCAACTGTGCATAGTTAGCCATATCCTAGCTACTTTAGCTTCAGGATTAGTCTTCCTTCCCATCAACAGCAAACCCAATAATTCCATCAAGCACTTCATAAAGTAGCCCAAACTGAGCCCAAACTACCTTGTCTGTGTGAGCGGCAGATGTTTTTTTTGGGTCACACCGTAGATAAGCCCAAGGTAAACATGCACCAAGTGGAACACATTTAGGAATTTGCTATAGGTTCAAGTGCCAGCTTAAATTTAGTCAATTCTTTCTCATTTTTGTTCTCTGTCATTACCAGCACAAGCTACAACTCTGAGATCTATCACTGCCAAATCTACAGTGTGCTATCAACTAAATGCTGCTGGCACTGCCTGATTGTATATATAAACAACGTGCTTGGGTTTTAGCATTGTTTTTCTCACTCCTTTGCTGATAGCATTACTTTGCTGATAGCCCAATATTAACAAAACAAATGCCAGCCCAAAGCAATAGTTCTAGCACTTTAGCTTCAGTTTCTGGTTGGAACAACTTAACGATAAACTTCCAAAGAACAGCAATCAAAAGAATAAATTATCTGTAACAGAACATGAGCCTACATTGCAAATACCTATTTGTGTAGCTAAGAAAAACATAAATTGTACCTTTTAGCTTTTAAAACAGTAAACTGAGTTGTTTTATGGCTTGAGTTACATGTTTTGTTCTCCTAGTATCCCTTACTTAAATATGGATTTAATAGAAACCCTGATGGACCATTAGGTATTTACTTACATAAAGTGTTATTTGATCATTGCTTTTTGGGTTTTTTTTTTCCAGGGTAGTCAAAAATTGCTGCTGGAGAGTAAGTCTGAGGGGGGGAGCAAGTGAAGAGGAATACACTTCCCTTTTTAATAAAAACCTCTCTTGGGAGAGTAGAACATTAGCTTTTCTTAAATGTGACTTCAGGTTAGAAGAAAAACAAATACTAATTGAAAATTTGCCTAAATACAAAATGCTTTTGTTAAAGAACAAGTTCCAAAGTTCTGAGTAGTTTTGCTGGAGTTTGGGGCCTCCCAGGTAGTGATTTTAAAAAAGCAGCGCGATATATGGATGCACATGTATATGTTTCCAGTAACAATTTTACATGCACAACAGTACTTCGAATTGCCTTTCTGGTAGCTCTTGGAGTGACATCTCTTTCCTTGTCCTAGTAGCCTGTACTTCCTTATGATATTCTTTTAGCCAGGATCTGATTTTCAAAACTGTATGCACAGTTATGTCTATAGAACTGGCTCCACAAAGAGATTTAGGTGTGATGACGTTCAGTGTTGCCACACCTAACTTTCAGGGAACTACTCCCAGAATTTTTGGGACGGGAAAGCGGTTTACTCGAGGAACAAGAATTTAATCTGGCTGGGTATTTGTCTGAGCCTGTAGTGTAGCTAATATGCGCTGTGTATTTTCTAGATAGAAATTAGAAATGTACTGCTATATTAAAAGACTGAAAGGTATTTTGCTGAGAAAAATGCAGATGTAATAACTAATATGTGCCCTAGAAAACAACCTAAAAATGTTGGAAATCATGGAAGAAATTAAGTCAGTTTCACTGTGATTGCGTCAGTTCCTGGCAGAAGGAGATATTTGGCACAAATGATGAAAGGAAAGGAAAAGATTAATGACCTAGGGGAAAAAACCAAATCAAATTCTTAGTAATGCAAACTTTACTTTTTTTCATTTTTGTGCGGTGTTCTCTGAATCCTAGGGGGAATGGTGAGATTATCTGTAAACTTCTGTAGTTGGATACAGCTTCTTGGCAACCTTTTCCTCTGGACTTCCTTGGAAAAAATTGGAGCTTTGACCATCAAAGCTAGATCAATACAGAAAGTAGATAGATTATGATTTTAATAAGTCAAACTCAGGGAAAGAGAACTGAGGAGAGCATATTATTCTACTAAGAGCTGTACTGACAAATAAGTTTTTTTGTTTATATGAAGCTCTGCTTTAGAAAACATAGTCTGGTAAATGAAAATGCTACAGTATATTTAAAAAAAACAAACAAAAAACCACTAAAAATGCAGCCATTCTTAAATGGCACAAATCCTCTGCTGACTATGTATCCTGAAGAACTTAATACAACTCTGTTGTCTCAAACAAGTTCTTTAGAGTAAGTCATAAATAATTCAGAGTGAATCAAGCTGTAACATTTGATTACAAAACCCATTTATTTTGGTATAATTAATTCTTGGTTTTCATGTACAGTTTTAGGTTGATTGTGAATTCTTTTTCTGAATTTGCCAGGGGGTATCTGGCTGTCATATTTACAATGAGAAATGGCATACTAAGGCTGTTTACGTAACAAAGGATTTAATCAGTGCACCCTTGCAGTATGTGCTTGCGCCCGTTTGTTTCTTCTAAAAACCTTGCAGCCTTAATTTGCAATTTAAACCTTTATAAAATTGTAATCCACAAGGCAGAAATAAAACAAATGTTGTCCTAGAGGATTTTTTTATTCTATGTGTGTATACAAGGGAGAAAAACGTAGAAAGAGCTGTGAGGTTTTCAGTGGCTTATAACAGGTACAGTAGTTTGGCTTTTAAAAACTCTGTCAACATTGTTTTTTACAATTGATTGATGAAGAGAATTCATGGATCTAATGTCACACTTGAAATAGTAATTGATATGTTATTTTGGTGGTAGGAGAAACCAGAACCCCTTCATTTTCATGGGTAATTTGTTGAAATTAAATGAGAGAAGGACTGTTACCTAATGCTGTGTTTGCCATTCTCCTTGGACTTTTTGTCTTTGCCTGTTCCTTGCCAACTTCAGGCTTCTGCTGCTCCTCTGTGTCCCCAGCTGGCAGCATCAGTCTGCACTCCAAAGAAGTGCAACCAGGATAGTGTAGGCCTTATCCTAAAAGTCAGTGCTAATGTTGGGACGTTTTACTGGTCATGCATCCCAGGGGAAAATTTTTAAGAATTTGGTCTCTTAAATCTTGTGATTTTTTAAAAATAATTTTTTATGTCAAAAGGGTAAAATCTGCAAGCAGAGAAACAAATGATTCCTAATGTCTGTATTCTGTGATCATGCTTAAAAGGAAGCATGGCTTTCTAGTTTTGCAATGTCATTTTAGATTTTTGATTTAGAAATAAAAAAGTCATCTTGATGGATAGAACTATGTTTGCTATTTTTACTAATGAACAATTTGTGTTCTCGTTCCTTTTAATTTAAAAGAAATGGCTGCAAGCAAATGACCTTCAGAAAGAAGTATACCAACATCTGGCCTATTATGTACCAAAAATTTACTGCCGGGGTCCTAACCCTGCCCCACAAAGAGAAGACATGCTGGCACAACACGTTTTGCTGGGACCAATGGAATGGTATCTTTGTGGTGAAGATCCTGCATTTGGTTTTCCAAAGCTTGAGCAAGCGAACAAACCTTCCCATCTCTGTGGCCGTGTTTTTAAAGTGGGAGAGCCTACATATTCTTGCAGGTAGTTCAACTTAGCATTGTGAAGTATTTATAATTTGTGAACTCATAGAACATTTTTTGATAAGAATGTACTGTCCTAATGAAAAGTTAATACCCCAAATGTATTTTTAAAGTAACCTTGCAGTGTTTCATGACAGGTGGGACCAGGGGAAAATTAACACACTACAGATTTGTAAATGGAAAAATATTAATTAGTGTAATGTGGAGTTTTTTCTGTACAAAAGAAATGCAAGATTAAGAAAGTGGTTGGGGAGAACTGTCAGTGTGATCAGAAGTAAGTGGGCAGGTGTACGTTCATGTAATTCAGGTGTTTAATATCAGCTGTTAGTCTTGATCCTGTATTTTAGACCTTTTTCCATGACCTGTTCCTTCCCTAACTCTATCTCTAGATCTCTCTAAAAATACCATTTTACTTGAAAGAGGACAGTAAGTTACTAACCAACTGCAAGTATTTTAAAAATCTTCAGTTTTAAGCCAGTGTATTACTATCTGTATATTCGTTGTTTTATCGTCTTCTCTTTCCTGAACCATCTGTAGTTTAAGTTCAGTTTGTACCATCTCTGTCACAGATTCTTCTTGTTTTGTATGGTTTTTACTACTCTTTTGGACACTTGGTGGGATGACGGGGGAGAGGGAATGTCTGTCTTATTTCGAGGGTTTATTTTTCTGGGTTTCCATTGCCTTTGTTTACAAGGAGAGAATGACTGTAGAAGAATTCTACTCTCCAACGCTCTCTTCTTCTACAAACATGGTACCTTATTGGCCTTATTCACTGAAGTTCTGATTTGGGGTAGACTTGAGATACTTAACTGAGCACGCTGCCTCTTCTGCATTTCTGTTTCAATGATGAGTTAGAATAGGTACTTTTGGAAATGTTTTGAGACCTCTTATCTTGAGGTGGACGAGATTAAATTGGTGGGTACTTTAGATACTTTCAACCACTAAGAAAACTCCGTCTCCTCTCGCGTGTTCTTAGATTCTTCCTTCACACCTGTGAAAAAGTGGAGAGATCGGGCTAGGGAGGCTGAAGACTATCAGAGGCTATAAAAAGAATTTCCACAGTTTCTTTAGTACCTTTTTGTGAAATCTGGTCCCAAAGAACTAAAAAAACGAACCTCAGAACCAGTGTTTTAATTCAAGTCAAATTGCATTGCAGCCAAGAAGTAATATGTTCTTCATATGGACTACTGAAAACTGTGGGAGTTCTGTTAATTTCTTCTAAACACTTCCTTTTTCAAAACCAGCAACTCGGTTATGTAAGGTATATCCTTGAGAATACTATCAGGTATGATGAAAACATAGAATAATGCAATCCATCAATGTAGAATCTAGAGAATGAGTGAAGGTACTGTTCATACATAGGGTCTTTGTTTCATTAGAAAAACGATTTAAATACAGAAATATAATCATAATGTCATTCAGATTAGAAAGGATGTCTTGGTAGGCCATCTTGTCTAATCTTCTGCTCAAATCAGGGTCAGCAGTGAATACAGAGTATTTTTTCTCTTGCTTCTATCAATAATAGAGTCTCATCTTCTTTTGATTAAGTACTGAACATAGATATAAAACTGTTAATGTTTCTTGTTGCATGTTAATAATTTTCTTTGACTTATAACTGGTAATGAAGAATAATGAGAGTTTAAATTAAACTTTTGTGAGATACAGAAAAGAATTGTTTTCTGAGTCCATGAAATACATTAAAAGCAGTGGCTTTTTGTCCAGTTGTGAAGCTTACAGGTCTGCCTCTGCTTCAGGTATAAGCATCCTTATTTGTTTGAGAAGTTACTTGGCAAATGGTACTGAGTTTGTAAGTATATTGCCACAAGTTTAGGGCTCTGAAGAATCAATACCCAATATTGTAGCACTGATCTACCCAATTCTGTAAGCATATTTTTGAATTCTTTTTAATTAAAAAAGAAAAGAAAGAAATGCCATGAACATAAATGATTCTAAAACAGAAGAACTTTGTATAACTTATATTTGACGTTTTTACCTTTACTGGCTGCTCTGGAGAAAACAAATGTGAAAATGGTACTTTATGCGTTGTAAGTCATGGTTGCCTGATTATTTTTCAGTGATTACCTGGTTTAATTTATTTGGTAAAATGAAATTAAGAGAATTCTTGATAATAATATTTCATAGGATCCCTGGTGTTTTTTGTTGTTGGTTTTTGGAGTTGTTTTTTTTTGAACAAAACAAGTTTTTTCTCTGAATTCTTGTTTTAATAATAACCATCATAATACATTCTGTGGTGGTTTGGGCCAGATTGGCCCAATCAGATGGAACGACAGATGCTCGCTCTCTCCTGCTCCGCTTCCGAAGGGAGGCAGAAGAGAGAGAGAGAAAAAGAGAGACTTAAGGGTTTTTAAGGAACTGAACTGCTTTAATGAAATATTAATAATAAAATAATAAAAAGAAAATCATGAAATATATACAAAACCATATCAAGCTCCCAGAATGACAGTCACATCACCAGCAGGCACTGGGGAAATCCCAGACTGGACTCAGTGATGGATGGGAACTGGACTCCAGATCTGGATTCAGGATTGGGATCAAAGGCAGACAAACAGACATACTCTTCCTCAGACACCGGCCCTTGAAGAAAGAGGGCTGACCCTTTGATCCCAGAGCTTTTATACTGAGCATGAGGCAGATGGGATGGAATACCCTGTTGGTCAGTTTTGGGTCACCTGTCCTGTCTGCTCCTCCCCACAGGTGTGACCCCTCTACGCTTTTCCACCTCCGACCCTCCAAAGGGGCAAGTAACAAAGTTGACTGGCCTTGGTTGTTATAGCAATAAGTATAAGCAGGAGCCTCTCTGCATCCCATTCCTCGGCATCAACTATAAACATGGGTCTTATCACTCTGGCAGTGAACAGTTTTCTGCACAACATGCTGTTAATTTCAGCGGTTAGAAGAGGCCTAGCTAAAAAGTAAAGTTACTGAACAAAATTGGTCCTGTTTTACCTCAAACCAGGACACATCCGTTCTCTTGACAGTTATTTTTACATTGCAAAACCTGACTCCCGTAATCTTGAGTTGTCTTGAAGTCAGTTGCATTACATATGTTCATGTCTTTTCATTGTTTCTCAGGGAGACAGTTAAATATAATTCATAATTGTCTCATTCATTTGTTTAGCCCCTTTTGCTAGAAATATTACTTCTATCTAATATAGCAGTGCTTGTAGACAGGACCTTATTATGGTTTCTGATCTGGTTGAGGAAATTGCATTCTTGGACCTCTTCAGTGAGCTTGTAGGGCTAAACTTATAAGCAGAGGTTTGATCTAATCTGTTGTGTGCTATCTTTCCAACGTTCAGTGAAAAAGTATCTTCTCTGGAGATTGTTAATGCTTGTACTCTGTACTTGAGAGAACTTGCTTGGGTTTATGCTATATACCTGTTTGTACTGTGCTCTGTAATTGATCTGTTTACTTGCTTATATACTTACCTCACCTTTTGAAGGCAATGGCTATATTGCCCAAATATACCTGCTACCCAGACAATATTTCAAAGCCTCTTCTGTTATGAGAACAGATTTTTTTCTCCTCCATTTGTTTCCCCTCCTTGGAAACCATCCCTTTCCTCTTTCACAATAATATATACGTTAGTCAGAAGGTTCATATTGGTGATACTTGAAAATTACTTGTTGTAAAATATGTAATTAAAGGCAAAAACATCTGTTAAATGCTTCTCTCTTTTTTTTTTTTTTTTTTTTTTTTTTTTTTTTCTTTTTTGTTGTTGTTGTTGCTGTTTTCAGAGACTGTGCAGTCGACCCAACTTGTGTCTTATGCATGGAGTGCTTTCTTGGAAGTATTCATAGAGAGCACCGATACAGGGTTAGTAATACTGCTCAAGTATATGATGTAGTCATTAATAATTTTGTAAGTGTATGAAACTCCTTGTTTAAAGTTTAAGAATGTATACATAATTTCAAAATGTTGGATGAACATAAAGTTTGGAATTATGTCTGCAGTAATCTTATAAGAACTTAAGTGTTTTGATCTGAGTGTAAATTCTGAAAGTTAACACTTCAGAATATTGAGCAATTAAGCTTAACTGTTGTGCATAAAATTTACAAATGTTATTTTTAACATGTGCCCTTTAGTGAATTTTACAGCATTAGAGTTGTTTTTTGTCTTGCTTTGACCTTGATGTTTGACTATTTTTAAAAGGTACTGAAAAACCTTTATTAAGAAACCACTTTTATTTAAAACTTATTTCCTTTAAACATCTGATTTTTTTATCAAATTCTGCACAATAGCAGGATTTTTGTTTGTTTTTAAACATAAAGTTAATAGAAAACTAAAACCGTAGATGCTGGTTATTTTAGTAATATACCGCTGTCAGTAGTACACACTAGTTAAAAAAACCCTACAAACAAATCCAAGGCAGTTCTGGTGTGTTTTTAAAGTAAGCAGCTAAGTGAAAATTACCAGCGTGGCCTTTCTGTAAATCTGTTTTTGACAATACCGCACTGCTGTTAATGTAAATCCGATCACTGCATGCTTACCCTGAGCACTAGGATTTAGGAAGAAAAACCCTAAACCCAAATACAACAACTTGCCCCAAGAAACCAAACCCAATTTGCTGGTATCAGCATACATCCCGTATGTAGGTTTTTAGTTTGCAAGTTTAATGAATTAACAAGTCTAGGTGATATCCCAAAGTGTAAACAACTGTTCTTTCAAATGTCCATCTGATTTTGTTGATAGTGTAGGATGTACCTGTATGTACAGAATGTACCTGTGTGCTAAAAATAGGTGAAAGAATAGTTCTTCTATGAATCACTTAATATTTGTCGTTCAAAAAATGTATTGTTACGCTTACTAATTTGAAGTGAACTTAGCTTTAAAATCAGTTTTATTAAAACAGTGTAAATATATCAGTGCAGTTTCCAGATAGTTTTTTCTATGCTTACTAAGACTTACGTGAACAATTATTAAATTTTGTCTGTAAACTCCTGTTACTGTAAACAGCGCAGCTTTTACTCACTGTATAATAGTGCTATATGAAACAACTTTAGCTTTGTTTAGATTAAAAATATGAGAATCTGAAATACTACAGATGGCATTGCAAGTAATAAGTTCAGAAAAACTGAAAACCAGAAAAAAACCACAGCCTTCAGATGGAGCAGAATGGGGGTGTTTGAAGCTTTTTTTTCCGCCCTCTTTTCTTTTGGCATAGGCAGACCAATGAAATAGATAAGCTTTTAGCCATCATAGAAGCAGACATGGTTTCACTGTGCTTTTTTAACATGGTACTGGCTAAAGCTATCAGGTGTTGTTACTGTGCTTTTGTAGTTTAGCTATGACTACTCATTTCTTAATGTGCATGTATGTATATGCATATGCACATGAATTGTTTTTAAATAATTTTAGATGACAACATCGGGTGGAGGAGGTTTCTGTGACTGTGGTGATACAGAAGCTTGGAAAGAAGGTCCTTACTGTCAAAAGCATGAACTGAACACTTCAGAGACTGCAGAAGAAGAGGTAATAACAATTGAGGCATTGCGTTTCAAAACATTGTTAACTGTGTATATATGTGTGTGTATACATAGATTGTTCATATGAGGTTATTTTTAGTCTTGTATACCATGCATGAGCAATGGGAGGAAATGTAATAGTAATATATGAACCACACTATGTGTTAGACAAAATTAATATCTTGTCTAAGGAGTTATTTAGAATGACATTTTCTACTTGAAGGCTTTATTCTGTATGTTCTTGGTCACCTCTGCAGCTTTACTTCTGTGTCTTCGTTTTTCTGTTTTATTCTGAAAGGTGAAGGGAGTCTGCCATGTGAGAGGGAAAAAAAAAAAAAGTCTGTATGTTATCATGTGGCCTGCAGAAGCCAAATTAAGCTGTCTGTGCAACATAAGTTCTGATTCTTACCAAAGTAAAGTGCATAGATTTTTTTAAAATCAGAATAACTTGCTGTTACAGGAAAGCTGTAATGGAGGTATAAGATAGAGGTATATAAAAGCTTGTTTGGTATGGAATCATAGAATCATTTTGGTTGGAAGAGACCTTTAAGATCATCAAGTCTAACTGTTAACCTAGCATTGCCAAGTCCACCACTAAACCATGTCCCTAAGCACCATGTCTACATGTCTTCTAAATACCTTCAGGGATGGTGACTCAACTGCTTCCCTGGGCAGCCTTTCCAATGCTTGATAACCCTTTCAGTGAAGAAATTTTTCATAATATCCAATCTAAACCTCCCCTGACGCAACTTGAGGCCATTTCCTCTTGTCCTATCATTTGTTACCTGGGAGAAGAGACTGACCCCCACCTCAATACAACCTCCTTTCAGGTAGTTGTAGAGAGTGATAAGGTCTCCCTTGAGTTTCCTTTTCTCCAGACTAAACAACCCCAGTTCCCTCAGCCGCTCCTCATAAGAAGGTAAATAGAGAACATATCTTCACCATTTCTTATAGCATAACAGGAGGCAGTGCTGCTGCTTAAGGTTTGCCTTTGCTTTTGGTGACTGATAGTTCTCCATACCCTAGATAAGTTTTAAATGAAGCAAAAAAAGAGAAATGGCAGTTATTAACATTCCTGTAAAGCTTCCAAATATTCCCAAAGAATCTTGGGGGGAGGGGGTGTGGGTAAACTTACTGGTACAGGTGAATTTCTGACTCTCAAGGGTTTCCTGTAGATAATGCAGACTGAAGTTCTGAAAAGATTATTGTGACCATTTTTATACAACATAAACTGTAGTCAAACACAGAATTTGGTATTAGGTAATCCTAAAACAGAAACTGAGATACTGTTGAAGATTTTAATTGGCTAACAATTACACATACATCAAATGATTGAGTCAGTGACCCAATGTATAGTATATGTCAAGGTGACCTCGAGGGCATGCAGTATTCCCATTCTAGCTTTGTAGAAGAGGGACTAGTTGTTCTGAACATCAAAAATTTGAAATGGTAGAAGAAGAAGAATCCTTTCAGAGAAGAGGTTTTTAATGTTTTCTATTCACACACAAATCCCTTGAAATGGATTGGAAAGAAATGGCAGCAGCAGTACCTGTACTATCTGATTCAGAGTTGGCAGTGGTTCTCATTTGCTCCTCCAAAAAGTAGTGCCTTTGACTTTGCAGACTGAGGCAGCACTACTCTTCCTCCCCCTCCTCATTTCAGTTCCCCCACCTGCAGCAGCAGCCATTCTGCTCTGGCGGAGAGAGGACGAGTTTATAGTGGTGGCTGCAGACATTAAATGGAGGGCACCCTGGAGAGTGCAGAATGGGCACAAGTGGGTGGCATGGTCCACCTCCAAAAGGGGAACAGCTGTCTGTGAATAAGACTGAGACATGGGCAAATCATTATGAAATACTTAGTTGCATTTAAACATTTAATTATTTATATACCACAGCATGTAAGAGAAGCGCATTGTAAATCATGATCCCAATGTGCTGGATGTTGTATAAGCTTGGATAGATAAGTCTTCTGCCTCTAAATGCATGCTACATATAAAACAAGACAGTAGATGCATAGTGGTTTGTATTCTGCAGTTTACTAGTATTGGTAAGTGGAACAAAAGATATGTTTTTGAAGGCATCATGGGAAAAGCAGATTTTAATACAGCTGAGGTTAAAAGTTCTTCAGAAGAGCTATCTTAGAAGGTATGCAAAAGTGGGAGCAATAAAAGTGAAAATGGAGAAATTGTGAAAAATTAAGTGGGTGATCAGAGGCAAGTTAACATTTAAGTATTGAATGTTAGATTACTGCTTTGGTGATTCAGTGAAGAACTGGAAAAAGAAAACATGATGATTATTAAGTCTATTCCTTTCAAATGTAAAGTCATTTAAAGATAGACATCATTAAAGGTGCTACATTGTCTTTGACAAAGAGAGGTGCAAATTTCACAATTCCTGTTTTGAATGTCATTTAACTTCTCAGTTGCTATTTATATTTATTTTCCAGGATCCTCTTGTGCACTTACCAGAAGATATGGTGGCCAGAGCTTATAATATTTTTGCCATCGCATTCAAATATGCAGTAGATATATTAACATGGGAAAAGGAAAATGAATTGCCTGGCCTAGAAATGATGTAAGTATAGTAATTGTCTTCTGCCTTTTAAAAGATTGCAGATATTTACAATAGAAAATGCAAATTCTGATTTTAAGTATCTTTTCTGCCTTTCCTGAAATTGCCAGGAATATTTTGTAGACAGTGGACTAAAGTAATTTTAATAGAATTGTTTTTCTCATGTTTTTTACTTTTGTGATTATACACCCATCTCTCTCCATAGCAATGATGAAACAATGTTTTTGATGCCTTTGTTTTCTTCATATTGAAAAGAAAGTATTAGTAAAATACAATACCCTAAAACAAGTGGTGGGTTAATTTCTTATGATCAAAGTTACTGAAATTCTGATGACAAAAATATTGTACTTTTGGTGATCCACTTATTACAAATTTCAAAGCATTACAGAACGTTTAAGTGTATTGGAGCATCATAGTTATCATGGATTCATTTGTGGTATCTTGTTAGTATCTTCTTTTACTTTGTGATGTGGGAGTAAGAATGCTGTGTGAATAAATGATGGGAATCAAAAGATTGTACTGAATCTGTGTAAGCTTAATAAGTTGTGGTTTTGAGGATTGTTGAGTTTGGGCTTTTTAAGATACTGCCAAGTTTTTATTGTCTAATAGACCTTTATGCAATATTGGGAAAACAGGTGTGGCGAAATAATGCCAAGACCAGTGAAGTCTCTAAGAAGCAATGGGGGAATGTATTGAGCACAGCTGCACTGGAAGGAAATGTATTTTCCTTAGTACGAAACTATCAATTCATAATCAACAAATGTTCAAAAATAATACTCAGACTTAAGTATTGTCGTAAGATTTTGCTCGTTTTGGACTTAATTCTGCAGGAAAGATGCACATTCATATAGAAGTTAGGGGGTGGTCAGTCCTTTTCAAATAAATTTTTGAGATATCTTCCAGTATAGCAAAAGAAGCCCAGGCCTGGGTTGTCTGCTTGGTGAAAAACTTTGTTTAAACTAGAAGTTGATTTTTTTATTTTTTTTTTTTTAATTACATTACCTTGAATTATATAAATTCAATCCATGTTTTGAAGCGAGAAGAGTGACACTTACTACTGCATGCTGTTTAATGATGAAGTCCATACCTATGAACAAGTTATTTACACTCTTCAGAAAGCTGTCAACTGCACGCAAAAGGAAGCTATTGGTTTTGCAACAACAGTAGATAGAGATGTAAGTAAATTAATTACTAGAACTTTTAATTATACTTATCCTAATATTTATTTTATATGACTACACTTAACTTCAGTTTCTTTTCCCAAAGAGTGTGGTTAATGTGATTGACCCCTGTGTGTCAGGCCACTCTAAAATGTCTTAAGTCATTGGCCGGTCCAAACCAGACCTAATATTGAATATATGTTTCAGTGTAACTGTATTCCAGTAAGTCTTGCGAGTGTAGATAGCAGGGTGTCTCTCACTCCTCTGTCAAAGGACAGGCAGCAGCTTTTGCTCATCCCTTACTGTACACCAGGGAGTGAACATTGAGAGCCCCTATATGTGCTCTAAGCACAGGAAATGCTTCTCAGAGTAACACCGATCAACCGAGGGATAAAAATTGATAATCAACTGCTTTTGTTCCAGTGCTTATGGAACTATTTGTGGTTTTTTTTATTTGTTTAATTTTCTTTTTCACAATTGTCAGATGACAATGACAGGAAAAGCATTTCATACAGTGTTTAGAAAGAACAATGAATTCAGAATCACTACATGCTGAATATAATTTTAACTAGTATGTTGGTCTCAGAAGCACTTTGTCAGCTGTATTTGTAGTCTGGCTTGTGTGCATTTTTTTAAGAAAGGGACACTTCTAGGGACAACTGCATCTTGTTATTTGTACCATGAGCCTGTAACCGGTTGCTATGAAAATGAGTGTCATTTTATATTGTTTTGTTGGCTCGTGCCTTTTTTTGGGGCGTGGTGTGGGGAGAAGTCTCTTCCAAAATGGCAATGAGAGCGTCATTTTTGGTTGTTAAAGTACTTCAAGAAGGTCAGTGGAAAAGGCAGTATAGCCACTTTATATTACTTAACACTGAGCTAGATTTTGGTTTTGTGTCATCACTACTCTGTTTTTGTGATATCAGCAAGCAAAAGATTCCCGTCTGATCCCTGAATGTGTGCTGATTTGAGCACGTGCTGTGTATTGTAGGATCCACTTTGGAGTTTTTTTGCCTACTGTTGATCCCTGTCCTCCTTCTAAATACATACGTGAATGCATAGCTACATGTGCATATGTGTATGTATGTAACAGAAATGAGGTTATGCCTGAAACAATGAAATGGCATCAGACCAGATCTAAAATCTCAGTAAGCTATTCTGTCTATAAGACACCATAAATTGAATCAGCTATCTATTTTAATGTATGTATTGACAGTATAGAAAGACTGGAAACCTAGTTTTGAAATAAACCAAGTGCTTTAGTTGTATGTTTAAAAGACCAATTACCTTTAATACCTACTCTTTACAAGGCATTGAAATGTCTGAAATATCTTTAAATTCTACCAAAACTAATGATTGATGCATTAGCACTAAAGATAAGTTTACAGTATTTTAAATAAAAGTGTGATGATTACATCTTAAAAACAATATTATACACAGAAAATTTAGTATGACAGATAACTGCATATATGATATAATTTTATTTTATTTTTAAAAGTATAGGGTGCATTTTGGAAATTCAAGTATGTAACTATCTCCAGTACTTTAAAAAAAGAAAATAGCGTGAAAGAAAGAGTGGTTAACGTGCATCTGAAACTTTTATACTAATGTAAAAAACAGCACTTGAACTTTTTGTGTAGAAGCCACTGGTAATGTTACTTCTTTACAAATTTAAAGGGACGTAGGTCTGTTCGATATGGAGACTTTCAGTACTGCGATCAAGCAAAATCAGTAATAGTGGTAAGTAATATTACCTACGTCTTTGCCTCATCTTAAGCAAAAAGAGGCTTTGCTACACAGTTTTGTGATATTGTTACCATAATGACTCTATATTTTAATAATACAAAGTGTTGGAGATGCGATTTACAATACACACAGTAGACATATCAAAATACAGATTCATGCTCTGCATTGGGTTTTTTTGTTGTTTTTTCTACTATGATATACCTTGCACCCAAAATCATTTCTTAAAAAGAATTTCTGAGACAACTTTTCCCTTCAGAAAATAGAGTTTGATCAGGAACTTAAAATGTAATCTTTTAGAATTGCAAGGTTAAACTATTTTAGTTTTTCTCCTATAACATGGTGTTTGCATCTTTCACAATGGAAATTGTTACTGATTGAATCCAAGTGTGAAACTACAAATACACTTCATTTTGTGTGTCTGTATTTATAGGTGTGTATATATATTCATAATACCTATGTATTACAAGGTTCTTCCATGTAAGAACACGGGAATAATATTTTCTATTTAATTTTTCTTTAACTGCTGCAGTGCAGTACTTAATCACATGAAAGAAATAGTTTGTGCGTAATACTACTACCACTGAAAAACAAATACTGCAACTAGAGTTACTGGCCTTAAACTATTGAAGGTATTTTGAAAACATTAACATATCTTTAAAGTTGTGCAGTATTTTTAAGTTGTCACCTATGCAGTCAAAGAAAAAAATGGCTTTTATGTGTAATGTCTAACTATTAATGTTTCTAACACAGAGATGAGGGGAAACTCTTCCTTGTTTTAACTCTGTGTGTTTAATTTGTGTCTTTGAAATAGTCCATGGGCAATCAGTTTCTTTCCTTGGTGTGCTGCTGTGTGACTTGCATTTCATGTTGTGAGGAACAAATGTGCATGGCTGTCGTAGGTTGTGCATGGGACTGCTTATCAGTAAAATGCAGCAGATCAGTGTGTACCTTGATAAGAGGCCAAGAGTGGAAAATAGATTGGCCTAAATATGTTAATATTGCATAGTAAGGTTCTTCAAATATTAATAGGGTAAACAAAGTTCAGACTTTTTTGGCTTTGTTTCTTCCCTATGTAGGTGTTAGTAATTAGAACATTTATTAATATTATAAATTATTGAAATTAATCATAGGAATGCTGTGTTTCTGTACAGAAATATATGCTAGTCCTCACTTAAATATGCATTACTTCCTTCTTCCTTTTCTTTTTAAGAGAAATACCAGTCGTCAGACAAAGCCATTGAAAGTACAAGTTATGCATTCATCTATTGTTGCCCATCAGAGCTTTGGTCTGAAGCTCCTAACTTGGCTTGGCAGTGTTATTGGATATTCAGGTGGGCAAACTCTAACTTTTTTGAGATAAGTTAGAGAGTATTTGTGAGGCAAGCTAAATTTCTGAAGCAATGTTGTCTACGTATTTCAGATATGTACTATATAAGACAAAGCCATTAATAACTTGTCAGACTTCATTCTATTTTCTCTTATTGGAGTGCTGTTCTGAGTTCTAACTTCCATATGAAAACGCTACCAGTCTTCTCGGATACTGTTTTTTGTGTAGTTGCTGTTGAACAGAAGCTGAGAATTGCTGTCAAACGCTGTATGCCAACAAGCTATTTTTCAGTCCCTAGTTCTTTTTAAATGAATGCAGTAAGCTGAAAATAACCTGTCTGATTAGATAAAACAAAGTTATTCAGAAGTAATTTGATGAATGATGATGAAAGTGATTGCTTCAGATTTTTTGCTAAGTAGAACAACAGGGAAAATGCAAGGATGTGTGGAGGTTTTGCGGTAAGTATAGAAGCCAACAAAGTATTAATCAGGTACTTAGAGGTTTCTTCAAAGGAATCAAGATGCACGGTATCATTTTTATGGGAAGGCTCTGTCACTGTTTTGACTTGGTTCTTCCTTTGTCCTGTTGAATCATAAGGTTGTGAAGATGTGGAGCATGAGGGGAAATAAAAGGAAAATGCGTCAAACTGCTGATATGTAGAAATGTAGATACAGTTCCCAATGCACTTTGTGTTCTATGCATCTGTAAATGTTAATAAGAATTATTAGCAAAGCACACTCAGTTGTAATATTGCATACATGTTCTGCGTAGTTGCACCGTTTCTTCATGTTGTATGTTTTATTAGACTGATAGTTGAAAAACTAGCCAAGACTTCAGGCACAGGATCTCTATATCATGTTAGCTTTTTTGGAAGATAAGTAGTTTGTGTTTGTGTAAGTTAATTTTTAAAGATACGTAAATCAAACTTTGGAAAAGTTATGGTAGCAGTTTGTTCAACTATTTGCCAGTGTTGCTGGCAAATAATAGGTATTAATAGAAAGGAGACACAGGAAGATGTTTAATTTCTGAGATAAATTTTCCTTTCAGCGTAGCATGTAGGCAGACACTCTTATTTTCTTAAAGCCCTGTTTTGTGCCATGTCATTTGTGCCAGGTGCCAAAGTCACTAATTTAGAGCACTAAATTACAGTTGCAGAAAAGTAACTTGAATATGTTAATGGAGTATCAAATTACAGATGAAAGCATTGAATTTATAGTTTGATTTGTGTGTCTGGTATTTCTGAAATTCTGCAGAGTTCACTTCATTAAATGCAGTGTCCTTTGTGATTCAGAAGGACAAAAATAATGTTTGGTGGTAAGCAGTATGCATATGTTTTTTCTGTGACCTGTGTGCTCAACTACTTGAAATGCCTTACACACCTTGGCATGCAGTCTTGCAATGTACTCTGGAGGCTGGTTTTGTGAAATGCACTCTTGAAAAAGTTGGTTTCCCTCAGCTGTTTAACAAACTGTTGTGGTTTAACCCCAGCCAGCAACTAGGACCATGCAGCCATTCCACTCCCTTCCCCACCCCCAGCCCTTCCCCAGTAGGGTAGGGAGAAGAGGGAGAAGAAGGGGAAAAAAACCTCATTAGTTGAGATAAAGACAGTTTAATAGAACAGTAACAGAAGAGAAAAGAATCATGGTAAAAGAATATACAAAATTGTGATGCAATGCTATTCCTCTCACCACCCGATGATCGATTGCCTGTCCCAAGCAGTGATTGTGGATTCCTGCCCCCCCGGCCAACTCCCATTTATATACTGAGCATGACGTCTATGGTATAGAATATTCCTTTGGCCAGCTTGTCCTGTCTATGCTCCCTCTCAGCTTCTATGGGAAACTGAAAAAGTCCTTGACTTAATGTAAGCATTACTTAGCAGCAACTAAAACAGTGTGTGTTATCAACATTATTCTCATACTAAATCCAAAACACAGCAGCTACTAGGAAGAAAATTAACTCTATCCCAGCTGAAACCAGGACACAAACATACCCAAACATCTAGATTCTGCTCAATAAGCAGAATCAAACAGCCTATTACTGTTCGTCTGTAACATGGGGTAATAGAATTGCACTGCTTAGGTGGTTACACTTAAATGTCCCTGACCAAAGGGCAGTTGGCAGGTGGAGGGGTCTTCTGCTGTGCCACAAAGTTAGGTTGGATGATTGCTGTGAAAGGAGTGTCAAACCCTTGTCAGTGAATAAAGGGAAAAACCTTACTATAGAACTTTGTCACAAGCTTGACTACCACATCCTTTCTAACAAATGTCAGTTCTTCAGGAGTAAGCATCTGTTTGCCAGTTGTTGAACAATGCTGTAGTTTCCATTAATTTGTTACCCTTCATAACCGTACTTGGAAAAGAACTCTGCAAGGCAAAAAGACCCCCAAACTGCTACAGGGGTTCATAGACTGTGTAGAACTGCACCATGCAGCGCGTGGTATGGTGTACATGGCACTAAGCCACTGCCGGCTCTGTCTAAGAAGCCGAGATGGCTAAGCGATGTGCAGAAACAAGGGCTAATGCATGTAAGTCATAGAGTTGTTTTAGTGAATGTGGATTACCTGCAGTGCAAAGCTAGGTTGAACATTGTTAATATGAGCATGTCTGTGTTTTGTTCTGTTGCAGGTGCAGGCTTGTCTGCAAGCGTATAATAACTTACATGTTCATATAATAACAATTATTATGTGCTTTCCATTAGAAAAAAATATGTAGAGAAGCTTTAAAATAATAGCAGCTACTATGTGTAAACAAAACCACACATATATGAGTATATGAATCGTTTCATATATGAATTATATTTTCCCTTTGATAGGACTCTAAACAGGAAAAATATAACCTATAAAATTAGCTGCTATATAATTATTTCTTATATTAGTAAGCCAGCAGCACTTTTAGGAAAGCACATTTTTATTTGATAACTTTGAAACGAATCCATGTGTTTGGCAATCTTCACAGGGTTCCTAATGTTCCACAGGGTTAGTGTGAAACTTGCAAGGTATAAAATATTTGTGTTTCTGTCAGCAAAATATGAGCAGTGTTATTCAGTTGTCAAGGAAAAGAGGGCCCTATGGTTTCTACTGTGTCTTATGAAAATTCCAGTATGTCAAAATAATGTACAAGTTTGTGTTTAAGCTATAACTAACTTGTATAATTTTTCTTCATTAAGATGGTCTTCGTCGAATATTGTGTCAGGTTGGTTTACAGGAGGGGCCAGATGGTGAAAATTCTTCTCTTGTGGATAAGTTGATGCTGTATGATTCTAAACTGTGGAAAGGTGAGTTTTCTCAAACTTCTGGAAGTTATTAAAGAATGCTATGCATAAAAGTTTTCCCCTTACTGTATCTGCTAATGCTTGATCATTTTTACTGTGGTGTATTATAGATAGAATTGCCTGATCTGTTATAATCTGTCCCTTCATGATGCACTCCAAATACATTGAAGACAAGAACATAAGGAGACCATTTGGTGATGGGATTGGTTTTAGATCTAATTTCTCAAAGTAGTCTGAAATTAAGGCTGACTTGAATACACGGATGACAGTGATAGTTAAGTGATTTGGGGGTTGTCTACTTTGTAGGATCTCAGCATCTATATCATATGTACCAAAATGCCTCTTTTTCAGGTATAGGGCAGAGGTTTTCTGCTTTGATTTGTGTTTGTGTTCATGAGATACTATGATCTATGTGTCCTTCCCTTATTTAAACAAGAATACAGTATTTTGAAGATTGCTGCCTTCCCCCCAGTTGTTCTTGTTGCTCTACATTTCTGAGGTACAGATATGCTAGAGAGTAGTAACATATCTTTGTGGTCTGTCTTGGGAACTTCTTGGAGCAGCAATAAAAGAAGAAAGGTGGAAAGTGGATGTAGTGTGGAGAAAATTATTCTTTTAGGTTTTGTTTATCTTGTGTGAATGAATTTCTGGCACTCAGGTTTTTTAATTCTTTTTTTCCCCCCTTGAAAATGTCATGATCTGAAAGGTACTGCTTTTGTGGACCATTACAACATTTTTAATACAGGTTTTCTTAGGCTAATGTCTTTCCTGTAAGCAAAGAGTAACTTTTGCATTTCTTATTTCAGCATCAATATTTGTCTACTTTTTCATGTATTCCATAGTTACTCTGCATTAAGGAAATAGCGTAATGGCTTTTGACTTAAAAGTGACCTACAGAAAGAAATGGTACATACGTGCATATATTTCCAAGCTACATACAGTCAATTCTCATTTGTATTGATAATATTTTCTGGGATGCTGCTCACACAGACTAGAAATTCATATAGCTAAGCTGTTTATTTTGCAGAGTTGTTCACAACTAGCAGAATTTATTGCAGTTCCCAGGACTTCTTATAACAGCATGCTCTTTTTTTCCCTGAGTCATCCAAATCCTCTGTTTATCCTGAGGAGGAATAGACTTCCATTCTTGTTTGCCTGACTTGCCTTATTTAAAGGTTTTTGTTCCCATTCAACAGCTCAATGTTATACAGGAGTAATAAATAATGTCACTTGAAGAATTTTGTTTTATGTATTCTTCTTCATCCTTTGCTATCATTCAACAGACTTAATCAAAGCAGCTTCTGCTCTGAAATGCACACTTACCTCATTCTGTGAAAGTTTACTTTTCTAAATGTTTCCATAATGCGTTGATAGAAAATAGTGACGTGATGTTTCATTAATTTTTCTTGACAGGAGCTAGAAATGTGTATCACCAGTTATTCATGAGCAGTCTACTTATGGATTTGAAATACAAGAAACTTTTCGCTATCCGCTTTGCAAGAGTAAGTATCTTTCTTACAAAGAATCATTAAATGCTTAAACTGTCTAACCAAGAGAGTTTAGTTAGTATACAGTGCTTCAAATGAACTGTTACCCAGAATTGTTTTCCTTTTTTTGGAAGTGAAAAGTTGAAATAAAATGCTGACTACTTTATTTCTGTCTTCAAAATATTAGTTATAATAGCATCTCATCTCCTGGGAAGAAAATGGGTTTTCCAGACTCCCCAGAACTAAAGCAGTTCAGATGTTTTTGTCTTCACCGTCAACTATGCAGGCTATCGCTTCTTAAGAGCTAATCGCTTCTCACTGTTGAGATGTAAGCAGTTACAGCACTACTCAAATAGTGCTGAAATTCAGTTATGCTGATTAGTATATCTGCAGTAACTAATATTTGAAATGCTTTAAATCAGCAGTGCAAAATTCTGCTCACTCTGTTAAAGACAAATAACTTTGGGTAGAAAACAGAATATTAACCTTTATTATGAAACAGAGTAGATCTCGTGTGAGCAGATTAAGTTGTCATGTTCTTTGTACAAAATATCTATATAATAATCCCTAAGAGCTATTCTTCCCTTTATCATGGCATTAAAGTTTCCCAGAGCAAACATTTAAATTAAAAATCAGGTCAATGTGGATTAGAGGTGAATTTCCCCTTGTTGTTTAGAATTACCGGCAGTTGCAGAGAGATTATATGGAGGATGATCACGAACGGGCAGTATCGGTGGCTGCTCTGTCTGTCCAACTCTTCACTGTACCTACTCTGGTGAGTAGTGCCTGTCTTTCTTTTAAAAACTGATAGTTGGCACTCCTTGCCTTTTTTTGCCTCCTTCTTAATAGAACTATGAGCGATTGCAGAGTGATTTTATGAAAGATGACCACGACAGAGAGTTCTCAATTGCTGACCTCTCGATACAGATATTCACAGTGCCTTCTCTTGTAAGTACTAAAAGACCAAAAAAGGAAATCTTTATTTGTTAAAAGCCAGTCCAGGTTCTTGAATCAAGACTGCAAATTTCTTTTAACATTACTGTGGAAATGCAGGGCACTGCTGCTGCACAGCAGTCAGACTGTTTACATACATTGCTATGGGTTTAGAAGTTAAAGCGTTCAGCATTGCAAAGTTCGAGTCTGAGTTCCCAGAGTGAGCTGGGTACTTCTGGTTTTTCTTTTTACGTTTTTCTTTTACCTTTTTTAGAAAGATACTTAAATTTTTATTTAGAAACACACAACGTGTTTAAATTTCTCATCATACTGAGCCACACTTACTGTTTGTAGAAAACTACATTATGGTTTGCATATCACAGTTTTGGAGCATACCATTCCTGTGCAGTTTTATAAATGATCCACTTTATATTAATTTTCCAGTCAACACAAGTGCAAGCAAGAATTGTCTCATGATATTCCCTACTTCCTTTGGTACTTCTAGAGTCGGACAATGCCTTCTTTCAGGTTTCCAGTTAATTTTTGTTACAATGCTTCACGTACTGTTACTTCTCCCAGCTCACTAACTCTGCTGGTCTTTCACCAGCTTATGCTTGTTTGGGAAACGTCTTTTTTTGCTCTAGTCTCCAAATAAGTCTGTCTTTGCTTGTATTATGAACTAGACAAGTTAAACTTTAGAGCTCTACTGGAAATACAAGTCTGATTTTCATAACCAGAATTGTTTAAAATTTGAATGCCTCTGAATCTTTCCATATTTAATCAGCTTAATTGAGCTCCAAAATTCAATAGTAGCATGACAGTTGTTATACTGAGCAAAGTTGCTTTTCAGTTTCCTAGGAGTGGGTGTTATTCATGGGAATTCAACAGGACCTCAGGATTTTGTTTCCATGGTTCAGGGCAATATTGTGTTACCTCTTTTAATTTTGATGCTGTCAGTAAGGATGTTGCCAATATTCAGACTTACATTTAGACTTAACCAAATAGTATTATTCAAATGGTTATGGTATTATTTTTTCCTTTGGCAGACGGGGTGGTGGAATATGTATATTAATACATAATTTTTTTTAAAAGGAATTTCAAACATTTCCTTAGAGAATAATTGCAGTGTTTTTGACTGTTCTGTAGAAGGATAGAATAGACTGATGACATCAAAATTATTATGATAAACTCCTACCATATGAATTAAGAATTATTTTTTATATATTTAGAGGCATTCATTCTTAACTGAGTAAGTTGAAGAATGTAAAACCACCCCCTGGTGACATTTTCAAACTCTAATTTAGGAGTTTGAGCTCTCAAGTAACTGAGGTTTTTCGGTTTGAGGGAGGATGGGTGGTTGCATTGGTGGTAACTTTTTGGGGGAAAATGTTAACCATTAGATTCTTCCCCGTCCCGCCCCGCAGTAGCGTTTTAGAAACTGTATTTTGGACTATCATTAGCAACTGTAGAATCCAGAAGCTCTAGTCAAAAATCACAGTGTCGTTGAGGTAGATCAGAGTGGCTGATCTTCTTGAATCTGCCAGCCACATAGTAAAATGCTCATGAGATCTGAGAACTGCAAGACTCATCCCATTTACCTTGGAGAACCAACAGAATGGGGGAGTTCTGGAAGAGTATAAGTAGGAGACGGCAGTAACTACTTAGTGCCCTCTACTATGTTGTAGGGTTGGGTTAGGTTAGGTTGGGTGTGGAAGATGATATTTGTCAGATTTTGTGATGCCTGTTTGTTTCCTACAACACATGGATATATGCAGTAGCCCTTGAGGGGAATCATAAATAATTTCACGTAATTTCCGCGTGGAAATTGCGCTATATAGTTCCTACCAGTTCAGAAGATGCGCTGTTCACCACAGCGCTTGACAGTTTGTAAACAGAAAACAGAAGAGCTGTCACTCCCCTAAAGGGCTCATACTTAAATTATATGAGAGGAGACAACACATGCTTATAGGGAGGTACAAGTTAATTATAAGACACATAATAACATATGTCTTGTGTCATAATTATATGGGTTAGCAGGAGCCTAACCATAGTCAAACTTTTGTACAGAAGGGATCTGAAGAAAGAGATCTGGATTGTGATAATTTCTGGCTAGATTACTTTTTTTCTTCTGTGAATGTTTGGAAGATTGGCTTTCAATATGTTCTTCTGTTTTAATTATTGATGTAACTATTTTGGATAAAAATTCATGTATTTTATAAACTTCATGGTGCAGTGTGAAACTCTTGTTAGCTGTCTCTGTTAATTACAGCAAATTTCAATGTACTTTGGCATAGGCTCGAATGCTAATAACAGAAGAAAATCTCATGACCACTATCATCAAAACTTTTATGGACCACTTAAGGCACCGTGACATCCAAGGCAGGTTTCAGTTTGAACGTTACACTGCTCTGCAGGCTTTCAAATTCAGGCGTGTTCAGAGCCTTATTTTGGATCTCAAGTAAGTATATTAACTATGTGCTGGTATGATCAATTGAGGAGGAAAAAAAATACAAAATTAACACTTGCGTCTTTCTAATGTACCCAGGTATGTGTTGATCAGTAAGCCAACTGAGTGGTCAGATGACTTGAGACACAAGTTCCTAGAGGGTTTTGATGCCTTCTTAGAATTACTCAAATGTATGCAGGTATGTAAATCTGTGAATTACAAAATTTTGCAAAATTAAAGCAAGAAGTTAGCTATCATGATATAAAAATGGAAGAAATGTAACGTACTCTCCATTTTATAATTTCAGTGCAGTATAACACTTAGAGTCATCATGTTATGTTTCAGGAAAACATCTCACCTAGCTTTTCTAAATTTAGTTTGTTGTAGAGGGCAATAAAAAGGAAGAGGGGTTCGAAGAGAAAAATGTCATTTTGAGCATATTTTGCAGTTGTAGAGGTAGACAAGACACAATTGCGTGAATGAAATCTGGTGCATCTTAACCAACTTTCCTTCATAGTGAGAGCTCCAGTTACTACTTGTGTCAGCAAAGTTGCTCGTTGCATTGAGGAATATGTAGCTCGTGACATACAAATAGACCTTTTCACTGTGTTGGGTTTTTTTCCCCCCCGCCAGCCTTTTCATATGCCATGTTACCTTAAGAGGAGTATTTTAAAAGCAGTATAGCTTTTACAATGGCAAATTGACTGTGTGATCAGTAATGTCTGTCAGAATCACTCTTGTTTTTCAGTACTTCAGTAGCATGCCTTTCTCAGTACGTAGCTTTCATTAGTCTGTTCGTGATATTCTCTTGAATATATTGTAATCCTCAGATCATGCTGGGCTTTTTTCTTCTTATGCCAAGAGCTGATTAGGTACTGTAGTACCCAGTCTTTAGTGCTTAACTCCATTTAATAGCACATCCCTAGAAAATACATTAAAAAACCAAAATGTGTATGTAAGATAATGTTGTATGCAAATGTTGTTGTACTGGTCGTAATACTGAAATCTCTGCAGGTGTTAATAATAAATAGAGCTTCTATCCAAAACCTTTCCTGTCCCAGTATTTTTCTCTTCCAATTCCCGTCTCATTTTCTTGTTACTATTTCGATGCATGTAATTTCTCTTCAGATGGTCCCAAGTGTCTTTTTTCCTGTTGTAGCAACAATATATTTATAAGGACAGGTAACCATTGTCTCACGCTAATGTTGTCAAAGTGTTTCAGCGGTATATTGTTGAAATGCATAATTCTTTTTTGTTCCCAGGGTATGGATCCAATAACTCGTCAAGTAGGACAACACATAGAAATGGAACCAGAATGGGAAGCAGCATTTACATTGCAGATGAAATTAACACTTGTTATTTCAATGATGCAGGACTGGTGTGCATTAGATGTAAGTTCCTTCTGAATTGTTTTTCCATGTGAATATGTGAACGGGGGAGAAAAAACCTAACCATTAATATGTGTAACAATTGAGCTAAACACATAACTGTACCATAAGCCACAGTCTTCTCTGAGCAAATGCAAGTCTTTTCTGTATTTAAACATGTCTTTTATGGCTTGAACTGACGAATTCGTAAGAATGTAGTTAAGCCTTTTAAAAAATATTGTGGAGAGAGTTCCATCACACATCTGAAAGTTGTGATCATCACAACACTATCAGAGTATAACTTCCAAAGAAGAGGGAATAGAGGAGTAGGCCCTGGATCTACCAAATACTGCCTGATTACAAATCAGGTTTCTACTCCATATGTGTTTCAAGTTTTAGGAGTACAGAACTTCAGCATGGTAAAATATGGCTGTGGGACAAGTGATCCTAGAATATTGGAACATTCAAGCTGGCTTTAATCTGTCACTGTTAGTTAATGTGCAGATTTTACGAGCCTAGCATGATCATTGCTCAGAAAGTTCCCATAACGTCAGTTACCAAAAAACCCCCAAACTATCTGTTTTTTCTAATCAGACATACTGGTATGAGTTTTGCAATCTGTGCCCCCCTTAATTGGGCTCCTTTTGTTGGATTCCTTATCTTAATTTTGTAGGACTGTTAATAAAGGCAAAAACCCCAAACCCATCAGACTTTTTTTACGTTGGCTGTATTATTTTGCAGAGCTCTGGTTTTTTTCATAATCCCTGTAAACTGCAATCTTTCTTTTAGGAAAAAGTGTTAATTGAAGCTTACAAGAAATGCCTGACTGTGTTGATGCAATGTCATAGTGGTTTTACTGATGGAGAACAGCCTATTGTTCTCAGTATGTGTGGACATTCAGTTGAGACCATCAGATACTGTGTTTCTCAGGAAAAAGTTAGCATTCATCTCCCAGTTTCTCGTTTACTTGCAGGTATGACCTAGTTTAAAAATATTTCAGGAAATGAAAAATGTTGTATAAATGTGATTTGTATTTGTATGTATGTAAGGAACCACACAACGGTTGTTTAAAACCTGAATAGGATACATTTTGGCCATTTACTAGCTGTTTGATAGCTTCCAGGCTAAATGTTCCTAAGCATTGGAGAAGTTGTTACCATTTCAGGCCTGGGGGAGATTGTCTCATGCCTCTGGATGTGTCAGTGGGATGTGTTGTAGGCGTTACTGCTGCTTTTGGCACTTGAGTGATGCAAACGAAATGCAACAAAATGTGGACTGTAGTTGACTCTTTTGAAACGTGTTTAGCTGTCAGATGAATAGACTAATCAACGTTCTGTTAGAGAACAGATTTATCAAACAGATGTGTCACCAGAAAATTAAGCTATGTCTTTCTCTTTGTATTGTGCCTATCTTGTTCAAGAGTTGTGTTGAAAAAAGGTTGATGAATTTTAGTTTACAGAATCAGAAAGTCATATGGTAAAAATACATTCACACATAATGAAGTGAATGACTATTTGTGCAGCTGAGCTGACTATGCAGCTCAGAATCAAGTAACTTTAAACGTTTGAGTATTTAGCAAACTGCTTGTAACAAAGCAAAACAGAAAACCCGTATGTATTTTGTAGGACCCTCATGGTTCTTGAGGTGTTTTATAAATCTCTAAGGACCGATAGAAAGGATGAGGTATCTGTTGTTGATAATTTGTCCTAATAGACCAAGGACTCTTGGCTGTCACTGAAGGCATGTGACAGAGTCAAAAGAAAGGCAAAAATCTCACTTGTACTGCAGGTTTTATACAGATACAATGGGAAAACTTTAAATCTCCTAAAATGTATGCTTTTCTTCTTCACAAAATAGCTGTGTAGCTCCAGGGTGATAAATCTGCAGAATTCCTTGTAGCTATGTCCAGAAAATGGTCCAATAGTAAATTAGATTACTTTTTTGTCCTTCTTGAATTATATAAAAAATTGTGTGTAATACTATGTATGTATTTGTTTCATGTATTTATGTAGGCTTGCACGTTTTGCTGAGTAAAACTGAAGTGGCATATAAGTTTCCAGAGCTGCTACCCCTGGTATGTAATTAAATGTATCATATTCACCAAATATAATTAATTCTGAATGTGAATTTGGTCATGTAAGTGTAGGATATTATTAAATAAAACGAAGGACTTTTTTACTATGAATTCTCTTCAGAGAGACTATCTTTAGTAGATAAAATTACCTCTTAGAAGATTAATATCTAGATATTCATGACTGGAGCATAAGTAATCAGTATTGCTCTTTTAAATAACTTAAGACTCAGGTTTAAGGTTTTTATTTTGTTTTTCATGCATTACCTTTTTTTTGTAGTAGAAACTTTTTAGGAACTCCTGGCAGGACCTGATTCCTTCTCCTTGGCCTTGGTTCTGATTTTCTATCCTGCCTGTTTCTTGCTTCCTGCATATTCTTACTGATATGATGTTTCTTTAAGGGGAATTTAAAAAGATTAAGAAAAATAAAGAGGAGAAAACATAACTGGGAGGAGAAATTGCAGTGTCTTTTGAAAGAAGAATATTTAACCTTTGAATGAAAGAAAGCAAATGACAATGTTATTAAATTGATAGTGTTGATGTTTTAAAATATGAAACCTGCTGTCTTTAAGAATAAACTAAAGCCCTTGGGGAGTACTTCTGTGGAGCAAAGGGAATGTAAGGGTTGGTCAACAATGCTTGGATAGATTGTGAATAGACTCATCAAACTTTTGTAATACATGTGTTGGATTTGCTTCTCTTGTATTGCCAAAATATTTTAATGAACACAAGTATCATCCTCCTTCATTTCAGTCCCATTTTCTTTTCTTTTCTCTGTATCTATCAAAATATTGTATTTTCTTAATGCAGAGTGAACTTAGCCCACCTATGTTGATAGAACATCCTCTACGATGCCTAGTCCTGTGTGCCCAAGTGCATGCAGGGATGTGGAGAAGAAACGGGTTCTCTCTTGTTAATCAGGTAAGTATGCAGTAGCTGTAGAATCACTGTTTTCTGATAACTCCCCCAAGATAATTTCGGACCTCAAAACCTCCCCTTTCTGTATTGATTTCAAATTCACTTATGTAAATCTTATGGAAGACAATGTAAGGTAGGCATTTATGTCAATACTCAGATCATTTGAATATTTGTGCTTTTAAACTAGTCTTTGATTTCTTAGTCAGAAATTGGTTTTTTGTTTCAGGACTGCTACAGTGCTCAGTGAACTTAGTGGTCTGTGCATAAAGAAGTTTTAGTATCATGCAGTTAGTGACTCCTAGCCTTTTTACTGTATACTGTCCAACAGCAGCGTGAAGTGCAGAATTAGATCTGTGCATCTTCGGTAATGCATTCATCACCACCACATGAAAGTGTCTCAAATGTAAAAATATGCACCATTAAGATATTATTACTATTTATAAATTAATTGAAGTCCAGAGACCACACAGAAGCATTAGAACCAGTGTAGAACTGAGTATTTCTTGGCTTTTATCTCTCATACATCTTTCATTCTTCTGGAGACTGGTTCCATCCATCTCTAAGCTTATGTTCTCTGTGTTTGTACAAATTAGGTCTCAGGTGTTTCAAGCATAACTGTCCTGGTTTGAGGACACAACAATAACAAGTATAAAATGGGTACTATAGTGTCATTGCCACCCACCAAGGTGATCGTCTAAAGTGATTTTCTCAGCAAGAGATAGATTACAACAGAAATAGGATTTAGTTCTGTGAGGTCTTAACTTGATTTATTTGCAAGAAACTTCTTTCCCTCCCACAAGCCCTCATCTTCACTAGGTAATTGCAATGGATGTGTACTAGGAGGCTGAATTAAGCTGCTCAAACATATTATATTCTGACACTTCTTGCCTCTTAACCTAAAGGATCTTTGTAAGGTGATGTCCTTTATTGTCATTATTAAAGCAAAAGGAGCTCTAGTTATGTACAATTATAGCAGTGCCTATACTACTGTAGACACACATCAAATCTGAAATTTCAACATAGCTTTTGATGGAGAAATAAGTCTCTCTGTTAATTTACCCTGGTTGTCAGCATCTTGAAGTTAAGAGCCTGGTTTAGTTTATGGATCCCACACTGTGGAAGTCCTTTCTCTTTCCTTTAGCTATGGAGAGCTCATGTTCAGCCATCTCCTTTTGGGTATTTTCCCAGGAGATAGGAATGGATATCTATGTGTGGATTATTAGTGTGGGGAAGAGAGGGAAGGCATGCCCAGCTCTCTTCCATGTAATTCTGGTGAGAAGTGGTGTGTCTCTAGAGGGAAGGTCAGCATGCTGAAAATTGTTCTCAGTCCCAGGTAGAAACTTGACAGCCCTCTTGAATTTTCCTTAATTGTGGTAGAGTCAACATTTCCCACATCTCAGTGCCATGCAGTGATTGCAGTGTTGCTACTGCTTGGTGCGGTACTGTTGAGTTCACTCCCATGGATGGTTTGGGTTAAGTATGGTTCTGTCACAATATTAACATTTTGCTGAAACTGGCCATTCCTGAAAGATTATATCTCAAATAATTAAAAGCAATTCATGGAGCAAAGAAAGATCATTTCTCCAACTGCAAGGGCTTTCTGTCCTGCGATTTTCAAACAGTTAATTGCTAAACAAGTAGATATATTAAAATGTAGCCCAAAGAGGTCCACAAGATTTTTTTCGTCTATGTTTATGCAATCTAGACCTTAGATCAATACAACCCAGCCAGCAACTACGCTGTTTTGTGCTATATAAAAATGCTTTTTGCATACAAATATATTTGTATATTTTTTTCAAATCGCAGATTCATATTTTCTTTACTAATACTGTATAACAAAATTTATTTTTCCAGAATGAAAGTAAGTTTAGATTAAGTATGATGTTTGTTGATTATTGTGGTTTGGTTTTTTGTTTCAGATTTATTACTATCATAATGTGAAGTGCAGGAGGGAGATGTTTGACAAGGACATAGTAATGCTTCAGGTAACCACAAGCACCAGTTCGCATTTTTATCAAGCATTTTCAGGATACGTGTGCATTTGTTTTTAGCTCCATCAGAACCTTTAAATGACAAGGAAAAAAGTCAGTTTTTGTGAAAGGACTTCTGATTTTTTTTTTTTTTTATTGTATCTGTGTCCTTATGGGATAATTTGTAAAGGAAGTACTGTTGTTGTAATCCTTGTTTTTTAAATATACTGTGGAAAGTGCAGAATTTTCTGTGAATGCATATGTTATGCTGTATCTTCAAGAACATAATATTTTGACTAATGGGTCGTACTGTACTGGCAGTTGTGTGAGTCTGCAGGTCTTCAGTAATGTACTCAATGTATGTCTTGTCTCTTCTCCCTCCCTTGAAAGTTGGCATCTAAAATGCTGGATAGGAAGTGGAACCTCATATAGTAGTTTGTGATTTATTTTTTTCCTTCAGAAGAAATTTTACAAATCTGGCAGTCTACTTAGCTCGGATACAGAGAAGTCTGATGTATTACTTCAACATTGAGAGTGACAAAAGCTAGAATTTGCAGCTTGGGATGCGTAGTTCACCTAGATGGCAAAATCTTTTCTCAGGAAGTCCCTCAAATCTTACCTAGAGTTAGCAATACCCAATATGATGCGTACATCCTGAGTTACTTCAGCTTTCAGACATTTTTCCCTGAGGCTTGATCTGCGCCTAATTTTTAATCATCATGTGCAGCTGCCCGTTTGGGTAGATATCCTTCAGTTATGTTGGAAATTATTCTGTTTTAAAGATGGTCCCATTAGCAACCGTAAACTAATGGCAAATATTTATAATTGGCTCTTAGATACATTGTTTAATAAATGATGAAAACACTGGTCAGTAGTTTTCAGAAATGGAAGTAAATGTGGCTACATTGAAACATAAGTATTCTTCTTTACAGGAAGGTCTGGGAAGTCTTGCTAAAGTCTTCAGCCTTTGTTTTGAGGATTGGAATTCATGTTTAAAATCTTTGTGCTGTATACTAAGTGATATTATGCCTTCTAAAAGTTGAGCCAGCAGGAACAGGATTGTAGAGACAAAACCAAACAAACAAAAATCTTTCCTTGAATTGTATTTAGAGTATTTGAGATAGAAGGAATAACTCTGAATGTTTTACACTTTAAAGGGCATCAGAAATTATTGATGAAGCATAGGATTCTGCTTGTCAAATGTGCTGTCACTTGTGTGATTGGAGTCCTAAGAGAGTAAACTTAAGTAATTAAATCTTCATGCTCAGGATGGATAGAGAGAGGAATTAATTTCATAAAGAATATACTGTGAATATCATATATAAATATACAAACGTGCTATAATACAACCCAGTCTACTTTCTGTTTATAATATTTTTTTTTTCTTTAACAGACAGGTGTGTCTATGATGGATCCAAATCACTTCTTGATGATAATGCTGAGTCGCTTTGAACTTTATCAAATATTTAGTACTCCAGACTATGGCAAAAGATTTAGCACAGAAAATACTAACAAGGTATTTTATGTACTACTGCAACAGATAATCTGCAGTTTTGTTTTCAAAAGTGTATTAGATGCTGTTGTACCGAGACTGTGCAATTTCTTGTTAAAAAAAGCAAAACCTATTGTGTTTTAATTTTGTTTACCAGTTTGACAGGTAAAAATATTTATGCATACTTCAAACTAGTCAAGCGTCAGAAACTGATGCATAATTTTTGCATTATTTAACAAGTTTAAGCCAGTTGTGACTGCATTTCAGCATAGCTTAATTTGGGAGTGCTAAGGGTGAAAATAGGCAATGTTTTGAAGCACTGAAAAAATATTTTCAGCACATGGAATAATTCTTTTACCCTTAATTGAAAAATGTAAATTCTTTTTTTTGTCTGTTTATCTTAATTCAGGATGTTGTTCAACAAAATAACACTCTTATAGAAGAGATGCTATACCTCATTATAATGATTGTTGGTAAGTTCAGAATATATTTAATTTTTGAAATTTAGCCTCTAATGGTCTGGAATGGGCATTCTTCATTGTCATCTCAAATTCAGTTCTACTTTGAACTTTCTGTAGTTCTGACATCTTTCCTAGGAGAAAAGCCTTGAAACTAGCTTAGGTTACCATAATGAAGTTTTGAACGCTGGTGGGTGAACAGAAGATTTCACAGAAGAGACTTATTTTCCAGTCTTTTCCTTTAAGTTGCAAAAGAAGAGAAATAAATGTTTGAAATCCTAAAAAAAAAAAAAAGTTATGTTTTGTTTTTACAGGTGAAAGATTCAGTCCTGGAATAGGACAGGTAAATGCAACAGATGAAATTAAACGAGAGATCATCCATCAGCTTAGCATTAGGCCAATGGCTCACAGTGAATTGGTAAAGGCATTACCTGAAGATGTAAGTAACTTGGTGGGGGCAAAGCAATGTCAACTGTATAAGGCTGATTGCTGAAAAATTTTCTTACACACGTTTATTTCACTTAATGTGGAATGGGTGGAATGGGAGTAGCATGATTATGCCAAGAGTAAGGTTAGCTTCAGTACAGGTTAATAGTTGTCATGAAGAAGGTAGGAAAGAGCTGTAGAAGAAGAAATAATATATGACAGAGGCAGGAGCCTGAGAGCTTCTTCAGCTCTTTTCTCTTTTTATTACTGTTTCTTATCCAGGCCATTTGGCCAGCAGTCTCTGCAGTCTGCTTGTAAACCCTGAAAAGACGTATGAAAGTGGGTTGTTGGAGCTATCTGGAAACATAAGCTGTTATATTCTAAAGCCTAACAGTAATTGAAGAGACATGGAATCAGACACAAGATAACGACTTGTGTCACATAAATGCTTCATTTGCGTGGACAGAAGCATTTACCTGAACTCTGGTGTAAGTGGTTTTGTAGGATGGCAAAGTGTGGGTTTTTTTTTTTTCTTTTTCTTTTTTTTTTTCTTTAGAATACTTTTGAAATAATCTTTTAAACATGATTTCCAAAGACAGTCAAAATTCAAAAGTTAATCTTTTACAGTACTGGTAGTACTTTTAATGATAAATTCTGAAATATTTTTCTTTGTTCTAAGTATTTTAATCTTAAATGATTTGAAAAGTCAAATTTTAGGGTAGCATTATGATTTTTTTAAAAAATAATTTAAGGTTGGATGAAAGAGCGAACAGGATTTAAGATAGAGTTCTAAATTGTATTGTCAGTCTTAAATACTTTTTCCCTGGCCTGTTAACTGCTGTGAATGTGTTGCAGGAAGGGGATGGGAATATTATAAGGTAATTTGTGTATTGAAGTAGTGTTACATATTTGAGCTGACTTCTGCCTTTTGTGGTTGTTTTACCGTTTTTCAGTGACTTGTCTTTTTAGCTTTCCTATATTTATTTCATTTTAAAGGCCTAGAAACCAGAAATATTGACTCTGTATTCCTAAAATATGCTGAGTAAGCTAACTTAGAGTTTTCTTCTGTTCCTGTTACATCCAAGTTTATTATGATGGGGAAAAGCAGTAAAAATTAAGCACTTAAAATGGCATGATTTTTTAAAAATACTTTTTTGCAGAGATGGTATTCCTGAATGTATTTTCATGTTACATACTTTAGTGTTCTCTTCAGTGCCAGTAAAATGACTTTGTACTACATTGATTTTGCATGCTTATCTCGTGTTGTATGATATTTGAATGTGTTTAATCCAAGAACTACAGTAACACACTGTCTTTTCTTTTCACTCAACGTAGGAAAACAGGGAGACAGGAATGGAAAGTGTGATTGAAGAAGTGGCATGTTTCAAGTATGTTTCCCTTTAATATTTCAACTTTAAAAATGGATTATCTAAATTAGTGAAAATGAGAGAATAGAAGAAAGGGGGCTGGGTCATGGTGTTTTCCCATGGCTTTACTCATGTGCGTCATTCTTAATACTGTTACTTATTTGATTTCTGGAATTCCTATTGAGCAGTGGTTTTTAGCTGTTCTAGTTAACCATTTATACTCAGATGTTAATAACCAAAGAACATAAGGGATTTTTTTGTTTTGTTTTGGGTTTTTTTGTTAGGAAACCTGGATTAACAGGCAGAGGGCTGTATGAATTAAAACCAGAATGTGCCAGGAACTTCAATCTGTATTTCTATCACTTTTCAAGAGCAGAGCAATCAAAGGTATCTAGTAATTTAACTTTCTGTTTTTTATTTTGTGTCTTTTGGTTTGCTTTTTTCCAAAGCTTAATTCTGTGAAGCTGGTTAAAACTTCTAAAAGTTAACTTACTTGAGAATGTTAAAAAATTTGCCCAAGATTTTGCAATGATTTTTGTGCCACTGGAACCTGTACCCTATATAAAGCTGCTGAAATCGGAGGGCCTTCAGGAGCTTGTTTGTGGGTTCTCTTACATCTTATTTTACTGAAAGTATTTAAACAATCTGTGTTTTCGCTTACCTTTACGGAAATTACCGTTTTAGCTCAGACTTGTCTTACAATTTTATGCTAGAAATGAGTCCAGGCTGGCTCAAGATGAACGATTAATTTTGAAGATGCATGCCCTACTTTACGAGTAGAATGTAAGACAAACTGAAAAGACATGAAGCTTTCTTACTTTGTTTAAGTCTGGGTGGGAAAAAGGGGAAAACCAGTAACAATGTAATAAAGCATGAATGCTCTTTTATTAGTTTTATATTTGTACAGGTTTTGAGTAATATTGGCATCATTCTTCTCTTTCAGGCAGAGGAAGCACAAAGAAAGCTGAAAAGACAGAACAGAGAAGATACAGGTATTTCTCTTTGAGAGAAGGTGGGAGAAGAGGGAAGCACCTATCAAACTGTATATTGCCCTGACACTTAGACTAATGTCCTATTCTTGGGCTAGCCAGAAATTCCTTGAAAATGTAGTGATTCCCCTTATATCTCCCTGGTTATAGACAGGAATCTGGTCCATCATGGAACTAGGGTTCTGAATGGCTTATTCCTTTGGCTTTTCTGTTACGTGAAAGCCATGTTGAATGTTATAGCCTATTATCTCTAATACTGTTTATCAAGCAACTGTATACTGTCTTGGATTAAGCTGTTTTAAAGTCAGACATTTTGTATGGGTGTTGCAAATTTTAGAGATACTGAAATGTCAAACACACAAATTTCCCTTTTAGCACTTCCACCACCAGCTCTTCCTCCTTTCTGCCCACTTTTTGCAAGTCTGGTTAATATTCTGCAATCTGATGTCATGCTGTGCATTATGGGAACTATACTGCAGTGGGCAGTAGAACACAATGGCTACGCCTGGTCAGAGTCCATGCTGCAAAGGGTATGTTTCCTTATTTAAAATTATGCTTATGCTAAAGGAAGGAATATGTATTTTAGCATTTTAACATGGGTTTATAGATTTTGGGTTGTTTACTTGGTACCTAATGTATTCAGAATACTCTGAATGAGGAATAAATGGTGTTTTCTGATATACAAGATGAGGAAAACTACTCTGACTCCAATGCAATTAATTTTTAGAAGTGAATGGAAGACAGCAGTAAATTTCTAATGGGATACACACGAGAGGGAAGAGTTCTGCTTGAATCAGTTGAAATAGTGTTTACTGTGGTAAAGAACCAGTTTACCTGAGTTGTTGCATATTAAGTAAAGCACATTAACTTTTTCTTGGTGTTCCTTTGCTTATTTTCAGTTTAGGCTAAATCAGCTTAGAAAAAAATCATAAAAGTACGGAAGAGAATTTTCTAACATGAAAATGTATCAGCTTTGGGAAACTCCACTGTTTGTTCCTCACTATTGATAATGATCTTTAGAAACCTGGAGGGTTACTGTAGATTTTGTTGTCTGTGGTGGTCATTTTCTGGGGTGTGCAGAGATAAGTGGTGAACTACCATCAAAGGGCAATTTGTATTGGTCAGGGTTGTTAGTTTAGTGTCCAAACTCAAACTTTTCAAAAATATTGATGGATTTTTAAAGAACGTCTTGCAGTGAAACCCCAGCTTTTAAACGGAGTATTAATTTTTTGACATTCAGTCTTATTGAGTGTATATTACCTTTTATAGCTAAGTTTAAATTAATATAAGCAGTTCTGTATATGAGAAAAAGTTGAAAATGGAACAATATATCACTATTATAAATCACAACAAAAACTGAAGAATGTAGTTGCCTTTAGGTAATGTGAGAATCCTAGGCTTTGGAATAACTGTTTGAATAGAATAAGATTTTATTTTTATTTGTATTGAAACTGAGCTAAAACATGCTCGGCTATTTGAGTACCCCTGTGTTGTTCTCCCAAATGTGCGGTTCGTTAAGGACCTATAACTTGCTCAGAAACTCATGGCACTTCGTATTCACTGATGCCATGCAGTTGGACTGCGTCTTTCCTACGTCAACCACTCTCGTCTTGGAAGCACCATGCAAAGGTTAATATGAGACGTCTGGAAGAGGTGGCCCATATCCGATGAGACCTTGTTAGATAGATGTGATAGACTGAGGAAAAACGGACTATTACTTATTAAAACAAATTAAAAAAAACTTCAAGACTTAAATCAGGTTTTACGACTTTTTCTGTAGATACTTAGGCTGTTGCATTCTAGTTCTGCTACAGGTTTTCCGGTGATTATCCTTTCATTACACGGGTTTCAGTGTTGAGTCTGGTCACTCAGTAATGCTTTTTGTCTAGAGCATCCTGCCAGTTTGTATGGGGTGGCAAAAGTGGTTGATTCAGCATGACAGAGTTCACCACCAAGATTTAAGTATTTCAGCTTTAAAATGCTATTCAGACTCTTTTAGTGCCGAATGGGATGATGTCAGTTTTTAAGTTCAAGGAGATTACAGCTTTTTACTGACCTAAAAGTTAACATTATTTTTAAATGTGTTTCTAGAGTGTTAGAATAAATTTAGTTTAATAATTTTAACTTTTTGTCAGTTAAAATTTTTATGTGAAAAGGATTTAAAGTGTGCATCATGCTTCTGTCCAGAGACTTGTGATAATAACAGGCAATTGCTAGGGAGAAAGCTAGGAAGCACTGACTTCTCACTCACTAGACAGGACAGCAAACAGAAAGATACAAGTGGTATAATGTGTGTGGTGGTGTTTTTTTTTATCTGGCAGAGTTTCAAGAGTTTGTTTACAAATGCTGTTACTCCTGTGTAATGTAGCTTTGGAATTATGTATATAGAAATAACTTCAGATATATTCTTATTATATAATTTTATTGTATGACAACTTTGTCTCTTAATGAATTACCCAACCTATATAAAGAGATTATATGAATTATTTAAGAAAAGAACTAAAATTTATAATTTTTACCTAGGTTTTGCATTTGCTTGGAATGGCACTACAAGAAGAAAAACAACATCTGGAGAATCTCAGTGAGGAGAATGTTGTAACATTTACCTTCACTCAGAAAATATCAAGTATGCCTTTCTTTTCAAATGTGTAGCAAATTTTAAATAACTGGAAATGCCAGTATCTCATATTCTTCTGAAACAGTATTTACCAGGAGAGTGTAGATGTTTATCCATCAAAATTTTACCAAGTTAACCATACATATGTGCTTTACGTATGTGTAGATTCTGTGATAGTAGCAATACTAAAGGCCTTTTCTAGATGAGAAATGCAGAAGTTGAATAATTCCCAGTAAATCTGATTCCTAATATCTTCAAGTAACATCTTGACAAAGATTGCTGTACGTGATCTGATACTACAATTGCAAAAACTGTAGTTGCTTTCTTAAATGGTCTTTTAATCTTGAATCTTCTCTGTATCTTCTGACTAGTGCCTCTAGTTTTGCTAAGACATGGAAGTTGCTAAGACTCTTCCATTTAAAATAGGTGGAAAATAAAATATTGGAAGTTCTACATGGCAGCTCCCAAGAGGAAAGCAGCTGGGGAGCGCATACAGTGCATTTGTCCTGTAAGAAAATATAGTCAGTGAGCAAGACTTTTAAGACTGTTTCTTCTAACTTTACGAGATTTACAGGGTATTAATGAAAATGTTTAAGGAGGTGGGGAAGGAAAGTTGGGTTTTGTGCCTGTTTGTTGAAGGAATTCTTCGCTGCTGAACATATGCAAGTGGTGTTTTTTGGTTTTTATTGTTTTTAATGTTAGTGAATTATTAGTTTGTCAGGTAACAGTATAATCAGTTGTCATCATAATTTTTTCTCAGAACCAGGAGAGGCACCTAATAATTCCCCTAGTATACTAGCTATGCTAGAAACATTGCAAAATGCACCTCATCTGGAAGTGCACAAGGACATGATCAGATGGATATTGAAGGTAAATCTATTTTATATAACTGCTGAAAATCGTGGAAAGAAGATTTTTGAAACTTCTGTAATTATATTGTAATGATTTCCTTATTTCCCATGTTGATTTGTTGTACCTACTTTTTTCCTCATCTGTGCATTATCTGGCCAGCATTATAGTATACACAGTTACATTCATGTCACAAACAAATTAAGTGGTGATGCTGTGGTTGTTTTTTTTTTTCTTACAGACTTTTAATACTATTAAGAAACTAAGAGAAAGCTCCTCTACAAGTCCTGTGGCCGAAACAGAAGGAAATATTATGGAGGAGGTAAAAGCAAGCTGTAACAGTTAGCTGATCTGGAACAGGTCTGGTTTGTGACTAGCAAAGGACTGTATTTTAATTGTCGGTCTAAATCAAAGATGGGAAACATCAGTGATTTCTGAAATTCTATCTCACAGCTTATAAATCAAACCCATTTGTTTGAAAGACCTATTGGGAGAGTCCCTGCACTATTTTTCTTTGCTTATATATTGTAGTCTCCAAACCTTTGGCAAGTTTACTGCTTAGACCTTTTTGTAGTACTGATCATGACATTTAATGATTCTGCTCTTCCCATAATTTCAGAGTCCTTGGAAAGTTGTTAAAAGAAATGGTATCTATGCATTTTACCGCGCAGGTCATTCCAGATAAGCTCTGCCAATTCATTTATCTTGACGTGACATTCTAGATACTACGCAAAACCTTGGAGCACTGTAGTGTGTTTAGGAATACAGCTAGTACGGAGGAAGCGCAGCACTAGAGACCTGTCACTTACTTACCTTTTTATCTTATGAATGCTCAAAGGGAAGATAAATAGAAAATACAGTTAAAGGTTGAGGGGGAAAGCTGCCCTTCTGGATCTGCAGTTCTACCTGGCATTGAACATGAGCTAAAGAAAGGAGGGCACAAAATAAATTTTTGGTGGACTTGACTTTTGTCTTTTTATGAGATTTTCATTGTTTGGAAGTTAGTACAAGTTACACATAGCAGTAGCTAAAATAAATTTTCTGTTGCAACAAGATTTTAAAAATGACTGAGTGAACAATACAATTTCAGAGTTCACGTGATAAAGACAAAGCTGAAAGGAAGCGAAAAGCTGAGATTGCCAGACTGCGCAGGGAAAAGATCATGGCCCAGATGTCTGAGATGCAGCGGCACTTCATTAATGAAAACAAAGAACTCTTTCAGCAAACTTTGGAAGAGCTAGATACTTCAACCTCCAGAATACATGAAAATAGGTAAAGGAATATAATTTAAATTTTTTTCCTTTAACTTTTAAATCACGTTGTCCTACTATTACTGCTTTAAAAAGTGCTTTTTTTAGTCTTGATGGAAACTGTTCCTAAGGTTTTTTTGAGACCAAAAAAGCAGCAGTAAATGGAATGCTTTCCTCCCTCTTTCTTTCAAGATGATGGGGTAAATATTGATTCCTCCCTCATCCTATCCTCAGTGCTCAACATAAACAGGCAAATAATTTTTTATATAAAATCATCCACTAAATTTTTAATAATATTGAAGAGACTATGCTATTAAACATAGTAATTTGGAACTATATGTCTGTTGAGGGTCTGGAAGAAAATCTGCTTGTAGCTGGAAATACGACTTGAAGCATGCTAATGATTGTGGGGAAGTGGAGAGTGTTTTCAGAATTTATATCAGGCACTTAAGGGATGATGATGATGGAGGGTTGCAGATATAGTTTCTGTGTTAAAATGGAGTGGCTAATATTATTGCGAGGCCTCTATTGGGAGGGTATAAATTTTTTCTGGAAAGTGTGTTCTATTTCTGGGGACATAGGAATTGTTGTATAAATGCCAAAACTATTTTTGTCAGAGAGCGTTTATCATAAAGCTAAAAAGCTCATTAATCACGTTTAAATCATGATCTGATTTGTAATGTTTTTCAAATAATTTGCTCACTAGTATTCTTTGAATATTCTAGCCCTGTAATTTCAGATGCAAAACTCACAGCCTTGGGACCAGAGCAAACTAGAGTAGCTGAACACAGACAGGTTGTTATGTGTATATTGTGTCAGGAGGAACAAGAAGTTAAAGTGGACAGCAGGGCTATGGTCTTGGCAGCATTTATTCAGCGATCAACTGTGTTGTCTAAAAATAGAAACAAAATTATTCCAGACCCTGGTAAGTAGTATTCATAGTTGTCTTTAATGAATATCAGAGTCACTGTAACAACTGCATGCTTTCTTTTGAGACCGTAGTGTTACTGTCTTATGTTAACTATAACTGTGAATGATTTCATTGTAATCAGTGGCAAAACTCTCATGTTTTTAGTGAGGTAGAAATGTGTGTTCTAAATAATGTAAAATCACTGCAAAGCATTATCTAAATGTTCTGCCAGCCATTTATGACAAATTATTTGTAACTATTGAAAAACCCTTTAAAATCAGAAGTGTTTGTTCTTAAAGTATGCCTGTAACGTTAGAGGGAGAGGAGGTGTTGATGTAGTGCTGTAAAAGCACAAGATATACATTTCCTTCCTCTCAGTTATACAATCTGAAATGCCTCGTAGCAATAATAATAATAAAAAAAAAAGCTTGGATTTAGATAACTTTGTGAAACAGATCACAGTGATCAATGGCATTGTTACAAAGGTTTCTCTGGATTCTGTATACATAAAACACATAGAAAATTTCTGTGCTGAATCATTTTGCACTCTCACTCTGAAGACTGATGTTCTTAGACTTGTTGTTTAATGGCACTGAACCACCAAAACTGCAGGTAAATCTTGGACTTTAACGAGGGCCCAGCACCTCCGAAAGCTTGGTTTGAAGTCTAAGTACAGTACACATGGTCAAAACAAATTGACATGATAGTTGTAAATGATCTAAACAGTTTAAATTGTTGTGGTTTAATAATTTGTTTTATGCTTCATCAAATTACTTGTGATAAAGTTTAATAATAACACAAATGTAACATTTATCTGCAGTTAAATCTTTTGATAAATCTTTATTTCAAAGTTGTTTTGTTTTATTTTAAATACAGAAAAATATGACCCATTATTCATGCACCCAGATCTGTCATGTGGAACACACACAGGTAGCTGTGGACATATTATGCACGCTCATTGTTGGCAAAGGTAAAAAAATGCATTTAAATTTTTCGTCCAAATAGCATGTCATGTCATCAGTTTGCCTAATGGTGCTAATTTTAATGGCAAAATTGCTACCATGTAGTAAATTTAAAAAGGAATGTCATGAAGCAATTAAAATAGCTTTCTGTTTGGAGGAAAAAAAACAAAGTAAAAATCGTTATAATGAACACTGTAAACATGTAATCTTCATTTACTATATGTCATCTCTGTAAAGAAGAATCCAAAGCCACACATCACAGCTTTCATTCCCTTTGGTTGTTTATCCCTATGCATAATCCCCTGTGGTGCACATATATCTGAACAATGAAGCTCAGAGTTTTTGGGGTTTTTTGCAGTTCAGTAATAAACATGTTCCTGTTGCTTCTTGTGCTCTTTACTGAAGTTTTAAATGGCAGTGCATCTCTTGCACTCTTAATTCCTTCATCGTATTTAACTTGAAGTAGAAATATATGCGACCTATTTCAAGTGCATCTTCAACATGAAGTCAGTTTTACCCTTTGTTGTTAGGTGGGGTTTTTTTATAAAACTTTTTTCAGTTATTTTTATTCTTTTGATTTTTGGAGGGAGATAAACATGCTTAGTGCTGTATGGTGCCAATGCCATGTGACAAATGCAAACCATTCAAGTCTCTGACTTCAATTACGCCCCTCTTCGGCATGGTTCCTGAAGCACTTGGTTTCAAATTCTGTCCTGCCCATGAAGACTATTGGGAGCTCCCAGAGATTCTGTGGCCACAACCATGTGGTGATCCTAGAGCAGGTTTCATTTGTGGTCTTTGATATCACTGCTCACTGAAGATGTGTTCTTCATCTTCTTGTTTAGCTCATGTACAGTCCTGTGTGGTTGCTGTTAACTCCTGGAAGTGTCCTTACATGCCTGTATTCAGACCATTTTTGGGGCATCATCCGGCATGCTCTATACCGTTCCAGAGGTTTCTCGAATAGCAGTTAGGTTTAGCAAAGCAGTGAATTCGGTTCCTTTTTCATATAAGATTCAGAGATCAGCCACCAGTTTTTCCCATTGCTGCTGTTGTGGCCTGTGATGGAATATGCACATGGATAATACTCATGGCACCTCCCTTAAAATTTTATGCAAAACTTTGGAATTTTATTTTTTTAAATCCTTCAACATTCTCTCTAGCTCTCACCCTAACGATTTTTTTCCTAAATAGAAATTCCTAAAGTTCAGACTTAAATGTGATTTTAACAACCCAATGAACTTCAACGCTTTGGGGAATTTTGGCTGCCAAAAACTGGGGATAGCCTGCAGTTAGTAATGCTTTATCAGTCAGAGGGTAGAGCTTTTTGCTTCAGACAATTCTCTTATGTATGTTTGGGAAAAGGCAAAACAGCGTCTTCATGAAAATTCATTAATTTATATGTTCAAGTAATGTTTTCATGGTTTGCCACTAATACCTTGCTCTTTTATAAAGGTATTTTGATGCTGTCCAAGCAAAAGAGCAACGAAGACAACAAAGATTACGAGTTCACACAAGTTACGATGTAGAAAATGGTGAATTCCTTTGCCCTCTTTGTGAGTGCTTGAGCAACACTGTTATTCCTCTGCTTCCTCCACCAAGAGTTTTGTTTAACAGGTTTGTTTGCTTTATAAATGTCCTCAATAAATGTAAAAGCCAAAATCCCAAACAAGCCACACCCCCAAACCCCTTTTCAAAGTGTTTGTTGTCTTCTGTTTTGATAATCTCAAATGGATTGCCTGCCTGCTTATTTTGGCTTATGGACCTTCCTTGGTTATTGTGCAGTGTGGAATTTAGAGTGTGAAAGGACAGTGAAGTGTAGGACCTGCAGGAAAAGAACTGAAGATGGAGAAATACGTGGGCAACAGAGCCTGTTGAGAAACAGAAGAAGGTGGACTGCTTATGAAATACTAATTCTGTATACAGTTTGTTCTTAACTAACGTTTGTTCTGTTTATATATGGTTTTGGACAGGTTAGACTTTTCAGGCCAACCAAACCTAGCGCAGTGGATCAAAACAATATCCCAGCAAATAAAAGCGCTGTATTTACTTCGAGATGAAGACTGTGCAAGTAAGTCTGAAGGAATGTGTATATTTGTATGTGAAAATCATAGAATCATTTAGGTTGGAAAAGACCCTTAAGATCATAGAGTCCAACTGTTAACCTAACGCTACCGAGTCCACCACTAAACCGTGTCCCTAAACAGCATGTCTACATGTCTTTTACATACCTTCAGGAATGGTGACTCAACTGCTTCCCTGGGCAGCCTGTTCCAATGCTTGATAACCCTTTCAGTAAATAAATTTTTGCTTATATCCAGTCTAATTTCCCCACTGGCACAGCTTGAGGATGTTTCCTCTTGCCCTATCACTTGTTACTTGGGAGAACAGGCTGACACCCACCTCGTTGCAACCTCCTTTCAGGTAGTTGTAGAGAGCGATAAGGACTCCTCTCAGCCTCCTTTTCTCCAGATTAAGCAACCCCAGTTCATGAAAAAGACCAAGTGTTATGGTTCTGCCACAGTGGGCTTGAGAGATGGTGGCAGAAGTGGCAAGCGTAGCTTGAATTTCGGTTTCTGGTGATGTGCTCCTGCACCTTTTTATAATGTAAAAATTATGCACAGGTGAATAATCAGTTTTTTATTATTTCTTGTTTGTACAGGCAATTCTGTTAGTTCAGAAAAAATGGATCAACTGCAATTACCTGAAGGATTTAAACCACATTGCAAACCGAAGTATGTATTTACATCTTAATAAATCATTAAAACTTGCATCATGAAATGGTAACATGAAAATAGAATGTGACTTCTGTGCTAGAAGATCTCACTAATTAAGGCAAAAGTATGAATTTTGCCTTAATTAGAAAAGTTGATCCTATTATTGTGATGGTATTGAAGTCCAACCCACAAGTAGTAAATAACGCAGTAGAATTTCAGAGGTGGATGTGATGCACGGATATGCAGAGATGATGCGGCTGTTGTATAAATTTCAACATCAGGATTAAGCTTTCTGTCCCTGTTACTTGTAACTGGATGAAGTACTCATCATTAAAGCGCAGCACTACAAGTGAAACGTCAAGAAAGACTATGGAATGCAGTGTATGTTAATAAGTAATTTCAGATACTATGTTGTGTTTGTATTTGAGACTACCCCTTCTTCACTTGAGGAGAAAGTAATGAAATTCATTACATGGTACAGACATTTATCTGCCAACTGCACACAAAAATGCGAGACACCTATCCCAGCTGATCACAGATTTTTCCATCCATCACACGCAGTTCTTTTAGCCTTAACTGTATTATGTTGGAAGACTGGATATTCTTAACCCTAAAAAATGAGATGGGTTCCGTTCAATTAATCAAAAAATAATTGGGAGTGTATCTGTCACAGAGAAGAGGTTGCAGAATACCAGATCTAAAGAAAGATACTGGAGGTCTCACTTAAATTTTAAAAATCCAGGCGTTCAGCTATAGGGTGAATGCTCATCATTAAAAGTACTGTGCTGCCAGTGCATTAAAAATGAATTAGTAATATTGTTTTCTTTTTTTTTCAGGAATCCTTATTCTGAAAGCATAAAAGAGATGTTGACAACTTTTGGTACAGCAACATACAAAGTAGGCTTGAAGGTTCATCCAAATGAAGATGATCCACGTGTACCTATAATGTGCTGGGGAAGCTGTGCTTACACGATACAGACTATAGGTACTAATGTGTTCATTTTGCTCCTTTATATCTGAATTTCAGTATTTAGTTAAATTCATGGCATTGAAATATTTTGGGGATTTGTTTTTTTTCCAGAACGAATTTTAGCTGATGAAGATAAACCGTTATTTGGTCATTTACCTTGTCGACAGGTAAGGATCAAGTAGCAATTCCATTCCGAATCCAGAGTGGAAAAAGGTGGAATTATGCTTCTTTAATGCAGAATACCTACATTTTAAGTTATGGTTATTTAATAGTTTTATTTGTTGGATCCCACTGTTTAGTCAATCAGTGTCTAATTATTAATCTATGTAAAAATCAAATCTAGCAAAACTGTTACTTTTCTTTTTTTCTATAAATGCATAGTTTAGTAAGGCCAGGGTTTCTCATGGTAAATATCAAAATAAGAATACTGAAGGGAGCTTGTATATTTGCATAAACATAACTGTCTTTGTCATATACTTAAGACATTCAAACTGCTCCCATAAACTGCAGCTGAGTGGCCTGAAAAGAATGCTGTAAGTCAAAAGACCTTTTCATATTGAGGAACTTCGTTAAATGTGGCAGTGTCTCTTTTTCTTTGTTTTAAAGGATGACTGCCTTACATCATTAACAAGATTTGCAGCAGCTCACTGGACAGTTTCATCTCTTTCGGCAGTACAGGGTCACTTTTGTACTCTCTTAGCATGTAAGTTCACCACCTTATTCTGGTTTTTACAACGATAGAGATATAGAAAGATGCTTACAGAATCATTGTTAGTCTTGATTACAAGAAGATTGTTTTATGGTAGTGGTTTTAAGCAACAGACCAAGAGCCAGTATTTTCAGATGTGTACCTATACATATTTGATCATATCATGAGGGGGGAAAAAAAAAAAAAAGACATTTCTTTTGGTCTGCAGTTCCATTTCAAGAGAAGCGTGGATATTTTGCTGTGAAGGTGTTCTGTTGATTCTTCCCAGCATTTATATTGCTGCTTTTAGAAAGATACCTGGAGCAAAGGAGAATGAAGCATGGTCCTTCACAAAAGAAAAGTGATAAGCTGGAACTTTAAAGAGGAGCAAATTAAGTTTAATACAGTATTGAAAGGAAATAGGATATTTGCAGAGGTCTAATACATCTGCAAAGTTCTCTGCCTTTGAAAAGTAGGTAAGACAGGCCTTATTATGTAACGTCATATATTAGTTGAGAATTTTAATGAGAACAGCCAAAAAGTTCCAAGCTTGAAGCATATTTAGATACAGGTGAAAAGTCTGAAGTTCAGCCTAATGCAGTAATTACCCATGAGAGGACTATTCTGAAAGGGTATTATAAAATGGGATAATTTTAATATTTACAGTCATTAGAGTGGGGAAACTTTTAAAATGCATTCATATACTGAAATTACTAGTAGAATTGATACCAACTACTTCCACAAACAGTTGGCAGCTTTATGGGGAAGAACTTAATTGTCGGCAGTTTGTAGCGGTAATGATTGAGCTGTTCTCTATGTGAAGCGGATGAGAAAATGTTGCTAGATACTTGACTGGAACTTTGTAGTATATGGTGTTCTGCATGCTTTGGGTTTTCAGTGTTTCTTCAAAGCTCTTCTTCCCTCCAGCTGACAGAACCAGCTGTACTGCTTTTATTTTTATGAAGAAAAAGTGTTTGCTATTTTATTTTATTTTTCAAGGCTAGGAATAAGGAAAATTATTAGCCTTTGATCTGTCAGTATTCCATGAACTATTTATACATAAAGATAACTTCTTGAATGAAAGTGTGGTTTTGGAAATCCTGTGCTCTGGTCGCATTTTTGATAGAAGCATTTTTTATATTTTTGGATTGAGTTCCGTGGCTATATGCTTACAAAAGTAAAAGCATTTGAAATCTGAGTAGTGGTGAAATGTTTGCTAATACAAACAGCTTCAAAATGTCACAGATCTTCAGCTGTTAATTTTCAGTCTTCAACTGAAGTATTTTTAAGTTACTGTGTTTGTTGCTGTAGTAGTGTTTTTAAACTTGGCAGCTTAATGCTTATAGCTGCATTGTAAAACTATTCTCATAGATGCAGTTTGAACTGTTGTATTGTAAATCAGATTTTACTGCTTGGAGTAAAGAAGTTTGCAACTGTTCCTTGATTGTTGTTTTAAATAGATTGTAACATTTTCAAGACACTTTATTTATGTTTGCTTTTAGATGGAGTTTACTCCATTACTTGGAATTTATTAAGTGTCTGAATTTCTGTCGACAGCTGGAGTGTTTTGGTTAACACTTTGTGGTTACTGTGAATGTGAATACTACAGATATAGACCAATACCTAGCTCTTTCTTAATTAGAGATAAAATAATGAATTTAAGAGACTCTTTAGCAATGCATTTTTGAGTCCATAAGGCAAATGAGTTATGTGAGGCAAATTTAGGGAACCTTGTAAAGCTAAGGGAATTGCAAAAGTTTCCTTTGAACAGCTGTCCAACAGACAACAATTAGTGTTTCTGTTTAGTCACTAGTGTTTGAGCTTATTTCTGGGTCAGAGATTGAGATATTATCTCATTTTGCCTCCCACTGGAAACCTAAGGAATGAAAGAAAGTCACTATGAGAGTAGTGAATGGCAGCACTTGCTTTGTTATAGTTACTTTGGCTTTGTTTCATTTCAATACGGTATAGTCAAGTAGGCAAGTCTTTTCCAATAATGTTGAACAACTCTTGAATTCACACCTTTCTGGCCAAAACAGGTACATTTGTATTTTATGTACTTTAAGCATATAAACCAAGGAGATGGCTCTCATTTTGTAACTGAAATACGCTAAAATATTTTCATATGTAAACGTTCAATTAATTTATTTTTCTCTCTAAAATATTCAGCACTGGTGCCTAATGAAAAAAATGGAAATCTTCCTTGCTTACTTGATATTGACATGTTTCATTTATTGGTAAGTATTCCCTAATGTATATTAATAATGTTTTGATCCAGTAGGCACTATGTCAAAACTTCATTGAAAACTTTTTCTTTACTCTGAGTTAGGAGCCTTTCAAAATGTTTAGGCTTTTAGTATTTTCTCACTACTTAATACAATTTAAAGACTTTTTTAAGTTGCAAGTATACTTATCTATAAATAAAGAAGGGTAAAATGATGCGGAATGTATACTCTTTGGATTTTTTAAAAAAACCAACCAAACAAAAACAACAAAAACACAAACAAACAAACAAACAAAACCCCCAAAACAACCCCCCCAACAAACCACAAACAAAAAATAGCAAACAACCCCAAACAAACAAACAGACCCAAAAAACCCCATGATAGTTCATCATTGTTCCCTTAAATAGCGGCTGTCTCATTAGCTTCAAAATTAGTCTTATGGGGTATGCCACCTTCAAAGGGTATAGATGCAGCATGAGCAGAGAAAATGGGAAGATTCAAAAAGAAAAGGCATATACCAGCTTTCTTCTTTTCTTTTACAGGTAAGCTTGGTGCTCTCTTTCCCTGCTGTACATTGTCAGGATTTTTCAGGCGTTAGTCTTGGCACTGGAGATCTTCACCTGTTTCATCTTGTCACTATGGCACATATAATACAAATTTTACTTACCTCATCAACAGGTAATGTCTCTTTCAACTTTTATTGAAATGATTCCTCAAATCTGTACTTGGAAAACATTTAAGGTGCTATTGATAAATGTGTGCCGTTAACAGTGGCAAAATAAAATTGCTGTTGCTCTCTCTTTCAGCGCATAGAAAGTTGATAAATTGTACTCTACTGAAGTTCAGTCTTAGTCTTTACTGCTTAACACTGGAATTTTTTTGGAGCATAGCTAGTCATGAATCCTAGCTTTCCAGCTAATGCAGCAGTGCCTGGAAGTGTTCCTTGCAGAGACTTGGCTTAGGCATTGCATGATGAGTAAGTTGCACTTAGCGAAGTAAGGAATCAATGTATCTTCTGGCAAGAGAAACCTAATAAGGTGTAGTATGCCAAAAGCAAAGAACTCCAAGCAAGGATATTAAGAAACCCAACCAATCAAACAAGTAAACCAACACCTTACTGGAGATGACAATGGCATAAACTTACAACATAAGATGTGCAGCAGAAAACTTTTTTCCGCTACATCATATTGTAGTACAGTGTAACGTTTTACTTCATTTCGGCCTTTTTCTCAAAACTTGAAAAACTATTCTTGCTGTGTAAACATGTATATACGAAGTAACTTGCTTTTTAATTCTTTCTTCTTCAGAAGAGAATGGCATGGATCAAGAGAACACTAACAGTGAAGATGAAGTAGCTGTGCTTACACTGTATAAATTTCTTTGCCAGTGTACAGGAAGGTAAAAGGGAGATCTTTTAATAAAATTTTATAACATTTTCTCCCTCCTGGACTCAACATTAACTACTGACTGAATTCTATATACTAATGCTGTCAAAGATGAGGCTTTTAGCTTGCGGATTCTTGCATCTTGTTTCTTATCTGCTACTTCTAGATAGAATTTTCAAGTAACTATTCCTACAAATTCCTCTGTTTGTGCTTATGAAGATAATGGCTTATGAAGATTATGCTCTGGAACAATTTTTTTAGTCAGTTTGCAGATGTGTAGAATCTAGAATTGGCAGTGTCTGAGTACTGAAAACTTGTTAGGTTCTGAAATGTGTATGCAAAATCTTCCTTAATTTACTGCCCCAGATGGTTACATTTTTATGAATCTCTATTTCGTTGTTTTTCTTGGAATTAGCTTTGAAATAAACACTTTGCATAATGCTTGTTTCAACTGAAGTTAGTAATTTAATATGAAGTATGATTGAAGACTTACTAAATAGAGCTCTCGGACTGAAATGATTGAATAAAAGCAAACTTTTTTTATTGTGTTTTCTTAAGTGCCTTGAAAGAAATTTCCTCAGGCTGGCACCTGTGGAGGAATCTAAAAGCTGGAATCATGCCTTTCCTGAGATGTTCTGCTTTGTTTTTCCATTACTTAAATGGAGTCCCAGCACCCTCAGAAATGCAAGGTACTGTCTGCTTTGTATTAAATCAGCTTTTCAAAAGACACAAACATTTATGGACGAAATAAATTACATTTAAACTCTCTTTTCTGAAGAAGCTGAATGAATGAATGTGGGTTTGTTACCAGTGCAGAGTTATAGCTGCATAATGAAAAACAAACAAACAAACAAAACAAAAAAAGAGAGAAGAAAGTATTGTTTCCTTTTTAAAAATGCATTCTTTAATATCAAGGCCAATGCTGTTCTAGATTATTTAAAACAGAAACTGATGCTCTTCTATTAAAAAGTGAAATATATTGATTATTTTAAAGCTATTGATTACTGTTTTCAAATGAGACCTGCTTTTGCTTGCATTGATTTCATTCAAATCAGCATCCGCTAGTAATTAAAATCTCCAAATACACTGATGTTAACGTTACACCCCAAATGATCAATGTTATTAACATACTTTATTTTCTTCCACATATGGTGTATGTAGGGGACCGAATGTAAATCTAAAGATGCTACTTTTAATAATAAGTAGGCTCACATTGCTTCAGGATTCCCATGTTTAAAAATAAAGTATGATACGTGGTGCTGAGCTGATATGAGAACAGCTGCAGAACTTGCAGAATGTTTCCTTGATATATAACTTCTTTACAAATTGTGTTTAAAGTGTAGATTATTTTCATTTAACGATAGTAATGCCTCAGCATTTTGAGGGGGGGAAGAAACCTCTGTTTCTGAACCTTGATTTTTCTGTAACAAGGTTTCTCAAGTTCATAGTCTGGACCAGTAGTGGCCACTTGAGGTCTTTGTTACAGATACTCTAAAGATGAGGCACAATGTTCAATTGTACTTCCAGACAGTAGGTCCATGGGCCTTTAGGGAGTTGGTTGTAGGAAATGGGAAGAGGAAGGCTTTGCTTCAATTTGTTACAGTCTTCAAGTCCCAGGTGCCTGGGTGGCCCTGCAGGTCCCTGCCACCGAGGGATGTCCTGATGGTGGCCGGGGCACTGGGTGTTTTGCTTTCCCTTCCCACTCGCCTGTCCCGGGGATCCCACAACTGGCCTGTATTGCTCTTTGCTGTTCTACTGGGCCTTGCAAAACAGCAGTCACTTGGCCATGAGAGGGAAGCAAGCACAGCTTTTATTATAATTCTCTTAACTCCTTTATTTGGGAATAAAAGAGGCTGCGCCACAGAAGAGGTACCTGGTACTCTTTGTTCTGAAAGTTGGGAAGAGCAGCAGCCCAGGGAGTCAAACCAGTAGACTAGTAGGAGTATGGCAATGGGGCAGTTGTGTCCTACATAATGTTTTAGTAGAGTTGGCATTGCAGGCATTTGCATTTGCAATTTCTGTATTTCTGAGGCAGTGGTAGACTGCCTGTCACTGACCACCTGTCTTGGTTTGTGTCACAGACTCCAAGGAGCACCAAGTAGCCATCTAATGGGCAACATTGAAACAAAGACATACTAAGTCGTAAAGACCATTGAACTCTGTGTTGTGGTTTTTATATGACTAGGCATGAAACATGCTTAGAGGGGAAGTTTGAGCAAAGTTGCTTCTCATTACTGGCAGTTTTCCAACACAGCTGTCTGGTGCTTTTACTAGCACTTCCATACTTCATAACACATTTTGGGTGTGGAGGAATACAATTTAAAAAAACCAAAACAAACAAACAAACAAAAAAAAGCTGTCCCATTTAGGGCTGTATTTCATTTATTAGAGTTATTGTCACTTGAAAAAATATAGTTATGAGAATTTTTCTTTTCTTTTTTTTTTTTACAGTAAATGGAACAAACCAGTTTGAACACTTATGTAGCTATCTTTCCTTGCCAAACAACCTCACTTGCCTTTTTCAAGAAAACAGTGAGATTCTGAACACGTTAATAGAAAGGTAAGTCATATTTTTTTGCTTAGTTTAAATATAGTAATAAATTGTGCACAAGATAGTAATGTAAGTATTCTCCCAGGAGTGCATATATGGAAATAACTAGTAGACTTCGAAAAGCGTTTGTGAAATAAGTTTTTTGAAAGAAGTAATTTTGGTTATAGAGATTATTGACTAGACGTACTTTGGAATTTTTACTTATTTGTTTTCGTAAAGTATAATCCATTGAAGTTAAAAGCTAACTTTTTTCTTTCTTGTAGCTGGTGTAGTAACAATGAAGTAAAAAGATATCTCGAAGGCAAGAGACATGCTATCAGGTAAACATGGAGAAATTTTAAGCAGAGACAGCAGTGAAACTTTAATGTTACAGTTTTCTCGGAATATTTTTTCTAAAGGGTGTTTATAATAACAGTATCGGTTCTGCTTTACTGAATGACAAATGTATTAGGGGACAAGCAAAGAGATTTTTTGAATTTTGTAAGAAAAGTGAAATATTGCTTGAATTAGTAGATTTTAAAGGCAAAGTTAAATGTTATAACTTTATTTAGACTGATCTGCAGTATTCAGAGGTTATAACATTTCTTCTCATGTTTCCTATAGTAGATTTGTGCCTTCTGATTCAAAAGGTATAGTGTTGCTAAAAGACATATGTAACCTTTGTTTAAAAATGCCAGGCATTGAAGAGCTTTTTAAAGAATCTGAATTCTTCAGTGGAATAAACACCGAGTCAGTTGCTAAAAAGAAAATTTGCCTTTTGTACATTTCTACTTGCTAAGAAATTGAATTCAGAACACATTTAATGCGTAGTGGGTGTGGAAAAGCGTTTGGGGTGTTTTTCTTTATGAAAGCTGGGTAAGAACAGTGGTTATCAATTATCCAAGTAATTATAAATTAATATGAGGTTCACAGTGCTGTCATTAAAAATACACCCCTGCATTTTAATCTCCTGTGCTAAATATATAAAGTCAATCTTTCAGCGTTGTACATACAGTAAGACTAAGGGACAAAAATAAAAATTAATCACTTCATCTGTTAAATACCAGGCCATTAACAGAGTATCTTATTCAGTAAGAATACTCTGATTGGGTAATTGATTTCCTGTTATGTGTGATTGTTGGGATTTTTTTCCGTGTGTTCCTTTTGCTGATTCTTAACTGCTCTTCCCAAGATTATGTCTAACTTGACAGTGATTTTTCTTTTTTTTTCTCTCCGCATGTTCTTGTATATTGCTTCTGTTACAAACCTATTTACATTTCACAGTCTACTTTGTATTATTCCTAGAGTTGAAGATTTTTAAAATTTAGTAGGTAGCATCTGCAAAAGAAATGAACTTTTAACTGTTATTTCTAAAGATATAAGTATTTGGTATTAAATAGGTCCTTTTCGTTGCCTGAATGTTTCATTCTCTTCAGGATACAGGTTCTCTGAACCTGAGTGTCAGACTGTTTTCCATTTAATAGAAGAGAAGAGGAAAACTTTAAAAAATTAATTATTCACAGATGCCGTTTAAATGAGTTAGAAAAAACATGAATGAGTTTGAAATCACTGTGTATTATTAATTGAAATATGAGTGGTTAATTTGATTGCTTTATTCTAGCTATGCAAGAGAATCCAACAAATTAATAGACCTTCCGGACGACTACAGCTGCCTCATTAACCAAGCATCCAATTTCTCGTAAGTTGTATGCAATTAGTGAGGACCCCTGAAGTCTTTTCCTTTTGGTGAACCGGGAAACCTCTAACCTGAAAGCATCAGAAAGATGTTTGTAGAATTATAAAGTTAATGTCACATATTGATTGTCATCTGCCACGTATTTCAGTGAAATAGAAATTGCAGGGATCGGTATAACTGTCAACTGTAAAATGTTCAAAAGTACTTTTGAATCTTTTTACCACCTAGAGTTAATACATGCAATGGATTTTTTTTTTTTTTTTCCCCCTTAACAAAAGGTGTCCGAAATCAGGTGGTGATAAAAGCAGAGCCCCAACATTGTGCCTTGTGTGTGGGACCATGCTGTGTTCTCAGAGTTACTGTTGTCAAACTGAATTAGAAGGAGAAGATGTTGGAGCTTGTACTGCACATACATACACTTGTGGTTCTGGAGTGGGCATATTCCTTAGGTAAGGAACTGAACACCTCTACTTATATTGCTAGGTTAGATAGTGTGCGTGGACATGAAATGAATGGTTCTATAAATGTGGTTGTAGGGGTGGTTTGTAAAGGCAGGGGGCTGCTAATAATAGGGCTGCCTAAAAACTAGAGCGTATTCAACTTCCATGTACTTTGGTATAAGGTTTAGAGGTTGTTTCTTTGAAGTAAAGGTATTATGCAAAGTTTGAATTTCATTTTAAAGTGAATTGCTTTTTCTCTGTGTGTTTATCTCCACTCAAAAGTACTACACAACAATGAAGGTAAATACCTTGATTTTGTCGTTGTTGTTGCTGCTGTTGAAAACATGAAAATTCATTTTAGTTGTCTTCCTGCATACAAGGAAAGGTTAGGTAATGTCTATTTTCACTTTGGCAAAGATTAGCGAGAAGTGAAATTGTTGTATTTTCTTGTTGTGGTTGTGTCGGTATTTTATACAGACTGCAAATAACATGACATGAAACTACATTGTTCTTGACTGCTACCAAGGAGTTATAACAGAAAGAGAATAAGATCTTTAGTTTTAAAACAAAAACAACAACAAAAAAAACCAAAACCAAAAAACACCCAAACTTTAAAAATCTGTACATGCAGCTTGTACAGAACGAAAGTAGGTGAGAATTGGAAAAGGAGTGTCTATGAAAATATGAGAAACTCTTCGCCTAAAAATCTTCTCTGTGTTTCTCTCTAGAGTACGAGAATGTCAGGTGCTATTTTTAGCTGGAAAAACAAAGGGCTGTTTTTATCCTCCTCCTTATCTCGATGACTATGGAGAGACAGACCAGGGACTCAGGTAAATATTTTTAAAAATACATCTTTTAAAGACAGGAGTTCTAAAATTTTCTGGTTTTTAAAATACACTTTCTATGTTACCTTTTTATTTTAATTATATAGGTAACATTACATTTTTACATTGCTGCTGCATCTAATATCTTCAAACATTTTAATGCTATTACGTGTTTTTAAGTTAAAAATATTCAATGGAGGATCTTTCCCAAGTTACAAACAGTTGTCTTGAGGTGTAAAAACAAATCTTTTTAGCATCTGTGAAGTTGCCTAGAAACTAAGGCTGAAAATTGTATATAGTGCATTTATTTGTATAATCTGTGTTAATTTAACAGCAAGTGAAAATATGATGTTATGATTTTATTTAATGTGGTAGTTCTTTGTGTTAACCATATGTCTACTTCCTATGAGGAGAATTTGGGGAATTGATATTGTTAATGCTTGCCACTTCTGAAACTGGTCAAAATCATAGAATATGAGGTGGTTCAGCGTTGAAGGGTTGCTGAAAACCTACATTCAGACTTCTGTGGTCTGTACATGAGATTCCCAAAGCCTGGAGGGAACTGTTGAGTAGTAAGGATGGGGGGACCAGACAAGGTAGCATTCCAGTTTACTAATGAAAATATCTATTGATCTGACAAGAGAATAATGTTAAAGGGTTATCTAAATATTTTAAAGAGTTATCTAATATTTAATATGTCACACCTGAGTGTTTGTGTTTAGTTGCAGTGTTTTGTCATTCCTGATAAGTATTATCTCCTTTTCAGACGTGGGAATCCCTTACATCTGTGCAAAGAACGATTTAAAAAGATTCAAAAACTCTGGCAGCAGCACAGTATCACAGAGGAAATTGGACATGCACAAGAAGCAAATCAAACACTAGTTGGCATTGATTGGCAGCATTTATAATGGTTATCTGCTGAATACTGGAACTTTATTAAGATTTTTGTAACTCCGTGAGCTTTTCAAAGGAGGGATTAGGAAAAAAAAAGTCTGAGGAAAAAAACACAAACCCAGTCCTGTTATTTAATCTTTGTTTTACAATGTATTTCATAAAGATACAGTTAACATTAATCAAGTAAACTTCTTTCTATGTAAGCAAGTTTTGTTAGTCATATAATTTGCACTGTGCTTCCTTCACAGAAATGTCTTGGGTTATAAACCTGGGCAAATGAACTTGAGTTTCTGATAAAAAAAGAATGACTCTTTTTGGAAGTCTGACTATGATTTTTCTTATAAACTGCAAGAGAAAAAGACTGCTGAAACAGAAATTAGATAGAGCACAACTACAGATTGTGTTTTGCCCCTTGCTAGTAATCTGAGCCGTTTTATTTATTATTCTGCATTTTAGTACTTAAGCTGTGTGTACATGCAGTGGAATGAAGTAAGGAAGCAAATAATGTAGCAAATGGATGTTTCTGTCTGCATCAGTGGATAATTCACTCTTTCACTTGGTGTATCTAAAACAATTTTGTCATTTGTACTCTTGCAGCTTTCTTGCTTCCAGTTGTTTTTTAACTAAAAAAACCTAACACTAGCTTTACAAGTAAAATAATTTAATTTAAAGCTTTTTCCAGAGCATTGCACTCTTTAGAAGTATGTAGTTTGTAATTTGAATTTAGCTGGGAAATCCTTTCACTTTCAATTATGTGATTGGTTATTGGTATTCAAGGGTTGACATTGTGCTTTAGAAGATATTTTAAGATAAAGACAATACGTAAAATGTCATGAAAGCTAATTTTATGTTAATTTGCAGAAGCGCAGAGGATATTTTCTTCATTTTTGTTGACAGTTAACTTTAAGGTGCAAATCCCATCTCCTTTTTGTTGCAGACAAACTGAATGCTTTCCTCTGGCTTTGAAGGGCCACAATCACACTGCCCCCATTTTTGCATCGATTCATTTTTTTTTTTTCTGTTGTTCCATCAAGTATATTTACTTTTTGGCTTGATTTAAAGCTCTGTAAAGATGTTTGCATATAGTATATTTTATAAATATATTCTATAACTGCGCAGATTTGCACTTGACATGAGGGTGCCTGAAGGCAGTGAGTTTTCTAGCTGTATGTAATTAGACCGCCAAGGTGTCTCTAAAAAGTGACATTATGCTTATTGATTTAAAATAAAATCCATTACCTTTACCTCTCCTATCTTCTGACGAATTACTAAAATCTTAATTTACATAGTTCTGTTTCCTTAATAATCTGTGATTCTTTTAGTTAAGTCTTACTTTCTGACTATGTCTTCAGCCTAGATAAGCAGTCCCTTTACTGTCTGCCATGTCTTCAGTTACACTTGATCTGACTGAATTGTTTCTATTTTTACAGATTTAATGCTTCAGATAAATTTTGTATATTCATGGTGTACAGGACAATTTTTCAAACATTCAGTAACAGTATTGAGTGAAGATGTGAAATATGAAATAAAGAAACTTGGCCAATGCTGATTTCCTTTTCTTAAAAACAGTACAGACTACTTTTGTCTCTACTACCTGTCGTAGTTCTAATCATTTCTATATTGCTGTCACTTTTTACAAAGACATGCAGAAGTTGCAGGAAAAAAGAAAAAAAAAAGACATTAATGCTTTATCTCTGCCTTCCCCCACTTAAGCCGATTGATATATCAACAATTTTCTGTGCATGGTACTTAAAAGTCACACTTTTTTGGTGGTGTTGCTATTCCTTTGCAGAGAGGCTTGCTTCTTAAACTGTGTGCCACAGTTTCAAATAATGTGTAACTGCATTAAAAAACTCTCTTTTCCTGTAAGCATAATATTAAAAAGATAATTTATGATACTGACAGACTTCTCTGTGCAAAGCAAAATATTGACAGCAGGAAGGAATTTTTTTTTTTTCTCTGGGATCAGAGTTGGAGATTGCAAGGTCAAATAGGTTGGCAGAATTGTGACCACAAATAATTGTGAAGTACACAATTTATCATTTTTTGCAAGTTTAGTCATTCTTTACTCAAGGCTTCTATTTTCTGATTTGGTTTGCATGTATTTATGTTAATGTAGAAATATTTATAACATTGTTTCAGTATGAGGGAAATAATAACTGTAATAAATTGGCTATAACTTTAATATTTGCGGATTGTGTGTACAATCTACAATGTATTATGTGTTTAGGGGGAGAAAAAAAGCAGCAATAAAAAAACCCACAAAATCCCCAAACCAGAAACCATCACAACAGAAAAGAAAACAAAGCTGAAAGCATCAAGTAAATGCTTTTGGTGTTGACATTAAATAAGTACTTTTTAAACGTTGTTTTTAGAGTTTTGCTGAGCTTGTTCCTTCAAGTGTGTCACCTTGTTAATCAGAAGCTAAAAGAAATACCTCGATGTGCAACATCTGCAATTCCCCGGCTAAAAATGTAAGGTGATTATATTATTAGTGTCATTTGCTTCAGTCAGCTAAACCTTTCTTGACCTCTACCAAAAAGTCTAATCATCTTTTTAAAGGATTGTAAATTATATTTTATAAAGGGATGAGGTTCACATCAGTAGTGTTTTTTCATCTGTTCATACTTCAGGATAGCACTTTGTACTCTCCCCAGCCTGCCCTAGGAGGCTCTCTTTCTTACTCTACAAGCGTAGCCACACAGACCTTCTGTTCTGTCCTTTTGCTTTTGATGTGAAGCTCTGTGAGCTCTCAGGCTCCAGCCCTGGCATCTCATTTAAGTGCATTTTATTGTATGCTAAATGACTTGGTGTTTTATTTAGAAGCTACATCACTGTGATCATTTTCTCTATGACCTGAATGTGTAGAGGAGAACCTGGATGCTCAACTTACTGCGAAAGTACCTTCAGCACAAAAATCCAGCTATTTTCCTTTCTGGAAGATTAAATTGCATGGGGGCAAAATCTCTTCTCAGTAGAGTCCTGTTATGATGAACTGAGTATGCCGTCAGCCTCCCTTCTGCCCTGCATTGCCCTTCTCTCCTTCTTTCTAGGAATTGCCTTTGGCAAGACATAGTGGCTCTGCATTTCCATCCCACTGTTGAGATTATTGATCATTGAGTTAAATATGACAGTATTAAACAGTTTTGGCTTGGATATGAGGTCCTGGGGAATGCCACCTGTCACTGGTTGGTGTCCAGCTGTTCATTGCTGTCCTGTGAGCCTGAAAATCCAGCCAGATTTCTGTCTACTTTGCAGTCTAGTCTACATCTCCCCAAATTGGTTACGAGGATGTTGTCTGAAACCATATTGAAAGTTTTTCTGAAGTGAGAACATTCACTGTACAGAGACAGGGGTTTTACAGCAACTTTCATTTACTGAGAAGCAAAAGGGAAACAGGCCTTTAAGCTAACCCAAAAGTTGAATGATTTTGTGTGTGACCAGGACAGGGAGGCTATCTCTGATAATAGCAAGAGATACTGGGTTGATCTTTGTGGGGGTTCTGTGGGTCTTCTGATTTTCATATTTTTATATTGCAATCTGCTCTGCGTTTGGTGAGCCAGGACCATTACCTGGCCAGTCCTGCATCTTGGTGGGAATGGGATGGTGCTCTTCATATTTTAACTGGCATTAAAGGAAAACTTTCTTAGGGAGGCATCCAGTTCTCTACCATTAGCTGTTCAGTTCCTCAGCTCCTTCTGGTGAGTGTCCCAGAGTCCTACTTGACCCTGCATGGGGAGAAGGTTGGAGACTTCATGGGAACACCACTGGATGCAGTTATTATAAAGGCTTGCCTTCTGCAGGAGTGCTTCCAGGGGCTCAAGGAGCGATGACAGGCAGGGAGCCTGCCAAACACACTTCTGTGTACATTGCTAGCACATCACCATCTGACTGTCCACTTTCTCTGGATACCTGGTTCGGGTTGTGTGGTACTGCTGCAACAAATCCTCAGTGTAAAGGCATAGGGACAGGCACACAGAAAGGTTGCTTACCAGTGATGGGAAGTCTTACAGACAAGTTGTCCTAAGGGAAATGTCTCTTCTTACCATGAATTCCTTGTTTTTCTTACGAGATTTGAAAGTTTAGAAGAATGGGAAGGAGTAGAGTTGGCTTTTCCTTTTGGGCTATGTTCAAGCAAAAGTGGGGGGAGTCCCACAGTAAGAACATTGCAAACAGGTATTGCTGAGGCAAAAAAGTCTCCATCATTGTATTGCCCGATGGAAGTCGTGTGTGTGTGGGGATAGCAGCTCTTCATCTCCACTTGCTAATCATTTCTAGGGACCAGTAAGTGGCTCCAGCTTGTTGGAGTGTCACTTCTTGGTTTGGGGAACCAGCAGTGACTGATTGAAGGGCATTGCTGTCAGCCTGGGATAACTGAGTAGAGCTGCCTGCTTGGCTGCAGGGACCGCAGAGCGAGCACACACTGCAGGCAGCTCTGGAGTGCGGAGGTGTGCCTAGGAGGAGCTGGAGCCTCCCTGCCTCTCCTTGCTGCCAGCCAGCAGTGCCCGTACAGTTTGGGGGTTTGCTGTCGTGGAAGTTTGAACCATTGGGTAAGGGACAGTGAAGAACTCTGTGTCAGGTGGATGGTTGGGGATCCCAGGCGCTTGGTCAGTGCTTGCCCCCAGACCAGACTCTGGGAGTTCATCCGCCCGCTGGAAAGCCCTCAGAGGCCCGACTGAAAGTCCCACAGAGCTGTGCTCTTCAGACTGATAGGCAGCTTTTTCCAGTAAGAGGGAGAAGGGCGTTTATTATTATCTTTATTTTATTCCAAGGCTAATAATGGTCAGGAGAAACAGCAATTCCTGGTGTGTTCTGGGAGAGTCAGCTCGGTGTCTGATTGCTAATGCAGGTGTGACTGTTGTGTAACTGTATTGAGCTAGTTTTGTCAATATTACTGTTTTTACCTTCTACTGATTAACACATATTTTGTTAAACATCCTACAGGCTGATACAGAAACATAAGCTACAGTAAAATAGTGCATTTACAAAGCGGGGGCTTGTGAATGTGACATGTTGAATGTGTGTTGTAACCCTCTGATCATGTTGGAGTGTTTCCATGCTGTTTAGTACACTGTACCACCAGCTGGCTCTAAGAAGTGGCCAAGTATTTGTGGTGATAGCTGGAAGCTGCGTACTAAAACATCCTCTTGCTTCAGCTTGAGACCTTATTCAAGGGGAAAGTGATTTTATTTAACTTTCTGAGTTCACTGCATCCACCTGCACGCTTACACCTGCAGGCACCAAGATGTGTGTGTCCAAGTGGTCTGCCCAGGACTGCTGTGTGCTACAGAGGACAGGAGCGGTGGCTTTTGTGTCCTCCCTGTGTACCGCTGGGTTGGTGATTGGAAACTGGCTTTTGGAAAGGTCTTTCACACCCATTGGGATTCAGCAGTAACTGTGGTGCCCTGTTTTGCCTCAGTGTCCTACTTCACCCTTCATAAATCTTAAGTAAGGCTGCCCCTTGTCTTTTCTTTCCTGTTTTGGGATGTCTTGCCTAGAATACAATAACGTGAAGAGGAATGGCACATACAACACACTATAACCTCATTTTCTCCTTCTTGTTACCAAAGTGTAGGTCTGCTTCTGAGAAGTCAACTGCCCTGTGGCCTTTTGGAGCTCAGGCTTCCTGGGCTAGATGTAAACAATACGTTTCTCAGCATCTACCTGCTTTATTGCTGTCACTCACATCCCTGTTTATCTGTACGTGCTGCTCTTCAAAGACTTGCTCGATTATTTCTTCTGCTGTTTCATACATGCACGTTTCTATTCATACTTCATTTGTAGCAGTTTTAACATTTCTTCACAAGTCTTTGTACCAAGTGTAAAAACTGCTTTGCATATGCTTTTCTTGAGGCTGTTGCATATTCATCCCCTATTTTTTCCTGCTCTTCTGCCACCTTTCCCCCTCTCCTGGTGTGCAAACGTTAGATGCCCGAATCTTGTGTCTTTGTCTTGATGCAGAGATTTGTCAAACACTTCTCTTGAAGAAAAGAAGAAGAGGGAGAGTGTGAGGTGTTTCTGCAGTGCACCAGGTGTAGGAGCTAAGAAATGGCAAATATGGATCATCGTTTCCATGACAGCAATGATTAAATGTTACTTTTTCTTCAGTTTGTGAATATATATTTTCAGTCTCTTTCCAGACAGTATGAGCTTGGAGGTGGTAAGTTTTCCAGCTTGTCCTTTGCGTAGGATCCCAGAAGGAAAGCCAGACTGGCTAGTCAGCCCTGGGCAGGGTGGGACAGCTGAGCTCATGATGGCATCTGTGCAGACCACCATGGGATGTTTTAGTGACTCATAAAACCAAGGTGTTGATTTGAAATCAACGATGTATTTGAGGAATAATGTGTGGAACATATTTCTGTACTTGCAGTACTCTAAACATGCTGAAGTGCGTTAATAAATTGGAGAAAAGGTTATATAAAAATAACGAAGGCAAGGAGTTCAGCAATATGTTCACTGATGTGATTCGCTGGTGCTCTCTACCCAGAGATGGTACATAGAGGGGTAACGTTTGGGCCCTGTAAAAACAGCTCCGAGGAGCCTGCGTTTTCTTGCAATGATTGTATCGGAGTCTTTTGGAATGAATGTGTAATTCAGCACCAAGTACAAAAGAAGAAGAAGAAAAAAAATTCTGCGGTAATTGTTGGAGATCCATTTAATGCTGTTGAACTAGTCAGGTACCTCATCTGTGTGTTTGAAATGTTTCCATGTCAGTTTTCCATGTCAATCTTTGGTATTTCATAAAATGCTGTAGTAGCTGAAAGCTCAGAGATTGCATGAACTCTGAAACAAAGTACTTCGTGTTGCATTTTCTTTTTCTGTATACTCAGTGTAGGCTTTAAGCTCCTCTTTGTCTCTGCTCTCAGCTTGAAGAGGGTGGAGCTGAAAAGAAATTTTGAGTGTTTTGTTATTTGATGGGGAGAGCAATGCTGTGTGATAGCAACGTGCGTGGCACTTGGAGCATGCAGCAGCACACAGCACACAGCTGGGGGTAACTGCTGTTAATATCAACCTGTGCGAGATATTGAAATAAAACACTTCAGTGTGGGTGGCATTTCAAATGGTTGGGCAGATGTGGAATAAAAGTTACGCAGGTGTTGAAAGGTGTCACGTCTAAGACAGCAAACCCAAGCACAAGTGTGGTTGCTTCATTCCCACCCTGAGCACGTGTTACGCTCCAGTCCGGTGAAGCAACCACGTTTGTTCGCTAGCGAGGTGTGGGCGGTTTCCCAGGGCTGTAGCGGCAGTGACTGTAGTGGAAGAAGGATGGGGTTATTTCCTGTTCTCGGAGCTTTGGGATCCACCTGTAAGTCTTCACCAGTGGCAGAGACCTAGTTGTGGAGTATTTGTATGTGGCAGTGGGAATGCGTCCCTGTGTGAGCAGCATGCCTGGCTGAGTGCCAGCTTGCAAAGAGGGAGGGGACGGAAAGTCGTTTTGTCCCACTGGAGTTGGGGACATGCTGCTGTAGTAACTATTTGAAATCTACATATACCATTGTGAGTCTCTTCCTGAACAAAATGCTTCCTGAAATGAATTTAATCCATTTTTAACATTACTTAATCTCAGAAATAATTTGAAGTGCTGTATAATTAAAAACAACTTAGACAAGTAGAGAATAAATGTAAGTTTTAGGACCTAATTACACTTAAAATTCTGGGATGAAAGCAAGAAATGCATTCATAATTTACTTAAAATATGCCTACAGCAACGTTACAGAACCAATGCTACTTCTGCTTTTGATTAACTTATATAATTAATGAAAGATTCACTCATACGAACTTGTGAAGTCACCTTGTCCTTGTTTGTATTTGCCACCTGTGGTTTTTTCCATCTTTAACCTTAGTCTTATTTGTGTCAGAGAAAACCCGTGTGTAAATGGGAAAACTCACACCCATTTGAAAAACCGTTTTCTAAGGCAGAGCTGTGCTACCCTCTGAACAGGTTACTTGGGCGGTTGGGAAGGCAAAAAGCAATTTTTAAAAGGAAAACTTTGCATTTGGGGACTATGCGTGTCTTGGAACAGACGAACGCAGCGAGGTATCTCCTTCCAGCTTGCCTGTGCTGATGTTACTGCCTGGCTGGAGCGTGGGTCAGCGTGTCTCCAGCCGGGAGGGATGCCACAGCCGGGAGGGATGCCACAGCCGGGAGGGATGCCACAGCTGGGAGGGATGGCAGTTCTTTGACACTGCTGTTAAATTCTGTATCGTCACACATTTCGAAGCGACTTCTGTGGGGATTTTCAAGAATTAAACTTCACGTTCACCCTTTTAACAAGAGTGTCAGTCTGGGAAATTGTGCACCTCAGACTTACTGCCTTCTACTTGCTGGCGGGAGCCAATGCTTTGGTCTCCTCCTTCCATCTTCCCCACAGCTGCAGTTGTGCCTTGCCGAGTTTCACGCGCCTGAGTCTCCCCATTTCAGATTTGCACTGCTTGACCCTGTGTCATGGTTTCAGCTGGGACAGAGTTGACTTTCTTACTAGCAGCTGGTATAGTGCTGTGTTATGGATTTGGGATGAAAATAGTGTTGGTAAAATAGTGAGGTTTTTGGTGGTTGCTAGGCAGTCAAGGCCTTTTCTGCTCGAGCAGGCAGGCTGGGGGGGCACAAGAAGCTGGGAGGGGACACAGCCGGGACAGCTGATCCCAACTGACCAAAGGGGTATTCCAATGCCATGTGATGTCACGCTCAGTATGTAAAGCTGGGGAAGAAGGAGGAAGCTGGGGACGTTCAGAGTGATGGAGTTTGTCTTCCCAAGTAACCATTACACGTGACGGACCCCTGCTTTCCTGGAGATGGCTGAACACCTGCCTGCCGATGGGAAGCAGTGAATGAATTCCTTGTTTTGCTTTGCTTATGTGCGCAGCTTTTGCTTTACTTATTAAACTGTCTTTATCTCAACCCACAAGTTTTCCCGATTTTACTCTTCTGATTCTCTCCCCCATCCCTGTCTGGGGGAGCGAGCGAGCGGCTGTGCGTTCCTGGTTGTTGGCTGAGGTTAAACCACAACACCCTGTTTTGCGATGTAAACTGCGTGGAAGCTTGGTTGCCTGGTGAAGCGGTGTGACTTCATCAGATGACAGGCTGCAGACCTGCCCTTTGGTCCTAGTTTTGCTGAGTTTGCCTGGTACCTCTGATTCTCACACCACCCTTCGCTCTGGAAAAATTGACTTCGAGAACAAACTATGGAAATGCACCTCATAATGAACTTAATAGTTGACATGTTTATGGACTAGCCTTCTTTTTAGTAGAGACAGGTTAATCAGGCAAGGCTTGTTCTGTGTGTGTTGCTTTAGAAGGGGCCGGTGGGATGGGTGGTGGGAGCCCTGCTCGCTCTTTCTCCAGCACCGTGCCGGAGGGGGAGGTTGCAAAACGGGGGTGTGTTCCCCAGGGAAGGGTGCTGCAGAGGCTGTGCCCACAAAGCTGAGCTCCAGGCCAGGGTTTCTTCCAGCTTTCCCACCTCACAAATGTACTTTGGATCAAAAGTCAGTAACACCTGTAAAATGACACGGGATCAGGCAAATGCAGGTGCTTTGAGAGGTGTTGTTTTGGTTAGTCACTGAACACTATAGGTCTGATACAATTTTTTTCTTTTCGTTAGTAAAAAAGGCTTCACGTACACAGTACTTTAGATTTCATTTTGATGGCTGCATTCCTGTTACCAGAAATAAATTTGCCTAAGCCATCGTCTCCCCACGGGGGGCTGTTATCACATGGCACCATTCTATTTTTCTGGCCTTATCTAATTAACTAATCTCTAATAATGCTCTTTATTTATTTTTTTTGAATAAGCATTTGTGATCCGTCCCCATTTTATGTTGACTATGATAAGAGCAGCATTTGTGTTTTTTACAAAACAATGAGTCAGGTAAAAATAAGTACTTGTTTTGCTGGGATCCCTTTTTCTGTACATCAGCCTTGAAAATCTTCCCTGACCGTTACCTGGAAGTGCATGGTGCCTACGAGCCCGATATAGCATTCCCATGCTCTTTGCTAAGCTGCACACATGCATTTGTCTGGTATTATAAAATGTCCAAGCTCATGTAATGCATGGAGGCTAATCTTATCAATTGTATTAAGGCTACTTAGGAATTAATAGCTTTAAAGAAGCTGTTTATATTTCCTCCTTTAAAGCACTTTAGTGAATGTTCTGTGTCCCTTCAAATAAATGTCACCAGTAAAATAGTGTATTTTTTTGTCATTTCTTTTAAAAAATAAGTGATATTGCTTAAAAGTTGGCACTTCAAGGCCTTGGGCTGGCTCTCAGATCTGGAGTACTTGGATTTAAGCTGGTAATCCATATGGAGTTACCTAAAAAGAAGTGGCCTGGCTTGTATGAATTAAGCTCACATCCTTCTGAAGTTTATTAGTTTGAAAATCGGGGCACGGCTCTGGAAGTTGTTGGATTGCTGCAGGCAGCTTTGACTATGGGAGCTTTACTACTTAAATAACAATGGTTTCTTTTAAATGCCTGTTGCAAGTTAGATTTAACTGGGGAAAAAAGAGGTTGTAAACCCAGTGTAGCTGATCATCAAAGATCTTGAGGCTGCCGGTGGTTTCACTTGTTGAGCGCATCTAGAAGTTAAGGCCTGTGAAGATGTTTTAATTGCTATGTAGTACAAGAGGATACTACTAAATTGGTCCAGCAAATTCTGTTTCTAGTAAGAGGCAAGTGTTTTGGGGGGGTCTGTTTGTACATCCTGAGCTTAGCTGGGCACATGAGAAGAGGAAGGTTTGCTTTCTCTTGGATCATTACATAGAGGGGGGAAAAGCTTTCCACCTATAGGAACACATAAAACGGGTCCAAAAAATGAATTCAGAAGCAAAAAGTCATCAGTCATGCAAATTAAAGAAATCTGTATTAAATTGTATATATTTAAAGATTTTCTTTAAAGAGATCTTTACTTGCAATATAATTTTTAATACCTAAATTTACATTTGCAGGCAGCAGAGATATCTTTATCTAGAGCAGCATTTGCGATGTCACAAGAAAGTATATTTAAGATTGGACAAATTATATATTACATGTAATATTTTACAAAGCAGTCATGTTACAATCTTGTGGTAATCATAAGATGTTACATAGGTCTTCATTAACCAGGAGGCTTTATTTTAGACAGCATTAGCATATACACTATTTGTTCTTAATTGTACAAAACCCTGCTTCCAGTACTATTCTTCATAAACCTGTCTCACATGGTATCTCTACCTGCCTAATATCGTGAGACCCTTGCTCTGGCAACTGGCTTCTCCAATGTGGTGTTGAAAGAATGATTTGACCATTTGTTATGTCACTGTAGCAATAGACTGAAAAAAACCGCCAAAAATAGAGACCACAAATAATTGGAGAGTCCTGTCTAAAGCAGTGGCCGAAGCCATATTTCTAGGGCAGCAATAAATCTAGATCTCTTTGAAAAATCGGGTGTCGTCTAGTCAAGTAACCTGTATAGATTACAGCACACTGAAGCCTCATGAGGAGAAACTGTAATTAATCCTTGTAATGCAGCTCCTACCCATACGTGGCTCCTCCAAAAAGCTCTTCTCTGATATACGTGGCCACATGATGCGCCAACCACAATCCTGTTCTTCTCTAAGAGACCAGCTGAGAGGAGCAGCCAGTCGTAGCGATGTCTTACTGAGAAGGAAGGAGTTGGTCTGGTTTGTACAGTTCTGCCATGCAGAGTGTCCCTCAGCAAAGCAATAGACGATAGGCTGTGGTGAATAGCAAGTTGGCTTGTACGTTAGTGCCCTTGTTCTCGTCAGTCTTACACAGAAAAGAATAGAGTTGACTTCTTAATTCGTTATTGTAACTAACGTTAAAAGCTTTGACCAGCTTTGAAAAAGTGAAAGGATGCCACAAATACCTGTCAAAATCAAACCTGGCATGCAGATGGCCTGAAACAGCCTGGCCACCGAGATGCAGACTACAGCTTGATGTGCGGACGCATCCCTACCTGTCCCGCTGTGAACTGGTCTGTCCATCCTAGAAGGAGTTTGAACAAAAGCCAGAGGAGCTGAGTGCTGCTGGGGCAAGTGCACAAGTGATTAAGAATGAAAACTAATGGGCTGTGCAATGACTAGGCAGCTGCAAACACGGCTTCGTTTGAAGACCAGCCAACAGCCAGGTGGAAGGGACCTGCTGAGAAAACTCTCCCAGGTACACTGCAGAGAAGAAGAGCTTATGCACAGCCAGGTTAAAAATAAATGTGGTGGCTGGCTCGTAGCTGAGGGACTGTGTTGTCTGCAATTGTTTGTGCAGGGGGCTGGGGCTTGCTCTGCCGGGTTTCTTTCTCTTTAGCTGATTTATCTGGCAGCTGCAGAAAAACTCAAGATGATGGATGCTCTGTTCCCTTACTAGAGGCCACGCACCACAGCAAACTCTTTCCATGTCTTATTCCAACTTTGCATATGAGAACAGGGTCCTCCAGCTATGACAGTATGTTTGGAGAGATGCAACATATGCAAAATGACTTAAAAGATAGAATGAAGGGTACCCTATCACTGATAAAGAAAAAGAAAAGTTGCAAAAATTTGCACACTGGGGACTGATTTAAACTTACTTTTCCCTGGCCTCAAAGTTTGAGGCTTGAAGTACTTGTGGATGAATGGTGTCCCTTTGCCTAGGACCTTGGAAAACATTTAAAGTGTTAGTTCTAAGTAACCTTTTTTTCTTTTTTTCTTGTTTTAAAAATAGTTGGTCTTGAATATTCTGGAGCAAGCTATGAGACTACATACTTTTTAAAATGTCCAGAATAACCGTAACTGGCACATGCGTGTAGCATTGATTCCACCCACTACAAGAGGAATCTTCTAAGCTTCTGCTTGTTTAAATATAAGGTGAGGCATAAGTCTACAACACGCTCATTCCAGTTATACAGGCTGAAAAAAGCCCTGAGAAACAAAACCCATAAATCTTACCTTAATGTTGTTTTCATTATACTTGTGCTGTTTCATTAAATTATCATTTTTGCTTAGTACATAAATTCTCAGCATAAGTTTGCATTTTTTTCTATGTACATCTTAAAAATACAGCAGAAAATACCATTGCTTATCACATTAACAAAAATCACATTATATGAGAGGTTTGTCAAAATACTTGTATACTAAGTTATATACAATTCTGGAAATCCTTCTTCCTTTGACTTCTAACATGTTACTCCCCAGAAAACCAATCTGTCTTTAAAAGTTGAAGTACATAAAGTATGCTGATAAAACAACTTGAGCAAAAAATATTAACTTTTCAAATTCCACTTTTAATTTCAAAATCAGATGGAATAGATCATGGTGGATGCCAGCAATTTTTAATTTTTATTTTTTTAAACTACCTGTCCCTGATAAGGGAACACCTGAATATTGCAAGTCCTAGTGGGGTCATTTCCCCCAGAAGTTATGAATATGGTGTACTCACGTTGTGGATAAATGTATTATCCCAAGGTGCACTATGTTGTATACTCCCATATACAAAAAAAACCATGCGTAGAAATGTATATTCTCATGGTTGATACATAGCTTTTAAAACGTAGATATTCACAAATCTCAGTTCTTTTTATTCCTCTCTGATAAAAAGTCCACATCAATTAGAAGCTCAACTGACCGTTGTGATGGCTGGCGTCTTCCCACCTTCTTCTCCTGCGCCCCCTTCGGCGTCTGCTTCCACCTGATTGAACTTACCAATCTTTTTCAAACTCTCCAGCGCATACTTCAAAGTGTCCTTCAGGCTGTTCTCCAGGATCCACCCTTCGCTTTCACATTCAGGGTCTTCGGGATTTGCGATGCTTTCCAGAGAGGTGTGCAGGAGACGCAAGCCAACCATCACGGATGTCTGCACCATGCAATGGAAAAGACAGAGTGTGTCAGGCAAACTTTTAGAACCTTTATACCCTTGTCCACGTCTTTGCCACCCTCCGCTATCAGCAGCCTGGGCTGGTGGCGTGAACAAAATCCCAGCGGCACCAAATGGCTACAGCTTAAGGGCTGTGGGAATCCTCTAAACGAGAAGAGATCCTGAGCAGCCTTCCCCTTTGGATGGTCAGGGGGGTGAAGGAGAGCTGGCAGGAGGAAAGTGTCCCTTCACAAGGAGGAAAGGAAAGGGTGGAGGTCTGAAATGAGCGAGCACCATGGGACGTGTGACAGTTGATAAGCAGCGAGTAGATGCATCAACTTACGAAGGAAGTACGCGCTGGCTCCTGTGAAACAGCAGCTTTGTGCGGCATGTGCACAAGGGGGCTTTCCATGTACCCCGTCACAGGGTAGACACCTCCTGAGAGGCTGTAATGAAACCTCTGCTCCTGTGCACTAGATGGCCATAAAGCTATTTATATGTGCAGCAACGTGCTCTGCCACTGTCCACTTAATTTTAACTCTAAGTATTTTTACTTCACATTGACCTTAGTATGTCTGGCAAGTATATTAGTCTGTGGCAAGTATATTAATCTGATCAAGGAGATATTAATGAATCAGCATCCGTGCAGAAGAGAGCAGCATTAGGATTTGAGCCATCAGCTTGTCTACTTCAAATTCTGGTTTTGTTCTTTATATATGTATGTGCAAATAAGGAGACCAAGGCAGGAGGTGATCTGTATCTCTCACTGGTTCAATCGAAAACAAATTTCTATTTCTGATAAAATACTTACCACTCCCAGCAGCCCTGACTGAGACTCCTTCTACTGTACTATGCTGGTGTAACACCCCTGGCGCTGGCAATACCCAAAACCTGCCTCCAGAGAGCAAGAGTCTCCTCTTGCTCCTCAGCCAGTCTCCTGCCTTCTGACAGCGTTCAGAACAATCTGACTTCGACTGTTGTGGTGCTTATGAAGAAAAAAGTGATTGATCTGTGAAGCAGAGAAAGAAAGAAAAGGCAGCGCCCAGAAGAGCCAGCTTGATGAGGTGGTAGAGCAGGTGGTCAGGATAGGGAAGCAACTAGTTTAGTCTTTTATGTGCTAGGTAAAGCTAAGGTCGAGACCACTTATTGTTGTTAATGGATTTGTTCTGTAGAGGAAGCACGATGTCTCTGTTATCCTATCCAAATTCCCAAGGAAGTGATTACCTGTGGTCTTCCTAAACCCTAATGGTTAAAGAGGTCAGCATCCCTGTGTGTTGCGTACCTGGTGGCACAGCTGAGGCCCATGGAGAGCTGCACTGGACCTGCAAGGTGCTGCTTTCTGTTGAGACTTTTGAATTAGAGATGGAGGAAGCTTTCAAACTGTCATGCGGGATGACAGCCTTGGGTAGCTGGGCAGATCTGAAGTTGGAATTTAGCCACACAGTGTAGCAAATTGCAAAATTCATATCTGACTTTTTGGACTCATAGCACTGCTCAAGCATGTGCTTCTGTGGACCCTTCATTAGCCTATCTGCCCTGGTCATCCTGCTTGTGTATGATCAGCATCTCCAAACTCTTGGAAGACTAAAGGGTAACCATTGGTTACCCTTGAAATTTTCAGATGTTGATGTTTCTCTGCCTTCACTCAAGACCAGAAATGGAAAAACATTGGTCAAATAAACAAGCTTCACCAAATACTTCTGTATCCAAAGACAAATTTTTTTCCCGTTCAATATAGGAATGCATAACTTGCAAGACCTTGATCCTCAAAGAAGTTTCTAATGGCCCCAAATCTGGAAATAGTCTCATTTTGTTGTGGATCTACCCAATACTATGATGACTTAAATCAGTTGAGACACTATTCTATAAAGGTCACAAGAAGAGATAAATCACATCACACTAGTCTTAGGATTTAAAGCCTTTGACATCTTCCTTTCAATCTGAGCCCCAGTTTTGCTGCTCTCAGTCTCAGGACTAATATATTTCATATAAATGGCTGTTGCAAGTAAAGATTTATGGGACTGGATGGCCTCCACGCTGCTCTCTACTTGTACTATCTCACTGCATGTCAGCAGGAGGGTTTTTTTGTGACTAACCTACTAAGTTCCACTATTTGACAGCAAAATTAGCTGTACTTACAAGCTTCCTGGATGGCTCTAAGTCACTAAATATGGTTGTGCTTTAAAAAAGGAAGGTGCTTGTGCAGAAGGGAGCAGCTGACCTGCCCTCAGATGAGATTCTGGGACATTTTCTCTGAGTTTAAGACTTCATTTTCTTAAAAATCTTGCTCTGAAAGATTTTGCGTCCCTGGGGCTGAGATTTCCTAAAAGCAGTGCGAAACCTTCGGCTCTCATCACCTCCACTGACCCGAGCCTGCCTTCTCTGCTGGATGAGAAGAGAGTCCAGGAAGTTGGAGACAACTATCTGGTAAATTAGCCTATCTCCTATATGATAGCGTAGTGCCTTGGACCATCAATTTTGCTGAAGTCCTGCGCCAGGGAAAGAACAATGCCATTCACCAGTATTATGCTGGGGGTGACTGGCTGAAAGCAGCTTGGCGGTAAAGAGCCTTGGGATCCTGGTGGACATCAAGTTGACGATGAGAGAGTATTGTGCCCTTGAGGCAAAGAAGGTGAACGGTATCCTGGGCTGCATTAGACAAAGTACTGCCAGCAGGTCAAGGGAGGCGATCCTTCCCCTCTACTCAGCGCTGGTGAGGCCACAGCTGGAGCTGTTCTGGACTCCTCAGTACAAGAGAGATGTGGGCATACTGGAGGGACTCCAACAACGGGCCACTGAGATGATGAAGAACTGGAGTACCTCTCCTGTGTGAAGAGGCTGAGACAGCTGGGAATGTTCAGCCTGGAGAAGAGAAGGCTCAGGGCAGATCTTATCAATCTATATATAAATACATGAAGAGAAGGTGTAAAGAAAATGGAGCCAGGCTCTTTTTAGCGGTGCCCAGTGGCAGGACAAGAGCCCATGGGCACAAACTGAAACACAGGAGGTTCCTTATGAACATTAGGAAACCCTTTTTTTACTGTGAGGGTGACTGAGCAGTGGTACAGGTTGCCCAGACAGGTATTGAAGTCTCCCTCCTTGGAGATATTCAAAAGCTGCCTGGACATGGTCCTGGGCAACCAGCTCTGGGTGGCCCTGCTTGAGCAGGGGGCTGTGGACAACATGACCACCAGAGTCCCTGCCAACATCAACCAGTCTGTGAGTTGTAGACCTGTGCTTAATCACAATCCAGCAGAGAAGGCCTGGGCATCAAGCTCGCCTAGTCTCCATGAGTGATGATTTCCCCTGGCCAATGGACAAACTGTCATGAAAACTCTTGTCGTTTTACAGCAACATTGAAGTGGCAGGAAGAATAAGGCCACAGTGTTTCTCCAGGGCTAGGTATGGGCAGGCTGGGCTAGTGCACCCTCCTGCACCACAGCATGCTCAGCCCCTCGATCTGTGCCAGCAGAGCAAACCATGTCCTTCTGGAGGGTCCCTGCTGCCTGTGGGCTGGTTTTGAAGATTATCAGGAGTTGCCTCCTAGTGTTCAGCGCATCAGAGAGTTTACTCTCCAGTGCACGATGCACAATGCAGCTCCTGCTCGTGTCTCATTGCTCTCCCGGGTTCCCACCTCCTGGAGCTCAGTGCTAGGCTCCCTCTCTGGCACCAGATGTGAAATGAATCTCAGGGTCTCGGCCACTGCAGGAGCTGTGACCTATCAAGAGCCGCATGTTTATACAGGTGAAAGACCTGGAGCATCTCAGGAACCAGCTGCTGCCCTCCCTTCCTTTTTAAATGCTCTATTCAGGGCATCCCTGAACCCTCCATTCCCTCTTCGCTGTCTGAGGCAGGTCAAGAAGACACCCAGGCTTGCTCTGCTTGACCTTCTGCAGCAAAGCCCATCTGTTTGCCAGGGTTTAGCCTGAGGCGGCTTAGCTAGAGCAGGGGGTGATCTTTTTTTGTCACCCTCATGACCGGTTGTCACTCATAGGAAGCCTACAGCTTTTGCTAGTAAAAGCAGCATGTGAATAATACTAAATTTCAAAAAAAATATGACACGCTACATTTTTTTCAAATAGAAAAGTTGATGCTTCAAAATAGGTTCCTTCTTCTCTGCAGCTAGTATAGAAACGTTAACCCAAATGGCCTTCCCTGAGGTCCCTGCACCCTTTTGGCATGTTACGTTTTCCTACAGCTGCAAGTAACAGCTGCTCTGTCCCCTTCCCACACCTCAATACCACCAACCCAGCTGGAAGAGTCCTCCGCCGGCCCCCAGAAGGGCTTTGCTGGGGAGGTGCTGTGGCCATGCTGCTGCTTGAGTTCACGTTGTCTCCAGGTGCAAAGCAAACCGGGATGCTCCTTTGCTTTTGTGCTTTTCTGTAACTTCTCAGCAAGCCGGTCCAAGGGAAGACGAGAGGCGCAGCGCCAGCACACTACCTCCCTGCTGGGTCGCACCCCGGTCAGACCGACATCTTATCTTGGCTGGGGGTCGGGACCTCCACTGCGCTCCTACTCTGTATAAAATTGTTTCCTACCCTGACTGCAATTTAAAGAAAGTGTTTATATTTCAAGGGAGACCAAATTAGTGTCTGCTTCCTGCTTTGCTTCCTCACTTCAAAGTTTGCCTTAAAAGTGCAGGGAGTTTGAGACCCAAACCTGGAGCCTTTGTGGTAGAATATCAGACAAGCCATAAATATTCAAGAGGGTCAATTAATATAACCCAGGATTGTGATATTTCTTTAAAGCTTTGTCCTGAGAGTCCTCTGATTGCCTGGAAAACATCTCACCCTATATTTTGGAAAAGACAAAGGAAAAAAGAGAAGAATGCATTTCTTATTATGCCACAGGTTGGAAAAAATGCCCAGGTGTACTTTGAAGAGTTGGAAATAAAATGCTGCATTTTTATTGCTGCTATGAATGTTAATGTATTGCTGTCATTAATTTCCTGCAAGTCAGCAGAGGCATCTTACAGGTTCCTAGTCACAATTTTTTGCAGCTGGCATTAGTATTTCTGTGCATTTTTCCCCTGAGTTTTTGAATTTCCTTCTGATTTTCATATACAGCTGAAATTCCCCTCTCTTCAAGAACTCTTCATTTGAATTCGGTTTAGACACAAACTTCTCTTTCTTTTCTTACCAGAATAACAGTGCTATAAGGAGGTAGTAGTACCTTTCTCAGCTGTGCAGAGTAGCTATTTTTAAAATAACACAACATGAAGTAATTTTATGATATTTTTTTCAGTTCACAGATTATTTAGGTAGGTGTTTATTTTCTAAAAAGCATCTGCATTCCTGGAAGGGTGTAGCCCAGTTCTTGTATCAAAATATAATGCATCTTTTTAAAATTTACATTTATCCAAATTTTTAAAGAGCTGACTGAATCTTTGAAAATAGGCAGTGCCATTTGCAGCAGCCATTTCAAAGGTTGGAAAGGGTCTGCTGCGCTCCATGTCGCAGAGTGAGCTGCACCCTCCCTGCCGGCCATGCTGTCCTGCCCAACCTCTGCATCCCGCACCTCACACGCCAGCCCTTGTGCCGCTGCCAGCCCACGCTCCCTGCGTGGTAGTAAACACCCCGGCTAGAAAACTGGCCATCTCCCAGAGGCAGAAGGACATGTTTTCCTTGCATGGAATGAACAGTATTTTAGCAGCAAAGTTAGACTTCAGGTTGTGGTGCCCACAAACATCTGTACTGGGCAGTATCTGCACCTGTTTGCATAGGCACGGTGGCTTCAGGAAGCAGAATAAAATTAATCCATCTGCTTCACCTAAAACACTTCTTGTGTCCAAAACCATTGATGGAGCTGATGAAGGACCTTAAACCAAATGCTGCCCTGAAGCTGGACACTGTGCATGGCTCTAGGTCTTATTTTCGTCAGCACATAAACCCCTTAATTGCACTTTCTATCTCACAAATTACTGCCATCTCTTTCTGATGCGCTGCTTTGCGTACCTTTCATTCCCCACTAAAGGTGACACACATAAAATTAACGCATCTGGACAGCCGAGTCCTCCCATGCTCTTCCCTGCTCAGCACCCTGCATTTGGCACCAAATCGGTCCTTTTTTCCCCTCTTGCTGTGGGGATACTTGAGGCTCTGGCAGGACTACTCCGAAGGGGAGTTCTGCAATCTAACCCCCAACCCATGCTTCCCAGCTGTGTCTCCAGCCCGGCACCTTTCAGGCCTTACGCAGATGGTCACTATTAGATGTTTTCTCAGCTAAAGAACAATGACGGACAATTTATTTTAAATAGATCTGTTATTTAACTTGGAAGCCCATGCTGAAAAATGCTTGGCTCCTCCGGAGCTGGCACTTCAGCAAAGCATGGCTGGGGGCAGAGGGTTACCTCGAAGAGCCAGACGAGGAGGACGACGGCACCCATGGAGCTCATCATGCTGCTGTAGTAGTGCAGGAGGGCTTCCCGGCAGCCGCGGCGCCAGAGGTTGAGCTCCTCCGTTTGGTAGTCGTAGCTGTAGTGAGCCGAGTTGTTGGTGACCTGGTACTGGATGCAGGGTCTCGGGGAGCTGGGGTTGCAGCAGCTGAAAGGGACGCCGTCCACCAAGTACCTTCCATCCACGTTGCTTTTGATCCGACTGTGGGCAAGGGCAGAAGGAAGGGTGAATACACACAGACACATATAAAGATATACCGGAGCAAACTTGCATGAGGAAGGAAAGCAAAGGCAATGTGGATCTTCCACCGTACCTCTTGGCCATGCCATTTTTCCACATCCCCTGTGTATATAGCAGCATTTGTCCTGAGGGTTTTTCCTCTTTGAAATCCTTATCTATGTCAAGGCTACACTGAGTCTATAATTAACTCTTTATCATGGAAACACACCCTCTTGGGTCACTTCTTCAAAGAAATTAATTTTTAAGAAAAGTAAATAGCAGAGAGAAATTTCAGCAGGGGCAGTCAGAAAAGAGGGATCACGGCACAGTTATGGTGGAAAGGGGATGCTGAAGGTGACCTGAGCTGGGAAAAGAACCCACAACAGCCTTAGGACCCACCATATCCAGCTAGACCATTGATCCAGCTAACCTAATAGCTTCTCTTTGAGGATAATTGCTCCAGGAAGGGGTTATGCATTTATTCCTGGCTTGGGAAGGTAGCCAGTATTTAAAACATGAAATGTGCTTCAGCAACAGGATGTTGAAAAAATTCTGAAATCCTTGTAGGAGCGCCCCAACTCCATAAACAGCCATTTAGTCTGGTGCCTGAGGAGATGTTTAGGGTGAGAGATACTTAGAAGGCAAATAGTTCCACTGGCACTGCAAAAAAAGACGATAATAAGAGGACTGCAACCCTAATACATGTAATTTTGCTTAGAAAATGACAGAATGGAGAGCTGCAGTGATCTAGAAAGGTGAAAAAAAATCTGAAAGTAGCTTATAGCTTTCTATATGGTTATTTTAAAATTGTATCATAGAGAGAGAGGTGATTGCAACAGCCTGGTGAAGCAAAATTCAACATTGCAGTCGTGACCTAAATATATCTAAACGCCAAGTGCAGTTGAGGTTTTATCTCTAGATGTAAAGTGTGCTCTGCGTTGGGTCTAATTCCCATTGATGTGTAAATGCTCCACCAGTTTCAGAGAGATTGGATCAGGCCTTTGCTCTACAAATAATATAAAAATCACATTGTGGGGGACGGACTCCCACCTTCCCTGGAATTAAGGAGAACTTTGCTATTGACTTCAAAGGGGCCAGAATATCCCACCAGGAATGTGAGCAGAGATTGTGCACCACCGCCCAGTTCAAACCTTGAATTCATTCATTAACATCTATTTGTGGATTTTTAATGCCCTATTTCCTGCCTCAGTAGTACAAAGAAATTGCCCCGAGTCTCAGTCCCAAACAAGACATCGTTTCTTAAGGACAATATAACCTTGTTTTCCCTCTGCGCTTCGCCCTTCCACTGCTGCTGGATTAAGTTACAGCTCTCAAATCTCCATATAATGCTGGCAAGGTGAACTTATTATGTTTTCAAGTAGTTATTTATACCCATGGGCATACCTTCGCATGCAAATACTCCCTTATTAAATAGCGAATGTATTTGTTATAACCCTGCAGTGCAACAGGTTAAGCCTATAACAGCTTTCAATATAAAGTCCTAGTTCAGAATTGCAAAAACACCCAGATCACCCAACAAGTCAAAACAATATGCAGGGACACACACAAGTTAAATACTGTTTACACAGTCAGGCAGGGATCCCATGAGATACGCAGAGTCTTTTTCAAAAGTAATTCAGATGTTTTTAATATGGGCAGTACATTTAAAAAGCAGATTGCTTCCAGTTTACAAGACCCTTTGTGCAGCCACAGAGTATGAACATTAACAAGTGATTTTCCCAAAGAACTCTAAATAACGATGTCTTCCTCCTATGCTTAATTTATTAAAAGCTTGTGGGTATTTATACTCAATGCTCATTTTTTAATTTCAAAAGTTCATTTTTTCTCATGTTTATTTTTTACTTGCGCTTACTGCACCTAACCTGATTTTGAGATTACCGCCTCTTTAGGCATTGACATCAGAGCCATTAAGATGTTTCTGGTCAGCAATCTGTTCTGGTTTGTATAGAGGAAACTAATGCTGTTTTCATGTAAGAATTAAAAAAAATTAGGCACAAGCATATATATTGAACATGGGTTTATATGGGACAGAACATAAAACACATTTGTCTACACTGGGCACTGTGTAAAGCTAGGGATGTCAACAGGTGTTGACAGCTCAATATTGTCACAGTGCTGAAGCAATCCATTGAGTGAATATAAAAATAAAATTCTAAATCTTAAGGATTTAAAATACATGAGTTATTGGTAAAGCATTACCGTTTCTATTTGTTTCCATGAGATAGATTGCTTAATTTCCAGTATCTAAAGTGGAGTTTTAAAAGTGGTGTCAGCAGTACACATCCAGGGAAGTCTTTTTTTAGGAACTTAATAAATTGCATTGAAATCTGCTTTAGGAATAGTGAAGTTCTGATACTTTCCTGGTTTTTTGGGGAGTAGGTATGTGTGCCTCCACTAATGGGTTTACAAAGAGGTAAAAGGCATTAAAAATTATTATTTTAAGTCTGCTTACATTGCACTGCGTAGGAGTGAGAATTGTATTTTGGTGCATTATATTTTATGTTCTGGATCACGTTAGAGGAATTTGTCAGGGGAGGAAGCAATCTAGCTGAACATTTGGGATGCTTATTAAGCAAAAATAGAGAAAAACCACATTGTATACAAAACCCCCTCCAGTCACTGCCTGTTTTGATGTGCATTTCTTTAGTATAATACTGATCAAATAATGATACTATGCGATACAAACCCCACTAAGTCACTTACTCTTTCACTTCTTTGGAGCTGAAGTCCAGATATCTGTTGCTGATCCACTGAATTTCAAACCAATCTTTGAAGCCATTGTTCCCACAGCATTTGAACTCAATTTGGAGCATGTCAATCGTCTTCTTCATGAAGCACCTTCCGGGGGTGTCTGTGTCCCGGTAGAACTTCATGCCGTTCTTGAGCCCCTGGGCCAGCGTGCTCTCCAGAGAGCCCCGCATGAGAAAGCAAATCAGAGCAACGAAAAAAATGAGTATGTTAAAGAGGAAACATAGTGCCAGGTAAGGTTTCAGCAAAGGCTTCCACTTGACAAATTTAGCCGGATCCAAAGAATCATAACAAATTTTGCCAGCAAAACCATTGAAGGCGCAGGATAATATACCCATCAATATCAAAGAATTGGGCACAAAGTGGCTTTCAGAATTGTCCATCACTTCGCTTCGCTTCCGGAGTTCAATTTTGAGGAACAACCCCATGCTAAAAACAAGGATTCCAGCAAACACTGAAAGCCAGTTCATGAGCCATAGTCCCTGCGCTAGTTTTACCCGTTTCTTCTGGTTGAATTTGACTTTCAGCAGCGCCATCTTCGTAATGTGAGTTGTTGGAAGATTTCGCAGCCTGGACCCCTCTTCTCGGCGTAAGTGACTCGAGGAAGAACCATTCAGGCGTTGGAAGAGACCCCGAACGGCACAGCGGGAAGCGAACCACTGCACGGTCCTTCCATCTTGAGCTCCCCCGGTTAGGATTCAAGCAAGTAAAATATTCAAAGATCCCAATTAACTATTTCACATTAGTGAGAATAATGGGCAATTAGCACCTACAACTATTTCTGGTGGTTCCTTCCAAGCAAAGGAGAAACAGTCTCAAGGTTTCAAATGATTTGATCTGGATCTACAAGACGTCATTCTAATACCTTTAATCATTTGATCCAATTTGGAGAAATGTCTGTCAACAGATGAGTGGAAATAATCCCTCATTTTACTATTTAGTAGATTTGTGCTTTCTTATGATAGGCTGCTAGGCAGAATGTGAAAACCCAGAGATATAAAAAGATCTTCTTTGCCAGAAGAATATGGATCCTTTGAGGAAAAAGGAAGAGGGCTCTGAAATAGAAAAGGCTGCTTGAATACAAAAATATACTACCCCTACATGATCCTGATTTATTCGTAACTACAGCCAAAACCACCTTTCTAGTCCTTATCCTTCTGTGTTGACCTGAGGTGACATCTCATGGCTTATGTGTTCTGGAAACAGATAAGAGTGTAGTTTACAGTGACCTAAAAAACCTAAGCTTGGCATTTTCTATTTACTTCCAGGGCTTGTACCATCTCTGGGCCTTGGCAGGAGGGAGGGAGAAAGGAAAAGTTCAGAGAAACTCAATAAATAACCCCCAGCCTGAAATCTAGAGACGCCTTTATAAAAAGCGAGCTGACGTGAGCAGCTTACTGGATAATCACCAGGCCAGGGAGGAGAGCAGGGCTGCCCAAGGAGATCCGGGAGCTTACACCAGGGAGGAATTTGACCCAGCGGCTGGGGAGGGACCCTCGGGCCATTGTCACCAGCCGCTACAAGGGAAGCACCCCTGGGCTCCTCAGGGTCTGCTGAGGGACCTGCAGCCTGGCTCTGCTTTCACGCTGTAGTGGGCAGAAAAGGAGGGACGCAATCCCCTCCTTCGGCGGTGGCCTTTCTCCTTATGCTGCACAGCCGTTTCGGGCAAGCACGGATTCCGGGTGCTTGCCCTTTCCAGTGCTTTGGGAATTTTACTCGCTTTGAAATATCACCTCCAGCTCCCCCCTCACCCTACAGAAGTTCAGAGCTATTGGGAAAGTCCTGCGCTGGCTCACCACCCGCTGCAGCAACGCAAAATTAGTCTCAGGCAACCTCAAGCAATGCAAAATTAACCTGCGGGTGTGTGAGGGCGTGGGTGCTAACGCCACAGGTGAGAAAGGAGCAGCCCCAGGATAGGGACGGGGAGGCTCTGTCCTGACCCAAGCCAACCTGACCTGCTGCTGGCCGAGTGCCCTGGGGGCATCCTCTAGTGGCTGCCGGCAGCATGGTGCACCAACCTCGAGGGAAAGGTGAAGGGACCTGCCCAGGAGGAAGGCAAGTGTGAAAAATAATAGTAATTTGAAAAAAAAAAAACCCCAAAACCAAACAACAAAGAACTGAAAAATAGTATTTGGTAGTCTGCTGCTGTGTGGTACCACAGATGCTGCTCAGTTACTATTTGAGGTCCTGGAATGTTGGAGGTCTCCTCAATAAGGACAAAGACTATCAAGCTGCTGCTTTTTCCTGCACAAATAGGTTTTTGTGATGGACATTTCGTGGCCCACCTGGGCACTACTGCAGTGACCTGGAGAGCAGCTGGTAACAGGTTTTCCTAAAGCAGGCCTGATTGTTGGCATCGCTGCTGCCCTTGCAGGTGAAGGGTGAGCGTGTAAAAGGAAAGGAGAAAGGCAATTATCCATCAGGGGCTGTTCTCTCTGCTTGCTGTGAAGTGGATGAAAAGTGCTGTTTCTTGGGAAAGCCTGTTAAATATTTTTGTGCAATAAGCCATAGCACTGACATAACGTCTCTTCTGGCTTCTTGGCAAAATATCCCATAATCATGCTGCACATGTTACTACATTTCACTGACTCCTCCAGGGCTCAGCTAGGAAACACAAGGTAGTTTGGAGGGTGTACTTATCTGACAGCCTAAAGTTAATTTGAGATAAATGACCTTGAAACTATTTCCTTTCTTGTCAGTGATGATAGAGTGAAACTCTAGTTAAAGTGAAAAAGAATTTTCTATCGGGTCTGTGGATCACGGGGGTATACAGTGATTACATATTCTGTACAATTAATAGGACAAGAATTAGTAAACCTGCCCACAGCAGATATAAGCCTGGTGCTGCTCTGGATATGGGGAAGTTTGTATTCAGGAGCCCAGATGACAGTCTGAATACCTGCTACCTTAATAATTTAACGTTCAGATGTCCACGATAAATCTGATGCAGCAAAACCATGTAATTGTATACATTAGGGTGTTTCCTGTTAATTCAGGAATAAAAATAGTGAAATAGAACATGCAGCATATGCTTCAGAGCTCATTGATCCCTCCAAATTTACTATCCTTCTTAAACAAAGGTAACAGGAAGGGTCCTAATAAATCTCTCCTAAATAGTGTTTTCTGGGAGATGATCAGTGATGCACCTGATGCTCAGGAAGAGACACTCGGGTACTAATTAGACCTTTAAGACTTCAGGTCTTTAAAGTCATCACAGAGAGCACCAAAACAACCCAGATTTGGAAATCTGCTGTTTAAGTAGTTTCAATAGTTCAATACCAGCTGGGGACATACAGTGACAAAAACTACCCACCTACCAAGTTAACTCACCGTGCTTGGAAGCTTTAAAGGGGCTTGGTGACAGTAAATCATATGCTATGCTCTGATGCTTCCTTCAAAAAATGAAGCTAACACTTTTACAAGCTGGGATTTAATGCTTCCCACTTATCCCAGACACAGAGCTGAGAAGCCCTGCGCAAGCTTCAGCACAAACTGATCAGCTGAGGGCTGTCTCAAGCAGAGCAACCTGAGGAAGAGGAAGGTTTTGGGGGATCATTGAGAAGTGTTTTGGGGTGTGGACAGTACAAAAAAGAAAATGTTTTTGCCTGGCATCTGCTTTTCTTACAAATCTTTATCTTGGCTGGGATTCACCTCTAATTGGGCAGGCTTACTGCTGCTTTCTATTTCAGATAGAAAATACTGAAACTGATCCACAGCAGACAAAAGCTGCTGGATGGATGCAGCAAGGATGTTTGAGTTAATGGTCACCTCAGAGATTGCACATTAACTCAAATGTATAATTCATATGCCATTTTGGAGAAAAAAAAGGGTAGAATAAAATATTCAAATTATTATTGATCTGCTAGAACTCAGCATGAATGTGTTCAAATTCAAAATATTGTTTAAAAGAAAATATAATTTCTATGGATAACCATACAATATTGATACCTTTCCAAAAAGCTATGCCTGCTAACCTAAATATAAGCCACAAATTTACCATTTAGTGCTAGGAGGGAGGTAAAAGTGTTTTTTAATGCAATCAGTTCAACCTGCTATTTGTTATACAGTCTGCTGTCTGGTTCTGGACCAACCATGCTCCTTCCATCTTCAGGAATACGAGAGATAAAAGGCAAATTCCCTTTATGTAGGTATATCCTATGTAGCTAAACTATGGAAATACTCTTAGCTGTCAATAGAAATAATTTCCTAACCTAATCTTTTTTTCACACTGCTCTGTGATATGAAACATGTGGCTTTCTTGGGTTCTTTTTTCTTTTCTTTCCATAAAAGTGGTTAGGTTTCATTGTAAGGATGAAACTCAAATGGAAGAAGGAAGTTTACAGAATGTGGAAAAAGGGACTGGCCACTCAGGAGGAATATAGGAACATTGTCAGAGTATGCAGAGATGCAACGAGGAAGGCTAAGGTCCACTTGGAATTAAATCTGGCAAGGGATGTCAAGGAAACAAGAAGGGCTTCCTCAAGTACATCAGTAGCAAAAGGAAGACTAGGGACAATGTGGGCCCGCGGCTGAATGAAGTGGGTGCCCTGGTGATGGAAGATACAGAGAAGGTGGAGTTACTGAATGCCTTCTTTGCTTCAGTCTTTACTGCTAAGGTTCACCCTCAGGAACCGCAGACCCTGGAGTTAAGAGAAAAAGTCTGGAGAAAGGAAGATTCTCCCTTGGTTGAGGAGGATCAGGCTAGAGATCATTTAGGCAAACTCAACATCCACAAATCCGTGGGCCCTGATGGGATGCACCCATGAGTGCTAAGGGAGCTGGCACATGTTATTGCTAAGCCACTCTCCGTCGTCTTTGAAAGGTCATGAAGAACAGGAGAGGTGCCTGAGGACTGGAGGAAAGCTAATGTCACACCAGTCTTCAAAAAGGGCAGGAAGGAAACTACAGGCCAGTCAGCCTCACCTCCATCCCTGGAAAGGTGATGAGGAACAGCTCATTCTGGATATCATCTCTAAGCATGTAGAGGAAGAGAAGGTTATTGGGAGCAGTCAACATGGATTCACCAAGGCAAAATCATGCTTGACCAACCTGATAGCCTTCTATGATGGCATGAATGGCTGGGCAGATGAGGGGAGAGCAGTGGATGTTGTCGACCTCAACTTTAGCAAGGCTTTTGACACTGTCTTCCATAACATCCTCAAAGGTAAGCTTAGAAAGCGTGGGATGACAGTGAGGTGGATTGAGAACTGGCTGAATGGCAGAGCTCAGAGGGTTGTGATCAGCAGCACAGAGTCTAGTTGAAGGCCTGTAACTAGCGGTGTTCCCCGGGGGTCAGTACTGGGTCCAGTCTTGTTCAACATATTCATCAATGACCTGGATGAGGGGACAGAGTGTACCCTCAGCAAGTTTGCTGATGACACAAAACTGGGAGGGGTGGCTGACACACCAGAAGGCTGTGCTTCTATTCAGCGAGACTTGGGCAGGCTAGAGAGTTGGGGAGAGAGGAACCTAATGAAGTTCAACAAGGGAAAGTGTAGGGCCCTGTATCTGAGGAATAATAACCCCATGCACCAGTACAAGTTAGAGGCTGATCTGCTGGAAAGCAGCTCTGCAGAGAAGGACCTGGGAGTCCTGGTGGACAACAAAGTTGAGCATAAGCCGGCAATGTTCCCTTGTGGCCGTGAAGGCCAACGGTATTCTGGGGTGCATTAAAAAGAGCATGGCTGGCAGGTCAAGGGAGGTCAATCTCCCCCTTTAGCCTGATGAGGCCACATCTGGAGTACTGTGTCCAGTTCTGGGCTCCCCAGTTCAAGACAGACAAGGAACTACCAGAGAGAGTTCAGTGGAGGGCCACAAAGATGTTCGAGGGACTTGAGCATCTCTCTTATGAGGAAAGGCTGAGAGACCTGGGTCTGTTTAGCCTGGAGAAGAGAAGGCTGAGAGGGGATCTCATCAATGCTTATAAACATCTAAAGGGCAAGTGTCAAGAGGATGCGGCCAGACTCTTTTCAGTGGTCCCCAGCAACAGGACAAGGGGTAATGGGCACAATCTGGAACACAGGAAATTCCATCTCAACATGCGGAAAAACTCCTTTACTTTGAGGGTGACAGAGCACTGGAACAGGCTGCCCAGAGAGGTTGTGGAGTCCCCTTCTCTGAAGATATTCAAAACCTGCCTGGGCGCCATCCTGTGCAACCTGCTTTAGGTGAACCTGCTTTGGCAGGGGGGTTGGACTAGCTGATCTCCAGAGGTCCCTTCCAACCCCTGTGATTCTGTGATGAAGATGTCTGGTTTTACCTATGACAAGGAAGTCATTGTGCAGAGATAAGAGGGTTGTTTATGCACTGTAGTTCATGGTTTGGCTTGCATTTGTAACTGTGTGGTGTGTGCAGGGACACTCCTGCGGAACAATGTGATAAAATGGGCTGTATTACATTGTATGATTACCAGGTGGAGAAAAGGTCTGATTTATGACATTTTTTTTCCCTCCTATGTACAGAAGTAACTTGGTAGGCTACTATTTTTGTGGCATGTGAAGTGACTGCAGGTCCTGAGGCTGGAAACAGAGGCAAGTCACTAAATTCACTGCTTTGGTTGTTGGATACCCTGGGAAGGGTGATCTGATCCACCGGACCCTGTGGCTCCTAAACTACGCCAGGGCACACTGTGGGGTTTTCAGTGTGGTGTTTTCCTCTGGGTGGTTCCCAGCATTTCGGGCATCCTTATCCACAGTGTGGGTAATGTGCTGAGAAAACAGTTTTTCTTTGACCCTTGAGATGCTCTTTATGAGTATTTACTTGCATTACTGTGATGTCTAGAGTGTAGTGTTCACTGCTGAAAGAATGAGAGTTATAAATCAATGTTTGTACCTGCAGAAATAGGGAAGAAATACATCGGGAATTGAAAGAAGCTTACAAAAGTCTCACAGTAGTCATTACTGCTGGAAAACATCTCAGCACAACAGACGGAACCTCAAGTAAGTCAGATAAATTAGATCACGATGTGAATGGAAATGCTGAAATCCCACAAGTTGCACAGATTTTTTTTTTTCTCTAGCTATTTGTGTCTTTCCTTGTATGCGATAAAGTTGGCTTTTTAGTACAGTACAGGCTGTAAGCTCACTTGTGCAGATCTGATGGCCACAACAGGAAGGCTGCGTAGAAAAAAGGCCATAGTCACTAGAAATGGGGAGAGCCTGATGGAAAGTAGGAGGTAAGGGGGCAGAGCTGAGCAGCGAAAAGATGATGCATAAAGGAGGTGGAGAAATGTACTTGTCTGCATACAGTTCTGAAATCCAACAAGTCTGCTCTCAGATTCTATTCTTATATGCTGGGAGAAATCTACTTGGAAAGACAGAAGTAGGATGTATATGAAGGGAGGAGGACTGTATATATTCCCAAAACCTCCTTCCATTCAATAATTCCTAAGTATTTTGTAACACCTGAAGCAATTCCAGGTAAAGCCACTGAGATTCGATCCTTGTCTACATAGAGCTATTACCTAAATAGGAAGAAATTTTAAAAAACACACCTAATATATAAAAAAATACAAACCCTCAAAAATATAAAGCATAAACATGTGTAAGAAGTTGTCTTAGGCACTTCGTTCTTACCTGTTTTTTTCAAACAAATATTTTGCTAGAGCCCACACCAGAATCTATTTAAACGAAAGAGGGCTGGATGAAGAGAGAAAGCAAATAACTCCATTTTTGTTCCTGGTATTCAGAGAAGCAGGTGCAGACAGAGGGCAAATGCCTGGACTCCAGCGGGAACCGAGGGGGACGGACCTCCAGGTGTGACGGTGGCCTCACTAGAAGCAGCAGCAAAGCTGTCACCTGCTTCTCTGGAGGCAAGCTTTAGTCCTCTCACAGCCTCAAAAAATGCTAATGCTCAAAGCTCTTTGTGGAGCTGAAGAATTGTCTCAGTTCTCTTCTATGGGTTCATGGTTGTCTGTTTTTGCACGGGACTATTTTATTTCATTCACAGACACATAGGAGCTTTAAAAGGTTGAGTTACAGCGCTGTGGTGAGCTAAGGAAGTTGCACTGGCTTTAAGGCTGTCATCTGCAGGAGGGCTGTACAACCAGGGTCTCTTTCAAAAATGTTTAAACCAAGAATGTGCTTTTGTGACTCCCTGTGGAAAATGGTTCTGCACTTCAATGCCCCATACCGTTTAGAAACTTTCTACCTTTCTGCCAACTCTCTGTTCAGAGCCAATTTGCATCTACTTTGGTGCTGATGTTTCTGTTACCCTCATAAGGTGTTCGTAACCATGTCCTTGGCAGGTGTTTGTTTTCCAGCCCCTTCTGATGCCTAGCAAAATTAATTTCTTTAGGGTGTGTGTTCTCAAAGAAGTTCCTTGGTTATTCTGGTGGCAATGAAATGCAAACCAGTGATAAAGTTCTTGAGGAGGTTTTGTTTGCTTCAGTCTTGCATTATGCAAGTTACGTCAATTTGGCCAACATGCAGGTCACTCTGACAAACTGCGGCAGACGGAGGGAGGCAAAGCGATGCTGATGGTGCTGCTGCCTCACCCCCCCGGCCAGCCCTGGTGAGACTGATGGTGCTCTGTCAGTCTTGATGCTAGCTCCTGCCGCTCCCCCTTCTCAACTGGTTGGGGAATTACCATCCCTGAACCTGCTCATTCAATGGGTGCCTTGACTGTCTTCTCCCTTGCATTATGTTTTCAGTCCTCCATCTTGCTACTAGGCAAGGTAGCTTGAAACCAGCTTGTTTTCACAGCAGCTCCGACTGCTCCTTCCCTCCCGGCAGCACAACTGTGAGCCTGGTTTTACCCGCTACCCACTCAGCCAGGAAACCCGCTCAGCACACGGGCTTGCACAGAGCCTCCCGAACAAGTTGCCTCTTTCCCCGTGGTTCTCCGGGGAAGGGGATTTTTACAAGCTCTCCTTAGCAGGTTAGACACAAGCCAATCCTGGCTCCTGGCCTAGAAGAAGCTGCCAGGCATTTTCTTCATGTCAGCATTGCTTATCGCTGCGAGGGAAGAAACGGAGCATGTGCCGCCCTCCTTTCTCCAAGCTGCGATTAGCAAGGAGACAAAGCGGCTCTGCCCAGGCTGGCATTGCGAGTCTCCTTGACCCAGGAGAACACAGATGGCCTGGCCCATCTCCTCCAACCAGCTGCTGCACGAACTCTGCCCAACCTTCCCTCTGAATATTTCTTAGTTGCAAGCTTCGGAAAGGGAATTCAGCAGCCCGGCCACTTGCCCCTGGCAGCTCAGGGCACGTCACGACACACTCCTTACTCCCTTTGAAGGAGGTTTGCTTCGGTGTGATGTATGAGATGCTCCATCATCAAGTCATCTAGAGACAAGATAGCACAGAATTCCTCACTTGTTGAAACAAGGCGCTCTCGGTAAAACTATTTCATCGCTTCCATACTTAAGATATGTTTTTGACCTCTTGAACAAACAGCTTAAGGCTCACCTGCAGACAGGAAGCAATTTTTCTGATGCCTTGTCAGTTGAAGCAAAAGGTAAACAAATATGATGAAGGCACAAATACTGTGGACTAGACTTCTAGTCTTCCCGTGTTTAGCATTTACTCTGCAAATAGTTCCAATGAAATAATCTGGACAACTCTATAGTCTGGACCTGCCGAAGTATCCCTAACATCTTATTTCCAAAACATTAGTTTGAGTATGTGTTAACATAAAAAGATCTTTTTTTCCATCTAAGAAAATGGATGCTAAGAAATTAGTTTAAGAACTAGCTGAGAAATTTTTAAATAGATTATATACACCTAACTACTCTATAAAACATTACATATATATATGTATATATATACTTACTCATACCATGCTTTTAAACAATTTTGTAAGAATTTAATGAGTATATAATTCTCAATACATCTGAGTTATCACTTTCTACCAGATTTGACTGGAAAATGGATTCTCAAATGAATAACTGTACTTTTGGGATACCAGCTAGTACTCTCTCACTCGTATGGCATTTTACTTTTTTCCCCCCTACAAGCGCTGGCAGAACGCTGGGGGTTGCAGCACAGGTGAGTAACACACGAGTTGTGTGCACTGGTGCTGTCAGGAGGAAGTGTTCTGGGACACTGCTAGTGCTTACACCAATTGTGCCTTCCTTTTCCATATGTATTTTTAATAAAAAAATATTATAAATAGTCTTGTTAAAATAACTGATTAGACAGAAATACTTAGGTGTTTCTTCCAGGCCTAAGTTCCAATTTCTGTACTGACAGAGCCTATGAATATGCTAGCAAACCTTTTCTAGCGCATGACTTGTGCTCACATACTACATTACTATTAACATAACCTACTTCTGTTTCAAAATGGTTTTGAATTTCTCCTAGTATGATTCTGCATTAGTAAATTAACATTTTAAAAAGGCACATGGAAACACGTGCAACTGTGTGTGTATATAGATATAAAGGTACATATTTAGAACTATAAATCACATATAAGTATTTGCCTGACCAAACTTTTTCGGACTTTTGTTCTCAAATTGAATTTTCTTGTTTCATGTCATGCTTGAGACCAAGATTCAGTTACCTGTTTTGTATGACACACGTAATGACAAATCTTTACGGGAAAGTAATCGTCTAGAACATCTTTAGCAGCCTTCTCTGAAGTCATGTTCCTGAGGAGTATTGCCTAATAATTTTGGCTTGACATAAGTTCAGTACTTGGAGGAAAGAAAACATTAGGAACTGGGATGTTAATAACTGACCTCTGAAAAATGTCATGGAGGAAGCATTTTCAGATCAAAACTGAAGTCTAAATTTCCTTGTTTTGCCTCATGCTCTGTTTATTCAGGCAATACTGTGTGCTGTGCACCAACAGCTAACACAGGAAGGCACTTACATGCCAGTCTGAAGTGTATCAAGAAGCACACATCTCCGATACCTGCTACAGCTGAGTGGTAGGCTCTCCATTTCCAGATTTGCCAGTGTCCATCAACATAGTAAGTAAATGTAAATGTTTATAGCTTTTGGCTAGCAGAACAAAGGCATTTCTGTAGTTCTTACAGGCTAAGCATTTGCAGTCTCAGGACAAGAGTATGCTAAGGGGATTCGTTTGTCACTACCAGGATATGTAAGGATGAAAGATTAACTACAAAATCAGGTTCTGTACTAAGATGGATGTGTTAAAATTAAGATACTCAAGAACCTCATCTGATCGCACCCCTTCAATAACAGATATTAAAAATTATGTACATTAAAGCAAGACTAAGTGTTTTCTTTAAATCACTTTATGATGCTGTCAATGCAAAGAATCATTAGTAAAGGGACAACTGAAACAACTCAAAACAAATTTGAAATGCAAAATCCAATTCAGTCAAAAAGTATACATTAACAGAAGTAAACAAAGAAGAATATATAAAGTGAAGAATATACAAAAATTCCCTTTTTCTCTCCCCTTTTAAATTAAATATGCTGAAAACAACTTAGATAAAAAGTTTCTCTGCTCAAAACCAGTCAAGTACTCAAGTGAAGTTTCAAGTACTTCTCATAGCAATGATGCAGTTTTTGATGGTTCAGCTAGCATTAATTTTCTGTTAGAGGCACATATATGACAGTAGGGCAGCATAAATATTTTGCAGTTTTAAAATGCAACCCTAAGCTGATTCTTAGGCAAGATAAACAATGATTTCTTCCAAAATGTCACAAGTTAAGGAGCAGGTGTGGAAACCTAGAACTACTATGTATACTTTATGCATGGATAGTGGTCACTTCACTACCACTAACAGAGCATTGTAAAAACATTGTATTCCATAAAGCTGCTTTTAAAATATTTATTTATTTACCAGGAGTGAAGAAATGGGACTTAAGTTACTGTGAGCTTTATGCAAGATAACATGCAATTTTGGAACTGGAATATAACACCTCATCTTCCCATTTTAACTGACTCCCTCTGTCAACACTGCACTTAGGCAGTAGCAGGGTACTGTAAATTAAGATCACGGCACCACAAAGCCTACTGTCTGGTCGACAGATAGAACAACTAGCAGGACATACCTGAACATCTCTCCCCTGAATTTTCAGACTGCAGTACAGCAGTTTACCTAGCTTCTGTAATGTTAATCAGTACTTACTCTATGCCCCCAAAAGTACACTCAAAGCACTCATTTTATCCATCTCAGGTTAAAGCTGTTTACAGAAGGAGCATCCTTTCACATAGTATTTTTAGACTGTGAAGGTTTAATATTTATGTAGGTTTGTTAATTTCAAGCAATCATTAATACATTAGGAGACTTTTTTCCTTTAGACTTATCTCACTTGAAATAAAAGCCTAAATAAAGACAACTTACAGACTTCACCCACATCAACAGAAACTGGTCATAATTATATCATAGCCTAGGATTCATCTCAGTCTGCTACACTGTTCAGTTACAAACTCATTTAAATTAACCTTTTGTCCTCATTACCTCACAAAAGCCCCTTCCCATACTCCCCATAAGATATAGCGTACTGTCATCTGCAACTTGAGAACCACAAAAATATGAAAAATTTGGTATTTGATCTTTCCATTCCAGTACAGCCTGTACAACTTGCAGCTAACTCAGATTTTGCCTGGGTGAGTGAGAGCAGCTCAACAGCTCTAACGGAGGCTCATTGTTGTTTGTGTATCAGTGCCCCTGCCCCACCTTAACTGGAAAAACCTCAGCAATGAGGTACTGCAGTCATTGGCAAATTCCACAGTGATACATAAAGATTATAGCAGCAGCTTGTGTAAGAATAGTAAACTATATTTGACTGGTATTCTTCAATTAAAAAAAATCCAGCCATACAATGTAATTCACAATTTAAATACCGAATGGAGTCATTTAATAGCACATTGGGGATGAAGTCCCACAGTTTATTAATCAATGCGTTTACACCAGGATTTCTTGCTCAACACCGAGCTGCCTCTGCAGTCAGTCCCAGCAGCTGATTCTTTCCTGCTCAGGGATCAGACTCCAGTTGGGCGAAGGCTTGTCAGTCGCCAGCCAGTCAAAGTCATCCACCAGGTTCCAGTTGTTTATGGTTTTGTCCAGCCCAGAAGACTCGAAATCCTTCTCGATACCAGGGTAGCTCCAGGTATAGGGGGCGAAGAAGACCTTAGTGCAGTCCTCGATTACAGCCCGGCTGGTCACCTGCACGTAGAACCGGCTGTCGCGGGTGCGATGGGTGCGGAGCTGCTGGCAGGCCAGCACCAGGAGGCAATCGCTGCAGCCATCCACCAGCACGGAGGTGGAAACGGGCCCGCAGAGCACGGTGCAGCCCCGGCAGTCCCGCACCCGCAGCGTGTTGGCGTTGCCGCGGAGCCGCACCCGGCAGCCGCGGAGCTCGGAGAGCACCACGTCGCGCTGCAGCAGCTCAGCGGGGCCGAGCTCCAGTTCCTCGGCCTCGGCGCCGCTGAACCCGCACACCGGCGGGCCGCCTGCCTCCCCTTCGGCGGTGCCGTGTCCGGGGGCCGGCGCGGCGACCGCGGGTCGGGCGGGCTCGGCGGGGCGCGGCTCGCTGCCCGGAGCCGCTTCTTTCTTGAGGGCCCGGAAGGCGAATTTCTTCTTGGGCTGCAGCTGCTGCCGCCGGGCCGCCAGGTCTCCCTGGAGCCGCGCCACGGCCTCCTGTCCCTGCCGCACCTCGTAGGGCGCCAGGAACCGCACGCTCTCGGTCAGCAGCTTCTGCAGCCCTTGCAGGCGGGCGGCCGCCTCCTCCAGCGGCCCCGCCGCCAGGAGCGCCTCCACGGCCTCTCGCTCCCGGGCGAAGGCGGCCACGAAGAACTCGCTCTGCTCCTCCTTCACCACCTGCGCCTCCTTCTTCTGCCGCTGCCGCTCCACTCCCTGCTGCTGCCGCTCCGCTTCCCGCCGCTGCAGCCGCTCCGGCAGCACCACGGCAGCAGCGGCCGCCTCAGGCTCCAGGGGAGACACAAAGGCGGCCGGCGCCACTTTTCCTGCCGCCTCCATCTTGCCTCTTCGCCTCCCCTCCGGTCACTAAGCGGCCCGCCGATTGGCTGCTGACAGCCCCGGTTGCGTCGCCGCCGCCGATTGGCGGGCTAGGGGGGCTCCCGGCGGGAGGGGAGGAGGGCCGGAGGGAGGGGTCTCCTGCGGTTTTAAAGGGGCCGGCGCCTCTCTGCGGGATGGGGTGAGTCCTGGCGGCAGGTGCCGCGCTCCGCGGGGCGCGTTATCCCGCTTCCCAAATTAGCAGCCGGGCTATAAATAACCCCCTGCCCTCCCCCCTCTGCGCGCGCAAGTGCCCGTTTCTTCCCGTCCTTCTCCTTACCCCGCCCCCTCCCAGGCCGCGCCTGCGAGCGGGAGGCCGGCGGCGCCCGTTGGGCCGGCGGCCCTTGGCGCGGGGGTGGCCCCGGCTGCGGGTACCCCACACAGCCCGTGGCCCTTCCTGTGGGTGGTAGAGCGGGGGGAGGGGTGGGGTGTCTTCTGCATGTCTCGGGGGAGGGTGGCTGCGTGGCGAGGCCCCGGCGGGGTGGGGGGGGCAGCTGAGGGCCGCAGTCTCCTCAGCCGCAGCAGCTCTCCACTCTGCCGTTAGAAATAAACGTCGGGCCGGGCTGGTCGCTTGGGTCCTGTCCGAGCTGGGCCTGTGTCTCTGGTAGGCGTCAGGCTGCCCCACGGCCGGGCGCGGTGCCTGGTGGCGGCCTTCCCCACGCAGGCGTGGAGCCACGGGCCTGGGACAGGCCGGCTGCTTCACAGGGCCGGGGTCTTCAGGAGGGACTGTAAACGCAGTGTTTTAATGAACTTTCCCTAATGTTTCCTCTTCAGCAGTGAAATAGTTATGAAAAAGGCTGTTAATGCTTGCAGGTAACTGCAAAGGTGCTGCCTAGTCGATGTCTCGAGTGTGTTGTTCCAGAAGAGGGAAAATGCAAGAGCAGTGCCTGTAGATTACTATGCCCTAGAAGGCGGTCTGTGTGAGAAATCCACAGAGGCCTATATGGAAACATGGCATGCAAGATGTTTTTTACATGTTTAAGTTTTATAATTGTGAGATGTGTTTTAACTTAGTTTGCAGCAGGAACCAGAAATGTAGTACACCTGGCTACAAAGTAGAAAAGTGACCGTTGTTTGGATGTATTCTTTTGAGAACTGCTCTTCTATTTCATGGAACATTAATTTTTGCAAAGAAAGTTAACACAAAGCAGTCTTAGAAACAAACAAAAATAAATTTAACTCCTGTCCAGTTCTACAAATATCATATCCCTTCCCTTGGCATTTTAAAGTTCCCTATGATAAATTAACATAAGACCTAAAACTATCAATTGAAACAAGAAGGTGCTAAACCCAAAGCAGATATTCCGAATTTACTGTCTATTTGGTGATAGCATGAGTTTTTTGTCAAATGTTCCTGTTTGGAAGTATAGATTGTTACGCTACTTAAGGTTAGCATTTAAAAGTAGCCTTAGCTTGAAAGTAGCCATCGTTTTCTGTTTCCTGAGAAAGATGGTTTAATTTCTGTGGTAGGCATCGTTAGAGGGTAGGGAGTACCTGAACCTTGTATGTAATAATGTCAGCCCAGTTAGGATGACAGAAGAAAAGCAGTGAAATGCCTTTAATCCTTGTAATGCGTAAAGGACTTGCACTAAAATAGAGACTATTCTTTCCTTAGCATTGTTACAATATAAAATCAGGGGATTTCAATGGATTGTTGTATAACTAGTACTTTTGAACAGGTTGGATGGGGGGCAGCAGGGATGGGTAACATTGTGGTTAGTGCATTACAGCTCTTAACTGTCATAACACTGCAATGTTAATGTGTCCAGAGTTTTGTTTCTGAAAACTTAGATTTTTAAGTCTTAAAAATTAAAACCTCTTACCTTGTAGAAAGGGAGAATGCTCAAGCATGAAAAAGGAAGGATATCTTGAAATGTTCTCACTTGATTTTTTTTTTTTTTCCTACCAATGTGTTTAAGTGATGCATTTAGTAAGTCTTAGGCATTTTTGCTAATAGTCAAATCCAATCCTGCAGGAATGTTATGTTAGGCAGGAATATGGTGCAATTAATTCACTGTAAGAAAACAAAATAATCCTTATTTCCATCTTGTTTCATAAGAAAGATGTGTAAGGTTCATTTTACATAGAGGGCTTTTTTGCCTTATGCTCCCACGAGTGTAGGTAATACACATGGTAACAGTGATGTAAGTGCTTATCCAAGACATGAGAATATTGAGAGAAAAAGGCTTTTGCTGTTTTTCAGTATGCGCAAATGTTACTGGAGTATGGCTATGGTATTGTTACACAGATGTGATCCGGTAGATGAACTGCAGTGGGTACAACTTTATATATGAAAAGATTACAAGAAAAAACTAGTGGACACAGCTCAAAATAAATGTTAAGTATTTCATGCTGCAGTATAATGATTACTTTTTATTACATTTGGGCACTTAGAAAGCTGGTATTCTAAATTGTTTTTTCTAGAGATGATTGGAGTTTTAAATTAATGAGGACCAAATACACTTGTAAATAGAAGCTTCCGGGAGAGACTGGAATTTTTTCACCTTGCTAATGTGCACAAATTATTTTTGGGTTAGAAACAAAATAACCCCAGATACAGGAAAGTGAAGTGTATGACCATAATGAAAAATTAAAAAGGGAGCAGTAAAATTCTTCTAACTATCTCATCTTGATGTTCCAAATTTACTTTCCACACTTACAATTTGAGGTTTTGGTATAATTGATATTGGTTTGGGTTTTTTCTTTGGTTTGTTGTTGTTGTTGTTGTGTTTTGGTTTTGGTTTTTTTTTTTTTTTGTGGTAATACAAAGGCTGACAATTTTCTTCCTGACTTTGCTGGCAGCAACTTTTATGTTTTAAGGCTGCTTAGCATGCTCCATTATAAGCAATAGAAAGCAGGAGATTTACAATTTCCCAAACAGTAACCACCTGAATAAAATGTAAGCCTTCTAGCTCAGGCTTGGACTCATTTTGGTAAGCTGCAACAAGCAGTTTAGCTGTTTGAGGATATTAGATAAGAGTAAGGTACATAGTTCTGTCTGTGTTATAATTTTTTCCTACTTTTTTTTTTCCCCCCCCCTTGGATGTGCTTTAGTTCCTCTCTGGTTTGAAAGTAGACAGTAATCATTTCAGTAAGACCTTTTGCTGTTGCTTGGACTGTACAGTGTTATTTGTTTTATGTGAAGTTGCAGGTTCCACTTGGTTACTTGGATCTAGTGTTGTGAAACTCCAAAACACGAGCTCTGTTACGCATGCTTCCAGGTTTCAAGCTGTATCACATGGTTATAGCTCTTGAATGCTATCTATCTGAAATATTTTGTACTGATTTAAACTAGCTGAACAGCATTACCTCATAGCCTTTTGGAGTGAGATGTATTGCACAGTTCAGGTGAAGATTCAAGATCCTGTCTCATTCCATTATTATTTGAAGAGGAGCAGGGAGTAAAAGCGAGATCCACAGAGGCAACTGGGTGTCTGGCCTCATAATAATGGATTCTGAAACCTGAGGTTCCTGAGTTTGTGAAAGTCAAGAACCTCATAGTTGCCGCATGATCTCGAGATGTAGATTTGCACTCTCTCAAGCAAAGGAAGGAAGTAAATACAGTTATTGCTTATCATTGGTATGTATTCCCAACACTGACATTTTTTATTCCAAAGGATGTAATGCATGTACATTGCCCACACACAAAAAATGCTATTTTGTCTTTTAGCTGTGTTTTCAAGAAAAGCAGCAGCCCCTGTGGCTTGCATGGAGCTCCTATCTGATAGATGCAATCTCTGCCTGTTAGGTTGAGTTTCTCCAGAAGAGATTAGCAGATGAAGGTAATTACTTCTGGCTGCAAAGTAGGTACTTCAGTGGCTTGTGCATCGTAGTCTACTGTCAGTTTTAGTAAGGGCTCTTTGAACTCCTTTGACACTGTGATCAGGCATTAAAGATGCAAGCTATATTATGATTCATTTAAAATACTGTTGACTGTACAGTTTTCACAGTGGAACGGGGCTTCAGTAAAAGTGACTGTCAAGTCACTGTATCTCTGTGTTCTTCTCTTGGAAAAAAATAACAAATTTCTTTAACATTACGTTTGGCATACTGATTGTTTTTAAAAAAACCTTTTGTTTGGACTAAAATGTTGTGCTTTATATATTTGGCCATATGGAAAGGCAAGACAATGTAAAATATGTGTGTTTTTAAATCACTAATTAGGGAGTTAGAGCTAAAACTATAAAACTTACTTGGTGCATCTTAATTGCTGTGAGTAATGCAAAAGCTTTGAAATGTAATCCTTGGGAATGCTTAAGATACTAATTATATTCTGACCAGTCAAGGTGCACTTGTTCTGAAACGAGTCTGAGCTGGTCCCTGAACCTGGTATTCCCAAAGCCAAAGGTGGAGAAACAAATTCATTTCTACGAAAATGAGTTATTCTCCAAAACCAGGGACAGACTTCAAAGCATAACATTTTATGACAAGAGGCACTTCAAGATTAACAAAGCAAGGCCCAAATAAGTTAAACACAAAAGCTCACAAGCAGAAGAGCACTTAGGTTTAGTCTAGGCCTAGCTGCTAACTGGTATTTAGATTCCTAACTTGCTAATTGACATTCGTTAAATTCCAAAGACCAAGTATGTAAACTACAGATGCTGTCTTATGGATTCTCCCTTTGAGGTTGTTATTCTATTAGTTCTGGAGTTCCTAAGAGTTTTTTTCAGTGCCTCACTTTAGACTTCAGATGCCTTTTTTTTATTTTTTAAAGCATTTCAGAAAACTGTGTTTGGTTATTGGACTAGACAGTTCAATGGACCACCTAGGTTCAATAGTATATCATAGTTTTCCATTTTGGAATTGTGAATCTTAATTGCAAACATATTCCATTTAATTTTCTGAATAATTTAAATAGAATTAACTTGAAGTCATTGTATCCAAGTTTACTGATTTTCTGTTAGCTCTCCTGTAGTATATTCATTAGTTAACAAAACTCAACTTGTATTCTTTTTGCCTTTTATTCATCTTACGAAAAAATCTGTTGGCTATCATTCTGAAGGAGCACTGCCTCCTCCTATTATTAGCATTTGTTCTTCAGCCTAAATCTGAGAATAAATTCCATTCATATTGATACACTTTCTAGTGATAATATTAAGACTTATCTTACAGCAATCTTTATTCATATCCAAATATTATCCAGTTGGTTTCTAGTAGGGTCCCAGAAATACCCAAGTGAAACCATTCTTTCTCAAAAGTTGACTTCGATGGTGCTTTATTCATAATGTCCCTTCTGCTACTCCATTTTGTCTTATCCTTATACAAGTATAGTTTAGCATGTTTGTGTTTCCTGAATGTGAATGCTTTTGGTACTGCTTACTGTTCCACTGTGTTTCTGTTATCTCTGTAATGCCTAGTTTCATGTTTTAGTTCTCCATTTTTTGCTTATGTTCCTTCTAGTAATATTTATTTGATTTTTTTTTTCCCCCCAAATCATCCACAGCACCTCAGTTGCATTAGGAGTGGTTCTTTTGTTAGCTTCATTGCCTGGCTGCTGGTTTTAATTACTACAACTTTTTTTACAAAAAAAAAAAACAACCAACAAACCCTTGTGTCCATCTACTCATTAACATACTCGTATGTATTTCTGCATCCTTACTTGCCTGATTTTTTGTCCCATTCATCTATGCTAACCAAACGAACTATAAATATTACACAAGCTTCTCTCAATTTTTGCCATCACTTTTACTTTAAATTTCCTCTGTAAATTTTGGAAGTTGTGGAATATTATTTCTCCAGACACCATAGTAAAGTTCTGTCTCCAGAGGTGGTTTTTTGCCAATACATTTCAGTGGCTGAATATCTTAAGATTATTCTAAATTGGAAGTGAGAGCTATTAATCTTTCAAACTTAATTCTCCTTTTTAAGGTACTCTAAGCTGAAGGATAGGAGACTATTTAAATAACCTAGAGCATGATGTAGTTATTCTTGATCTGTTGCAGTAATAATTTTGCACTGTCATTTGTTTCAGTGGGAGGTCCAGTCACCACATTTTTCTCTGGTTTTCCTTGACTGTCTTCCATACCTCAGATCCACATCTCAGAGGAGCACAGTTCTCCAAAATCTGTTCTTTGGATTCTTCACACAACACAAGGTCCTGACCTTCACACAATCTCCAGTCATAGAAACCTGTTTGCCTTCTGGTATTGGTGTAAATCTTTTGTTCTGAGGTTCACTCTTAGTTACCTCCTCTTACTACCTACATCCTAACTAATCACCCTTTAAGATACATATTGGTTAGATAGTCCTGTGTTGGTATGATGACTGATACTGGAGTCATACAGCTTTATATGTTACACTATGCAATTATGACCCTGGTTTTGTAACTACTGTTTTGTGTAAGTAAGGCATGGTATCAAGGTGAAATTTGTAATGTTTAGGAAATTTGTACTAGTGGGTCATCTAAGTATTGGTGGCAACTATTCAAAATTTGGCAGTTCAGGCAGGTATCAAACTGATTTTTTTCATGTTACATTTGTATTCCATGTTAAAGTCTTTGTCTCCCTTCGTGCCACTGTATTTGAGTGCCCTACTTTTCAAGTGTTGTGACCTCTACCTTTCTATTGCTTGTACCTTTTAATGATGACCTATTTGTTTCTGTGCCTTCAAGCTTAGAGTTATTTATTGTTATCTAAATTAGTAATTAATAAAGCAGTATGTAGTTGGATAAACGGTGTGTCTGGTGATGAGCTGACACAAGAAACATGCTAAGGGATGGAGAGGTAAAGAAGCATGGGAGGAAGAAGTGCCATCAATACAGCTGAAACACTCAGCCTGAGGAAGCAAGGCTGCAGTGGGTTAAAATGGCATTCTTTTCCATCCAGTATACCTCAGAGAAGATGCAGTGAGTTGAGGTTACAAAACAACTATTCATACAAGGATCTTGGGGTGACTGTGGAATTCATTCCTGTAATGCTAATAGCTTAGTCCTTAAATTCTTTCTTATGAATCTGCTGCTGCATGATCTTCTTTTGGGGTACTAGTTTATGTGATTGCACAAGAATTGGAATGCTTGTGATGCAGACCTGGAAATATGGGCTGAATAATAATGAGGTGACTTGATCTAGGAGAAACCTGGAGACAGAATGAACGGCGAGGGTGTTTTGTACACCCTTATTTTCTCCTATCTAAGCCTAGTTTTCAGTTCTGCACAATCTGTCATTTCAGAGATATATATCTCAGCTCACTCCAAATGTCATTTGGTGTCTTTGCACACCTATGAGTGCAGTAGTTGTTAAATAGCATGGTCACAGTTTGACAGCTGATGTCAAAATAAAGCCAAGTAGTACGTTGTGTGATGGGTGCACATGATGTTCCCGGTAGCTGTACTTAAGAATTATTACGCCAACGTCTGTCTTCTCCTATTCCTTTTTGACACTGGTCTTGCCTTTCTTCTCATGCTTATTCCCCCTTACTCCTTCTGAACCTGCTACAGGAAAATGAATGGGAAAATGAATGAATGTGACTGAGGAAGCTAAGAAGAAGCAACTGAATGTCCATTGTACATAATTTGGAGAATAGGACTCTGACTGAGGACGACAGCTCTGGGCAGGTGACCTGGGGGTAGAAGACTTTTGACATATTAGGGTCTTTTGTGTTAATGCAGTAAGGCAGTGAGAAGAGGGGAAACCTCCTGGGGCGGTGATACTCAGTTCAGAAACACCATGTGATCCTCTTAAAAAAGCATGAGTACCTCATGGCAAAACCCAGTATTTCTTTAGAATCATGGTCTGAAAAATTCTGTAGTACACCAGAAAGTAGTAACACTACAGCTGAAGACTGCATTCAAACTTCTTAGTATTAAAGGTAACATTAATTTTGCTTTAGGTGCATACTTCAGTCTCACCTATAAAGTCATATGCAACTCTTCGGGTTTTTTTTTTAGTGACAGTTTCTACCTGAGCCAGTTTTATTTCTGAACAGATATAGCAAATATAAAAATATATGCAAATTTACTTCTGCAGCAGTACAGTGGATTCTGGTTTTGCTTTGTCCACCCAATGGCAATGTAAAGGGTTTTCATTATTAAACTCACTGACTTATGTAGGTCTGGAGAAATCTAGTTGCTTCAGGGTGCCTCACTATATAGATGTTAGCTCTCCTCCCATTTTTGTACTGCCCTTGCTTAGCAAGGTTATTGCCAACACTGCTTTGAAAAATCGTTCGGGGAAAGTAAGTGTAAATTACGGTACAATCGTGGACAATTTATGTAGGCTTCCTTGTGTTTCTTATGATAAGGGAATCTATTCAAACTCATTTGTCCTCCTGCCTCCTGTTCCTTCTTTGTATTGCCTACTTCCTATTTGTGGTTTCTGTAGGACTGGGAGAATAATAATATACTGATCAGATATTCTGCCTCGTAACCTCTGAAGCAAAGTTCCTTCCTGTTAACCAAATCAGAAGAACGTTTGTAGTGTCTCTCCAGCTCACAAGTTCTTACTTGAGCAACATTCTTTAAAGCCAGTGATGCTGAGTAGGCTTTAATTCAGGGCAGGGTTTGGCCCCTTAAAGCATTTGCTGAAGTTAGGGACCTTGAAGTTTGGCCTTTTTGATTTTCTAATGCTAGTGTCAGGCTTGCTGTAAGAGCAATTAGAACGCTGAGCTCTTTGACATGTGGTGTTTACATCCATATTGTTGGCTATTCAGGTCCATACTGTGTTTATGAAAAGTGAAGTTAATATATTGGCTGATGGACTAGGCAGCGCCATGCTAGTGTTCAGTAAGTCTGGACTGCATAAAGGACCTGTTGGACTCATGCTAAGGCCTGTTTGCTAGGGCCTGACCTTTTCATTTAGGGAGTGATTTGAAACTTCACCTGAATTTTCTACTGTGGGCATGCATATAAACAAGAATTGGAGGTGAGTCTTGACTTTGGCAAAGGCTTGGAATCAGGCTTAACCTTTGTTTCCCGTATTATAATAAGAATTGGTTGATGACTTAAAATATAAACAGATTCTAATTGAAAACAATGCTGAGGTGCTGGCTTTTTTTAAACATAAAAAAAATCTGGCCAGCTTCTTGGAGAAGGTCTGCTTAGTACGCTGCCCATAACTGTTCTCATGCCATTGTATTTAAAAACTAAAGTGGTTTTTGAGCTGTAGAGCTAATAAAGAAGAATGAGCTACTAAATAAAAGTCTTAAAATCCTTGTCTCTAAGGAGTTTTAACAAAGTTACTTTTTCCTAGGAATAAAACAGAAAAGGTTGCTGTGTGCAAGTCCTTGGGAATTGCGATTACTACCAGAAAAAGAGTCTTTAGAGAGATTTCTTGTTGTAAAAACATTAGCATACATATCTCTACATGCTAAGAATCTCACTCTGGTTTCAATCAAAATGTTTTTGTTTTAAATAAACTAGGCTTGTAAGAATATTTGAATGAAGAATTTTTAGTTATATTTGTAATGAATAAAGCAAGTATTTTAAGTTGAATTAGTTTCATATAACCAAAAAGCTTTGAATAAAATGAATGCTTTTAACTGAAATAAATTGTAGAATTGTATCAATGAACTTTCAGTGCTATAAGCTTTTGACTCCAAATTAGCATTTTTAGGCAACCTCAGACTTTAAGTCGCTGAAATTTCTGTCATTTGTTCCCACAAAGGGTGATAAGAACGTATCTTAAAATATTCCAAATACTGCAACTTGTAAGGGGATCAAATCTTATCCTTTTCAAGGTGACCTTGCATTTTATTTTTCTGGGGAACCCCCCCAGCATGTAGTGGTTTACAACTTTAATATGAAGGAAATTAACCGAGTTGATAAAATTAATGTTCACTTTAGTGGGGAAAAAAAAAATATTTTTTTACTTTTCTGTAACTCAAAAGACACCCCAACTTTTTACCCGAAAGTAAACAGCTGAGGCACGTATAGATTGCCAGATCTACGGCTTTCTCAAAAAAAAAAAAAAAAAAAAAAAGGGGGGGGGGCAC
>VFFE01007199.1:5034194-5065154 GCA_008921705.1 Burhinus oedicnemus | reverse complement strand
TTTTTTTTTTTTTTTTTTAACATTTCTGTGTAATGTGATCAGTGCTTATGAGGCTTGAGTTTAACACCAACAACATCTGTATTCAGGAACAGCAAGTGTGCTGCCCGGCCAACTCATGCTGCGCCCACTAAGGAGTGTGGAATGCTTGTTTAGTTCTACGCTTCATGCTTTTTGACAGATCAGAGGAGGGCTTCCCCATGCCTCTGGCTCGTTTCTGAAGGAAGGGAGATTTTTTAAAATTTGGAATTGATTTTAAGGCTGTTTAAATTCCTTGCCTATTGGTGTTGAAGGGTTTTAAATGACATTTCTAGTGACATACATATTTTTATTGCTAGGAATATACTAAAAAGATTGCCTTGATACAAACTCTTTTCTAAAGACTTTCTTGGGGACAATGTTTTAGCTTTTTAAACAATACACCTGATAAAACTTGTTTAAAAGTCTGTTGAGTATGGACTACAGTTTTTGTTCACACATTTCAGAAGTCTTATTACATGAAATTCACCCTTGAAGGGATTATTTTGCATTTTTGCTAACAGTAGTCTTGGGGTCAAGATAGTGAATTTTTTTTTTAGTGGTAGTGTATTTTTATACCATAAAATTTCTCTATTATGCACTAGTGTCTGGCAGACTGTGTGTGGATTCTTCCATTAATTTGAGAAAATAATGAAGAAATGACAAAAATGGGATAAAAATGACTAGTTTATGTTATCTGAGGGCATAATACTTGCCAGGTGACTATGTATGCTCTCTGACCTGCTTGCATTAAAGCAAATGTATTCTTATCTTGAGTTGAGATCTTTGGCGGGTAGTACTTAAATATACAAGACCTGTTATTTTTAGATCTATTTCTTTGGCCAGGTCTGAGCTTTAAAGTTTTTTCTTTTTGTTGTTGTTGCAAGTAGTATTTCCTATTTTGCATAGTTTGTTTGCATTGATGGAGGAGTGCAGAAGCTCACTGTGTTGATACACTAGCGCAGTTCTGCTTTCATTGCTGCCCCTTGGTTTATTCACTAGTGAGGTATTTAAGTGTATGTGTGGTCTTATTTTGTTCATAATTTGAGCACTTGCCCTGTGTATTGTACCTGTATTCTTGAGTTGATAATACTCCCAGTATATGTGTGGCCTTAGGTGAGGTCAGTACTACATAGTGGTGCCCTTGACAGAGATGGCACAGACAGATGCACAGAGATGACAGAGACAGATACTGTAGCTAAGTATTTACATCACCTTACAGATTCGCAGTTTTTCTGCCTCCCCCATGTGTCCTTTTCCAGTAGAGTTTATGTATTTAGTTTAATTGTAATGACAGAAAAAACCCCAAGTCCTGCTAGTATAGGGCTGCATTTCCAGTTTCCGCCAAGGACCCTTTCTGTATTCATAAAGTTTCGCAACAGAAGTAAGTCCGTAGTCTAGAGTTGAAGAGCTTTGCAGGTGTGGATGTGTTAGTGTGCTACTTGGGCATTTGTTGTATTCTAGCTGTATTTTCAGAGTTTTGCTGGTGTACTTCCACGCTGGTTCCAGCAAAGTTATCTGCATAACTGCAGTTATGTTTTATAATGTGGCTCTAATGGTCAGTGATCATGCCTTTTCATACTGCATTAGGCTTGTGATAAGTCTAATGGCTGGTGCTTTTTAGTATAGATGTAGCAGTGAGAGCATGAAAGTGCATCATCCCTGTCTAAGTAATAGATACAGTCTGGGCATAAGAGCCTCTTTGATAATGTAGTTCATTCTCTTCAGAGTGTTGGCATAATTTCTTCTAGTAGTTCTGCTGGACTTAGCTGCGTCTGCACTTGAAAGGTTTTTGTGGTGGCGTACCTGGTCCAGCATAGACATGGGGTTTGTCTACAAAAAAAGCGTGTTTTGCTTTCTTCCAGTAGAGGAAAAGCAGTAAGATTAATAAACTGTTCTAACGTTCACTGTGACCCGCAACTGTTCTAGTTTGAAAGTTGGAATAAGCAGTATCAGTAAAGCCCTTGTTGCACCAGCATAAATGCGTGAACACTGACCTGAACTGATGTTTTTTCAAGACCATAATGTAGTTAAATGAGTATGTGTGTCTTTATTTTCAAATGTTCATTTGCCCCTGCTTTCTGTGTTGAAAAAACAACTTCTGTGTGTGTATTATTTTTGCTTTATTTGAGAACCGCTGAGGTTTTGGACAAAGTAAAAATGAACATGATTAACTAGCACAAATAGACTATCAAGTTTTTGTATTGTATTGCTTTAATTTTTTTTCTTGCACTAGTTTTAAAATGTTCTAGAGCTACTTCTGATGTTACTTCGAGTAAGGGGATGCTTACCAAACAGAAAAGAAAGTAAGTGGGCAAATCACTGTCAAAACTTAATACAATAGCCATTCTTTCATTGAAGGTATTAAGAAGAGGGGGTGAAGTGAAGAGAGGGGAGTCCGGGGACAAAATTTTAATTTCATTGCAAGAGACTGATCATTTTTGTAAGGGCTGATCTTATGTCTTGTCTCAGGTCGAAGTTACAGGAATTTTACTGTGAACTTGATCCTAGTAGTGAATTTCAAAATCTGGTGTTGAAGCTTGAATTTATTGAGATATGTTGGCTGCAGAAAATACTTTGGCCCCACCAGAATAGATGGCAGAATCTCCGTTGGCTTCAGCAAGGCATTGACTTCAACAAGGACAAGATTGACAGTGTGGATGATTTTCAGGTTTTGGGGACATTGATATGGACTGCACTGCTGAATTAGTTACACAGTTGTCAATTCATCGTATTCAAATTTCAGTTGATTTCCCAAACATAATAACTGAAAGGAATATAAATCTCCATTCAGGTTTAATTATTGGCAGTTGTTAGCTGATACTAGCTTGTGTGAACCATGCCTGTGGCAAGGTAACCAGTTTTGGTTTTGTTTTAAACTACTATGGACTAGAGTGGCAATGAAAAGGTATTAATTGGACATTGGTTTATAAATTAAATGAGAAATGATGAGTTCATAAGGAAGTTACATTCTGGGACTGCATAAGTGTTTTTTCAGAATCTTTGAAAATTAAGTGCACAGCATGAGAAGTATGATACACAGGTATTCTCTAGTAGAAACAAGGTAAAAACATATAAAGAAATGACGACATTTCAAGTGTTGTGTTGCACAAATAATGTATGCTAATAGCCTGTATTATTGCATACAGTAGTTTCTGGAAATACTTAAGAGCATCTAACTTCATTTAGGCAGGCAAACACTTCTTCCCTGAGGAACAGTTGAGATTATGCCTCCTCCTTTTTCTCTTTTGGGATGAAACCAGGACCTTTCAAAATGTTCTGTGAATATTGAGATTCCTAAAGAATTGTGTATATGGTGAAGCAGCAGACAGAGCCCAAAATAGGCCGTAGCACAGTGATGAGGATACTCATTGCTGGGGAAATGGGTTGAGCTGAGTGTTCAACCTGGTGAATCCTGTGGGGTCGGTAAGCATCCTGACTTGCAGACTGCAAGTTACTCTGGATTTTCTCTATGTGGTTTGAAAAAAATCTGTTTTCCAGAAGAAAATCTGCTCAAGATTTTGGTGTTGCCAAGAGCAGCTCTGGATGCAGTAAGGAAAAATTGTATTGAATGAATTAGAAGTTCGATGCTGAACATGTGTGTCTGAGGGAAACCAGATTTTAGACAGCTGCACTAGGGGTTCACACATTTACTCAGTGTGCTTGACTGTAGCTGGATTAACCTTTACTATTGTACATACTGTTAACAATTGAACTGTGCATTTCCATTTTTTTCTCAATATATTAAAAGATCCCTGTAGTTTTTGGAAGCTTGATAAGTTGCCGCATTTGCCAAACTCAAATCCAGAATCTTTTATGGTATACAAAGGGAAATAAAATTTAAGAGTTGGCTAAACAACCTATTGTAGGTTGTCTGTGCTTTAGTTTGTGGTTTTTATTTGCCCTTCTGTACGTGGAGCTGGTACTTCACAATTCTGTAAAGACCCTGCCTGTCCTCTTAGGTGTTCACCACCTGCCAGATTTTAGAAACCCTGAAGATGCATAATGTTGTGCTTAGCAGTTCATGAGAGGTAGCACTTTTGTCTTTCTTTTCTTGTTGCTATTTATCTGACTCCTGTATAGTTCCCATTTTTTTTTTGTATCAGTCTTCTGAATATTTAAAATTGCAGATTTCTTCTCATACTCTGTTGCATACAGTTGTCTGTGAAATCTTGACGATTAAATTCAGTTTCACAGCTAATTTCAAACATTGTATGTTTATCTTAAAAGTACTAGTATTTAGAATCTTGGAATGAAAACACGTTTTCATACATATAGAAAGTTCACACTTGCGTATTGCACTGTGTTACTAGGTTAGAATTCCAAATTTCTTACTTTGTTAGCTCTTTAGAGGACAATTCCTGGTAGATTTTGCAACAGTATAGTAGTTGCTTTTTGTTGATTACTTTGCAAGAGAAAGCATTTGTAAGGAGTAATTACATGTTGTAGAACATAAGCACAGCATGGTTTACAAATGAGTAGTTTAATTTTTAAAAATAATTTTGCTTCCTTACTCCTGTTGTCCTGAAATGACAACTGTTTGATAATTATGCCTTCTGTATTTTTACTTGGGTAAAACTGAGAGATTTTAATTTGCAATCAAATTTTTCAATATTTACCTCTTTTACGTTGAATACTCTGTCATTCCGTTGTACGTAATTTTTTACAGTAATGGGGGGGGGAAGTGGAAATACCTCTTAATAATTGTTTCTTGTATTCCATCTCTGTAAAAATCAGTTTCTTGAAAATAAAGGGCTTGATGTGGGGAGCATCTCTTAAGTTGGTCCTAAAATACATGCTTGGTTAGTTACAAGAATCTGAAATTGTCCAGTTTGCAAGGTACTAGGTTGTTCAAAAGTAGCGTGGACTTGAAATGTAAGAATAAAATATATGGTAATAAGGGTTTGAGTTTATAGTCCTTTCTTACACTCCTGTGTTGCAGAGAATGCAAATGAAATCTGATTGTTCCTGGTAAGTTTCCTTCAATGAATTCAAGGCTGCCCCTTTGTTAGGAACCTGAGAGAACTGACAGTGTAAGTAAGGCAGTAGTTACAGCATCTTAGCAACCTGAGTGCATACTGCTTCAATGAGATGCGTTACTTAATATGTGGTAAAATGCCATCTTCTGCCCCCTCCCCCCAAGCACATGGAGCAAAATATTAGCACTGTGAAAAGTAGTGAGAGTCGTGGTGGAAGTTTGTGTGAGGGAAGGACTTCAACTCTGAGTGTTTTGCATCTGCAGTCAGTGTGGAATCACTTAATGCTGCTGTGATCCTTTGATGTGATTTAACAAGGGATGAATGCTTGTATTGGGTTAATAGAGTTATCTTACATCTATATTCAAAAAGGATCTGAGGGATAAAAATGTCATAAATTTGATGTAGCACTCCCACTTCACTACAATTCCATTCTCTATAGTGACTATTACAGTAACTTTGATTTTTTCTATTTTTTTTGTTCTGATGATTATGGTTATAGTGACAATGTATTTCTTCAGATATTCCATAGGGAAGTTACTATTAATGTTGGGATTGTAGATTAAAATTCTGGAGAATGGTGTAGAACAACAGAACAGTGCAGAAGATTTGATTGCTCACATCCATTATAAAGCATGACAGAGGTGTCGTCAGAGTTCCTGCTGACTGGATGTGTACAAAGTCTTATCGAACTTGTGAGGATTAGTGGGCATATCTTGTAACTCAAACAGTAGTTGCTTCAGGTGCTATGTATGTTACTGTATGCAAGTTTGATTATATCCCACTATAAAGCTGTAACTACAGCAGTCATTTCCTTGCTTTAAAGCATTGATTTCCAAAGGTCAGTGTTCACTCAGAAGTTGTGGGCCAGCATGCTTCCAGTCAGGAATTGATCCCATGTAGTTGCACGGAAGTTATGAGTCTGTAGATTTTTACAACAGTTTTGCAGATAAATTTATTTACTTGTGGCTTACCAAGTTTTGATGTTGATCGTATCACTCTCTTGGGGGTTACTCCTCTAAATGTTGCTTTTCTAAACTTGCCACTATCTTAGGCTTTTTATAAAATACGAAAATAATATTTTACTGCTTTGTATCTGAAGTTATGTATTAGGGTGTATGAAATTATAAATGACTTTGATAAGGAAAATAATTCTTTTGTGACAAGCTTGAATATAATTTGAGTGAATTTAAAATCCAGTATTTACAGTGGTTTTGAATACTACCACTTCTTAAGTTATAAAAATCATGTACAGTATATGAAGCATGTATGAATATTTGGACTGCGTCTGGACAAATCCAATTTTAATGACTCTGCAGGTTGTAGACTCTGCATGTGTTGCAAGATTAAAAATTCAGGCTGTAAGGACCTCTGGAGGTTATCTGGCCCTGCCCCCAGCTCTAAGCAGAGGTAACTTCAAAGTTAGGACAGGTTCGTCGGGGCCATTTGAGTTTTGAAAACTTCCAAAGAGGGTGGTTCCAGCCTCTTGCTTGAGCATTCTTGTTTGTAAACTAGTGGGTTTTTTTCTTATATCCGGTTGGAATTTTTTGTGTTGCATGTTTTGGCTGTTGCCTTGTGTCTTGCTGGGCATTGATGAGAAGAGGCTGGTGCTGCTTGTCTCAGTAGCCCTTTTAGCTAGTGGCAGACTGCAGGTGGTGCCTCGGTGAGCCTTCTGTCATCCAGGCTGAAGAAACGTAGTTCCCTCAGACTTTCCTAGTGTTGTGTGCCTGCAGGATTTTATTGGCACTCTGCTGGACTCTCTCAAGTTTTTCTGTATTTCTGTTAAGGGGGGTGGGGGTGGCAAAACTGGACCCAGTATTTCAGATGGGAGCTCGCAAGTGCTGAGTAGAGGGGAATAATCGCTTCTGTCAACCTGCTGCCTGCATTGCAGCTAACGTGAGAGTGGTGGCCGTGTTAACTGTACCTGCGTGGCAACAGCCTGACAATTGCTTTAAGCTGGCTGAAGCACTGCTGCCTTCCCCTGTGCTTAACTACCCAGCTCCCTCATTCCTATTCTCTGTCTTGTGCTGGCACTAGCACTCTTGTAGCCTGGTGGCAAGCTGGAACCAAATCAAGAAGCTAATCCGAGTAGAAGCAGATCAATGTATTCCGTCAGACCACTTTTCTGTTCCAGGTGACTGTTCAAAGCCTTGAGCTGACTTGGGGCAGGTGGATGAGAGAGGCGCAGGACTGCTCTCTTCCTCTTCTGTTGGTCTCTGCTCTGTAGTAGGCGAGAGTGTTGAAAGGGAGGTAGAGGCTTTACGGCCAAGTAATAAGAGTCCTCCCCAGAGGACTGGCCTGCATAGCTGGGATTTCCTTGTCAGTTTTATTACTTTCACCTTTTCTTATATTCTGTTTGGGAGCGTGCGATAAAGGCCACTCTGGTTATTCCCCAAAAGGGATAGGCAGCACTGCTTGCACAAGTACCTGTGACCCAAGTTGAAGTTCACCAGTGCTGCAGTAGCAGGGGTATGAAATAAAACAGTAGAGGCTTTGCTAATAATAAGTTACAGGGAATATCTGTACTGGGTTGTGTCTAATTAGCAAGGATTGTCCTTTGTAAATTAGTTGGATACACCAACAGGGCTGAGTTTGGCCTCTTATGATCAACAGATTTTTTTTTTTGGTATTTTTTTTAGTTTTATATTTTTAAAAAAAGACACAGTAGAACAGTATTAATGATAACTGGGTATTTGTTGAGCTACATTGTAACAGCTCTCCACCAGCTAGTGTGAATTTTCCCAATGTGTATTTTCCTGCAACTGTCTCTAATGTGGGCTCTTTGGGTGCACTGGTGGGTCCTGATGACCCAGACAAGCCTCTCCTGGAGCCTCCACCCACACCCCTTGCCCATGGGCTGGAGCCTTCATCAACTGATCCAAATACAGAAGTGAGTCAATCTTCAAGAGTTTAGGCCCGTGGTCTCCAGTTGTTTTTGATGCCACACCCCTATCAGTAAAAGTTTTTTGAGCATGCACCTCCAAGATATATACATTTATTTGCAAATTATATGCATGTACTACTGAGGTTCTAATATTTTCTTCGTGCACCCCAGTGGATTGTCTTGTGCACCCCCTGTGGTGCACACACCCCACTTTGGAGACCACTGAGCCAGGCTACGTTAACTCTAAATCTCTAATTCCACGCATTGTGTCAAGTTTTATTTTCAAACTGTCTTGGTTTAATATGATTTGTAACCATTTCATACATCACTCATTGATTTGGCCCACTATTTGCTAACAAACAATGAGAAGGACAGAATTTGTACAACTTGTGTATAGAAAAACTGAAAAGATAGTCGGCAAGAAAAGCAGCAAACTTTTCTACCATTTCTGCTGTAGAAAATATGTTATGAAAATTTCATATGATAGGCTTGCATTTATTAACACACTTTTAAATGATCATCTGGGTCAAGGTTGTGTGGTGCTAAAGTTGGCCTCTTTTCTAAATAGACTGAATGAGTTAGTTGCTTTTGGGTGTGCCAGGACTCGGTCTGATTGTGCACCTCCTCTGTTGCTGTCCTGAAGTTAACAGGACACTAATCCTCATTGAAAATCTGCATCAGTTAAAAAGATTTAAACCTGCAGTTACATGGTTATGTAGATCTTGGGTATGTGTGGTGAAATAGGAACAGAATTTAGTCTAAACAGGTAGGTTTGTGGCTTGGTTGTGATTTTGATTGTTCTTTCACAGCGAACATACCCCTGTGTGTGCTATTTAAATTGTGTGTTGGTCCTGAGGTATTTCACAACAGCACTGCCATGCAGCATCGTGTTACCTGGCCATCATTTGTGGGGATATTGAGATGGTAGCAATCCATCTGTGCTTTATTTGCAGTTTTCAAGGTGCAGGAGCCCCTTAGGCTGATGAAAACTTGTGAATGTAGGAAGAGCTGTGTGTGTGTTTGTGGCTCTGTGATGGTACATGAATCAGCTGTATAAAAACTTGGTTTTGTACAGATTAGGTCTTTGGTAAACAAGCATCCAAAAAAAAAGGTGACATAATATTTCTTTTTCATGCGTGTATAGAATTCTGCTAGTGATGACAAGAGCGTTAAAGATGCACTTCTGGAGGGGACTGGCTGTGATTCTTGATGTTTATAAAAAAATGTAGCAGTTTTCTTTGGATTGTATTGTCTGTTGTAAACTGGTAAGTGTTCACAGTATGTTGGGTAGATTTTTCTGGTATCATATTTGTGAAATGAGGAAAAACAAATTATTTTTTCTAATAAAGCCAACTGCATGTTCAGCTAAAGGGCTGAATAGCGGAGAATATGTATTACCAGTAAGATCTTCTCTCACTGATGTTTTCGTGCAATTTATTTTCCTTCTGATCGTAGTATGCCAGTGTTCAAGAGTTCAGTGAATTTACCAAATTTGTCTAATTTGTGGTAGTAGTTTTAATACCTACAGGAATACTGATCAAACAAAGTTCTGTGTGGTCACTTTCCATAATGTTGAACCCTTATTGTAATACAGTCACAGCGAATATTTGGATTGGTAAAGCAAAGACATTTTATTTTATTTTATTTAAATAACGATGTCAGTATTGCCATATGGGATGGTATGGGATTTTCAAAAGCAGGCATGCAGTGTGAAAACTGTTGACTTTTGATGGAGCTGATATTTACTTTTGGTTAGTTAGTAGTCTTTGAACCCTTGCTCTTGAGAGATGGAGATGCTGTTTAGCTGTTTGAGGAAGCAGCAGCTTTCTGGAAGTAGTACTAACAGTGCAGTTAAAGCAGAATGCTAATCACTTAATGCTAATCTCTTATTAATTTGTTCTTAGTAACGCACATTTACATTTAGATTTTGTGACATCATAAAATGTCATGTTATTTGTTTAGCGTTAAATTGCAAGACCAGCGCTTGTGCTGATGGCTGTATGCAACAGTGAGCAGATGTGCTACTGAATCATGGGAGAAATTATTTTTCTTAAGATGCATAATCTCTTCATGAATGCTGATTTTGTTGACATTTGAGGTAGTTCTCTGTAGCCATGATTTGTTTTCCTCTTCTCCCAAAAAGGTGGTACTGAGGGATTCTTACCGTGATGTATCATCTGGTTCTGCTTCACCCTCTCTGTAATAAGTTAAAGTACAGGAGATTGAAGAAGAAAATCAGAATGAGGCTATGCAGTATAGAGGACAGGGTACCCTCTGCTAATCTAAAATATAAACCAGTTTCAGAATCACTGGAGTATAGAAAAATGTCAGGAAAGAGGTTACAGAATCACAGGACAGCTGAGGTGGGAAGGGAGGTCTGGAGATCATCTCATCCAATGCTCTGCTCACAGCAGACTCGACCAGAGCAGGCTGCTCAGGGCTGTGGTCCAGTTGGGTTCTGTGCATTTCCAAGGATGGAGACTCTGTAACCTTGCTGGAAAACCTGTGCCAGGTATTTTGACTACCCTCAGAGTTTAAAACAAAACAAAACCAAACAACAACAAAAAACCCCTTGTGTTTAAATAGTTTTTGTTTTGTTTTGATTTGTGCCCCTGTTCATTCACTGGATACCACTGAGAAGAGTTTGGCTTGGTCGTCTTTACACCCTCCCGCCAGGTATTTATACACAGGAATAAGATTCCTCCATAGCCCCAGGCGGAACAGTCGTGGTGCTCTCAGCCTCTTGTATAACAGATGCTCCGTCTCTTCATTGTCTTAATCATTATGAAGATGTGTATGAGGGAGAGCCTGAAGAATGATTCACATGGATCTGGTCAGGGAGAGTAAGTTTCTATTTGGCAGGAAGTAAAAGAGAGAGCAAAATGAATTAAGGCCAAAAGTATATTAATAAATTTGAGTGATAAGTATGATAGCAGACTTTTGAAGGGAAGTTGAGAAAAAAACAAGTATGGAACACGCAGTGATCAGTTTGATGTAATTAGAAGATACTGTGAAGATGAGATTGGATAACTAAATAGAAGCCAGGGTACCAAGAGGTTTAGGAAATGCTAACATCACTTGATAATTGAACTGGTGGATTAGATGAGATCATTACAAAGAGAATAAGGGAGGATAAAATGCTCCTCAGAGTTACTGACAGGGAAAAGGGAGAAGGTACAGTCTCAGATGACATGCTGAGAGTTACAGTGAACAGGAGAACCAGGGTATGCAAACAGAAGCTTTGAAGGAACGGTGATTGGAGGGAAGAAGGATGGAATGTGTTTGGTACAGGCAGCACCTGACTGAGTAGGCAGTGTGTGAGAGAGTTGGTGGTCATGATGTTGTGAGGCTAAAAATGCTTTGCACCCAATGAATGAATGCTTACATTCAGTTTAGCTAGTGCAAATGAATTCCCCGCCTGTTAAAAGGATTGTCAGAACTCTGTACTGTTAATCACAAGTTTAAGTACTTTTCTGAGTGTTGTTGAGGAGAAACTGGAAGTGGCCATATCGTCACTAGCAATAGCTAAGAAAGGTATGGTAGACAATAGTGTTCTTATTAATGCTTTGTGATATGTTGGGTATAGTTTTGGTTCTAGCCTGTAACAGCACTGTCACAATACTGGTCTAAATTCGTTTACCTTTTTGGCTGGTCACTATTACAGCCACTAATCTGTAGCAGTCTTTGTAGGTTCTGTAGTGTTTGATTATTCCCTGACTGGGATTAGCTGGGAGTAAATTCCTGTAGAAGCACTTTAATTGGAGTCTTGAGATTGCATTGTGTTGTGGGTTTTTTTTGTTTGTTTGGTTTTTACTGCTTTTTTAAGTCACAGAAGTTGTGTTTAATCAGTTTGGCTAATTATTGGTCTTTCTCCAATTTAAAATTCTAAAAAAACCCCCCTACATGTTAAAACATTGCATGGGATTTTGTATATCATTACATGTGACTGAATTTGATTTTGAGATAAATCAATGGACCTCTGTAGAAGGTGCAGGTTTATTTAAGAACTTTGCCAATAGTAGACATCTGTCAACATCATAAATTGTTTAATAAATTATATTGAGGGATTCTAAATTGGTTTTATTATTGAAAACAATCTTTTGTCTGATACGTATCAAATATCCATCCTCTCCTTTTTTGTTCTAGTTGTCATGGATGATGACGATGATGAATCCTGTCTCCTTGATCTTATTGGGTAAGTTTTCCTTAAGCAATTCTTTCAGAGAAGTTGGGAAAAAGAATTTTGCAAAATCACCTTCTAGAAGGTGATTCTATCTCAGTATTGTCTCAAGACTAGGTGACTTGCAAATGAAATGAGTAGCTATGCTTCACTTCCTGCACGTGGAGCTATGTGTATCACAAAGCCTTCAGTCCCGGTGTATGCTAGCTGACAGTTCGCTTGCTGGCATTCTCTTCAAGAGAAGCTAAGAAGTGAATGTGCATGGAAGTTGGATTCTATTCTCAGCTAGTGGTAATATCAGGTGAATGTTGAAGCGCGTTACTAGGGATGTTGTTACAAACTTCATTGCAAAGAATTATTTTTTTTAATTAAAATTTTTTTAATTAAAAAAAATAAAGATCTCAATTTTTTGAGTAGTGGAACTAGATAATTTGTTAACACTATGCTTGTATTTTAAAGGGGAAAGTAAAATTATTCTTAATTATAAATACTTAATTTCTACTAATAACGTGCATTTGCATAAAAATGTTAGAAAAATAGAATTGCTACACAGTACTGTTAAGTATTCAGAACAATCAAGAATTTATCAGTGTTTTGCTCAAAGATACTTGATTTTAATAAAATTGAGGCTATTAAAGGGTCTTACACACCACAACACCACCACCACCCCCCCGCCTAATTTCCTTAACAGATTTATTTGGAGGTTTATAATTCCATATGTGAGTCTCAAAAAATTATTAGGATAGCTGAAGTATGAGCAAGATTTTTGTAGATTGTATGTGTGACAAGTTACCTTCCTTTGGCTAGCATTCCTGTCAGTATTCAAGAACAGATAATATGCTATAGTGCATTTAAAACATGAGAAGAAAATTGAACATTTCATATGATACTTAGTTCAAACTCTGCCAGAAATTAGTATGATGTCAGTCTCATAGCAGCTACTACAAGATTGTTTCCGCTTCGTACAAGAATTTGTCTTAAATGTGATAAATAAATAGTCCTTTTACCTTGCTCATGCACTCAAAGCTTCCAGTGAAACTAGTAGGAGCTTTAACTGCAGAAGAAACAAAATATCACCACAGTGGCTACTGTAATTTGAGAGTTACTCTGTGGATGCTGTAGCAAAAGAGTGCCAGTACTGGCTCACAGTTATAGTCTGTGAAGTATACCATGTGAGATTGCGTCCATATGAAAACACATCCTGCTTGGAACATAGATGATAATTGACTGCATGGGACAATGAAGTGCTCTGTTGTGAGCATGAATCACGAGGATCCTGGTACAAGTTCATAGGTGGTCCAGAAAATGAAGTGCTCTCTGTACAGATGAGTGTGTGAAAAATTACAATGTTTTTCCTGCTGCTGGCAGCAATTACTGTCTTAAGCATCTAGAAGAATGGATGACAGCATTTTTTTTCCACCTCATTTTTGATTTCGGTAAGTGCATTCTAAAATTCCTTCGTTACTAAAGACAGTATTTAAGGTGATGAAGTGTTCTTCATTTTTAATTGCATTGTTCATGATTTAAAGCCAGTGAGTGTAATTAGTATTAAATGGTCTGTTATTTATCAATAAAACTCATAAGCGTGATAGAGCCCTGTATGAGATCATGAGTTCTGCTCTCCTTAATTTTTGAGATTTAGTGTACTCTATGATGAAAAAGACATTTTTGAAAATATATGTAACTACTTCTGTGTTGTAAGCATAATTGTACTATAAAGTCCCTGCCAAGTACCGTCTAACACGTCTTTTGCAAAGACATTAATGCAGTTTGTTTTTTAAGTGAAAAAAGAGGCATAGAGGTGTGTTTGTGCTTTTAGAAGAGTAGTTGTAAACCTGAAAGATCTTTAACTCGTTCCCTCTTTATTTTCTAGGATGATCAAGAGAGAAGGAGAGATGTTTTGCATGAATATGTTTTTATATGAGAATCTCCTGCTTCTCAAGAATGTTTTATTATTACATGTTAATCAATAAAGATGTTTTAAAATGAAAAAACTCCATGTCATCTTATTCTTCATACTAATGGACGTGTTGGGAAATGCTGTATAATTGTTGTATTAAAATAATCCCATTTAACACAACCTTGTAATGTTTTTTACTTGATCTATATGTGCAGTTACATTTATGTATTTTTGATTTGTTTGAATTTCCAACACTCATTCTATCGGACCACATTTTTAATCTGAGTTTTATTCAGTGATAGTGCTAAGTTAATGAAATACACTGAAATTGTATTTCATAATATTTAATCCGTTATTTCTGTGGTTGATTTCACTTAGAGAAGGCACTGTTTTTTCTCCCAGTGAAGGGACTATTACTCAAGCAAGAGTAAGTTTTTGTTAACTTATGTTAAGGGTGACAGAATACATGTTAAAGATTCAGGTTTGTCGACAGAGTATTTTTGTTAACTTATGCTAAGGGTGGCAGAAAATATGTTAAAAGATTCAGGTTTGTAAGTACCCTGTTGACTTAGACGCTAGCTAAACAGGCATTACAGTTCATCTCTGTAGAAAAGATGGTACCTGTTTTAGGTATGTTATTTGGTGGTAGTGTTTTCCTTAGGTTATGTACTATGTGCTTTTATAAAATGCTGTGTGTTGTAAGAGAATATAAGTAATACCCTCATAAAGGGAACTAAAGTAGAATGCAACTACAGTTTTGGAATGAACGTAATTTATTGCTTGAAATGTGTTGGTGCAATGACAACAAATACGATCAACGTCTGAAAATTGTGCTGATAGAGAAACACAGATCCTCAGATGGTATAAACTCTCAGCTTTGCATTGGAGTCAGTGGAATAAATGTGTTTTTACTATAAAGCTGATTTATATGAATAGAATATCTGGCTTAGTTAAATTAGCCTCATTAGTAGAAAGAGCTTCCTAAAAGTGGTAACCTTTTTTTTTTTTCCCCCCCCCACCCTTAAGGGACCCACAGGCGCTGAATTATTTTCTACATGGACCTAGTAGTAAATCTGTAAGTAGCATTCCTGTGTATTAGACATACATAAGTTTAATCGAGTGTATTATTTCTAAACATGATTTTTGTCCTTTACCAGAGCAATGAAGACTTGACTAATGCAGAATATTCTGTAGCCAACTCAAATTCAATTTTCGCCAACTCCAATGTAAGTGGTCAGGAGAGAAATTATATTTGTATTGAGATTGCATGCTTCTGTTACAGCTTTAGTTGGCTTTTGTAAAACTAAATGAAGTAGATGTGGGTTTTGACGTTTTTTGTATGAAAATTCTGAATGCTAACATAGAGCCATCTCATGCTGTTAATATTTTAAGTATTTTATTGGGTTTTCAGTGAGGAATTAATCGAAAGGTACTGACTGCACTGTTGGGCCGTGTTTTGTAAATATGTAAAACAGCTTGCTGAGCAGTGAAAATACTCTCCGGTGTAACTCTCTCCAGTAAACTGGACTTGTAATTTTAGTGATTGTAGATGTAGTAGTGCTCAAACGTGGACCTTCAAAGTGTGTCATTCATACATTTCCTCTGTATGTTAGGATGGGTTTTTTTCTTATTTCTAAGTAGAATCTGAGCTAGCAATTTTTTTACGTTAGTGAATGGGGTTTTTTTGTTCTTTAGACTGAATAGCTATCTTGGGATCTTTCCTTCCTGTAACTTCAGTGTTAGGGAAGTCACTTTAAATTCATTAGGTATTGCAAATAGTCCTCAGTATTCTTTCTTTGCCAGGAGTGTATTGCAGCCCTGGACCAAGTTTTACCCAATGAGGTTGTGGAATCCCCATCCTTGGAGGTAAAGCCAAGGCTGATCTGCTCTAGTGCTGGCAGTAGTCCTGCTTTGAGTAGAAGGTTGGATTAGATGGCTTCCAGACATCCCTTCTGATTCACGCTTCTTTGATTTCATTGGTGTGTTTTTTAAAAAAAACTAAATTCTTCATCCCACAATTCAGTTATTTGAAAACATAGACTAGGGTTTCCTTGGTAATTCCTCTTTCTGCTGTACTGTTGTCTTGACTCTGTCTGTTTGTCCCATGTTACTAACAGACATGTAGATATGCCTGTAGGTGTGTAGGGACCTTAAATAATTAGCATAAATAAATCCTGAAAAGTGTTTATCTGTGCATGGAGAATTAATGACTTTTCTGTAGCCACAGTAGTGTGATATGAAGTATTTGCCCTGTCCCTCCCCTTTCAATACCATTATTAAATATTGTGGAAGAAACATACGTTGAGTGACAGTTCTTTTTCCAGATAAGCTGGTTGAGCTAATGATGGAGGAGTGGGGTATGAACAGTAATAAGGTATGCCAAATTTTCAGCTAATTGGGAACAGTGGTTTCAGTGGTACCAGGCTAGCCATTGTCAGACAGCAGCTTCCTGTATGCGACATGGCAGAAGTGGGTTTGAGGACTCATCTTAAGAAAAATGAAGTTATGGGGGAAAAAAGGTGACATATGACATGAATTTGTCATAGCCTAGACTTCCTAGTTGTTCTTGTAGAGATTATTCTGATAAGCATGAATAGGTAGGCAGGAATCAGGGATGCATTTCTGGTGTATTTTCAGAAAGTGAGTTTTTGGAGTATTTTTGAGAGGGAGTGGGAGATTCTGGGCAAGGCGATATTGTTGCATAAGGAGTAGCAGTTGGGAGAAACAAACATATTTGGTGGAAGCCAGAAAGAGCTTTCTGGTATATGAGTTTGGGGGGGTAGGTAATCCAGAAGGCAGGTGATCAGAGAAGCAGGGATTTCTACTATGTATTCCTAGGATGACTTAACGTATTTTCATTCTCCAGCACTTGTTCCTCTCATGATCTGTTCTCATCCTTTTGTATCTTCCATTATGAAGATGCCATCTTCTCTTCCCTCCCTCCCTCGCATGAGCCCTGTGCTAAGTGAAGGATGACTTGATTACAAAGATAGATTTGTATAGCACATTGTGAAGGAACAAGTGGTATCTAAAATACAAATAAAAATAGATGGTTTCACATTCCCTGCTTATAATGTAAGGTACCTGAAAAGTTAAAGGCTTCTGAGTTTTTTGTCACTGAAATTTTTGCAGATACTGAAAGTTCTGTCTTTGTATGTATTCAGAATTGCTACCATGAAGTAGGATTGACTGTCTTGATGCCCATCTCATGCCTTTCAATGGCAGAGTTTACAAATTCAGTGGCAAGGGTTCAGTGCCCCAGCTGGTAAGCATGCTCAGCCAATACCAAACACAAAATTAAGTTCCTGCTGACTGAAGGATGAGAAGGCAGTGCCCACTCTTCCCCCCCTGTCCCTTCCCCTGAGTTGAGTGATTGCATACCACCTCTGCTGATTCCAGGTTGGTTTCCTTGGACGGTCATCAGTCTCTGTTACAACCCTCATGAGAGGGTTCCTCAGCCTGTTACCTGGGTTGTACTTGGTGGCTGCTTCCACATTCCTATTAGTATAGTAGAACAGCTTAAGAGAGCAGAATATTCATGGAGCTAGTGAGAATAAGGCTCTTGTTGGTAAGCAGATTTGTGAAGTTGCAGAGGCACTGATTTCTTGTCGAAGTTAGTACGGTGTTCTGTGTGGCTGTTCGGAATCTGGGCAGCAGTGATTCAGATGTTAACTTGGAAGGTCCCTGGTTCCAGTTTATGCATGTAAAATTGTTTTTGGATGTTAAACAGCCGTATGAGCAGGAAGTGTAACTTGGGATTCTTCATTCCAGTGGGAGAGTTTCGAGCTATTAATCTTGATTACATGTAATATTATTACTATTGCTGTTAGTATTGTTAGTACTAACTGGAATAGCATTAACTGGAGCCTTTTAAGTTACACAGTCATGAAAGATTTCAGATTGGTCATTGTCACTGGAGACAACTTACAGATGCAATAGGGAATTCTCTGCAAGAACCTGACAGTTATGAGTCCTAATAATGCCCTAGTTAGCGACTCCTTTCTGCTCTGAGAACCTGATTTATAATTTTAGGTGTTCATGAGATGCAGACATCAAGACATTTAAGTACTAGTTTAATTCCTTCTGTTAACATTAAATGTGAAGAAGTTTATTGTAGTTTCATAATCATATTTTGAAAATAGTTTACTGAATTTTAAGAACAACCTCTTAATATCTTAAAACATGACATTGAAGTTTCATAAACTACACAGGCTGATTCAGAAACAGGTTGGGGTAAAATTCTGAATAAATATGCTTAGGGAACTGAAGTTAGGGTGGGAACATTACTGCATGTGATAATTACTACTTGCAGCATATTCACGCTGTTTATATGAGGTGAAAACAAGCTTCTATGACCTTTAAGGAGTGAAGGCTCAGATTATGAAGGTGACTGATAATGTCACACCCACATTTTGCATTTATCCTGACCTAAAAAGAAACTGAATGTTATCTTTGAATAATTGAGATACGATTTCACAATTTAGAAAGGTGTACTCTGTCTAACTCAAAACTATTGCAAGCATTATTACATGTTTAAATTCATCATTCCATGTGTAGAAACCTAATACTTTTGTTGTCTAGAGTTTCTGGACATAGTTTTGTTTAGACCGGAGTAAAGTAGGTTCTGATATTCCTTATCACAGGATTTATGGGTGTAGATTTGAAGGATTTTTTCATTCAAGGTGCCACTTAATATTTCCTTCAGTTTCAATGTTTATAGTTCTCTATAATCTTTTACTGGCAAAGTCTGTAGCACTATTTTTCTTACTGCTTTTTTCTGAAATTTTTCTAAACAAAGAATTGGTGTAATTCATTAACTTTATGAAATGGTCATGAGTTTGCACTGTGTGACTATAGAAATACTGGTAGGATTTTGGAGATGGATCTCATTTGATAGAAGAAGTCAGTGAAAGAGCCACTGCTGAAACCTTGCCCCAAATTGAGTTACAGTGGAGGTCTTTTCACTCCTCCTTTCTTTTATCCTTTTGTCCGTACAGTGCTCAGCTTGAGGAAGGGAAAACAGTACTTAAAGAGCATGTCACATCCTCTTGAAGCAGTGTGGCTGTAGAGCTGAGTGCTGTGGAATTGGGAGATTTGAGAATTGAAAGGAGAGTAGCGTCTCCAGCAGTCTGTTGTGAGGGCGTGAGTGGGATCTAAGTGACTCACGTGTTTATGCTGGCCCACTGTATGGGGTGAACGTCACCTTACATAAATACTATGCAAGGAATATAATTTTGTAAAGAAAGTTTGCTTGCATGAGGAAAAGCTTAATGAAGAAACAAGGTAGAGCTTGGAATTTCTGAAAATGATTTATTTCTTGTTTTGCATTTCAGAACACTGATCCTAAGTCGTCTGTAAAAGGTGTAAGTGGTCAGCTTGGAGAGGGGCCTAGTGATGGACTGCAGCTGTCCAGTAGCCTTCAGTTTCTTGAAGATGAACTTGTATCTTCTCCTTTACCTGATCTTACTGAGGATCAGCCTTTTGATATTCTTCAGAAATCCTTGCAGGAGGCCAATATTACTGAACAGACTTTGGCAGAAGAGGCATATTTGGATGCCAGTGTAGGTTCCAGCCAACAGTTTGCACAAGCTCAGCTTCATCCTTCTTCATCAGCATCCTTTACTCAGGCTTCTAATGTTTCTAATTACTCAGGTCAGACGTTGCAACCTATAGGAGTTACTCAAGTGGTACAGCAACCTGTTGGAGCATCTTTTGCAAGCAATACAGTCGGTGTACAACATGGCTTTATGCAACATGTCGGAATTAGTGTTCCCAGCCAGCATTTGTCTAACAGCAGCCAGATTAGTGGTTCTGGGCAGATACAGCTAATTGGTTCATTTAGTAATCAACCTTCCATGATGACCATTAATAACCTTGATGGATCTCAGATTATACTGAAAGGCAATGGTCAACAAACACCTGCAAACATGAGTAGTGGCCTCTTGGTTCATAGACAAACTCCAAATGGTAACTCACTGTTTGGTAACGCAAATTCAAGTCCAGTAGCACAACCTGTAACCGTTCCATTTAACAGCACAAATTTTCAAACGTCATTGCCTGTCCATAATATCATCATTCAAAGGGGTTTGGCACCAAACTCTAACAAAGTACCCATTAATATCCAACCAAAGCCTATACAGATGGGTCAGCAGACTGCTTACAATGTGAATAACTTGGGAATACAGCAACACCACGTACAGCAAGGGATTCCGTTTGCTTCTGCAAACTCACCTCAGAGTTCAGTAGTTGGTCCTCATATGTCTGTTAATATTGTTAATCAACAAAATACAAGAAAATCAGTTACACCTCAGACAGTTAGCAATGCTGGAGGTAGTATTGTTATCCATTCTCCTATGGGACAGCCTCATGCACCTCAAAACCAGTTTCTCATACCTACAAGTTTGTCTGTTAATTCTAATTCAGTTCACCATGTCCAGGCCATAAATGGGCAACTTCTTCAGACTCAGCCTTCCCAGCTGGTTCCTAGCCAAGTGTCTGCTGAGCATGTAATGCTCAACAGGAATTCTACAAACATGCTAAGAGCCAACCAGTCGTATTCAGGACAGATGCTGAATAATCAGAACACAGCTGTTCAGCTTGTTTCTGGCCAGACATTCACAGCTCCTGGAAACCAAGTTATAGTAAATCATGGAACTTCACAAATTGTTGGTGGACAGGTGCCACTGCAGCAGGCATCACCAACGGTGTTGCATTTGTCACCCAGTCAAGCTAATGTTTCTCAAGGTAGATCGAGTTTTACTACGATGTCACCTGGGCAGTCTACAGTCTCAAATATGTCAGCTTCTAATCGATTTGCTGTTCCAAGTTCTTCTGGTTCAGTACATCCTAGCTTGGGACCATCAGTTCAGTCTGTTGCATCAGGAGGAAACTTTACTGGAGATCAGCTCCCACAGAACAGAACTCAAGTTCCCGTCAGTGCATCGCATCGTCTTCCAGCGTCCTCTTCCAAATCTGTCAGCACCTTTAGTCACACGTCAATTGGAGTAACACAACAACAGTTTGCCTTTAGTCAGGTATGAAAGCTGCTTGAGAACGTAGCTAAAGAAATGCTTCTAAGCTGTGCTAAAATCTGGTTAACAAAGTATTAAAGTTGGTGTTAAAACAGAGAACATTAATTGTGCTAGTTTGTATTGTTCTGAATACTGTGGAACTGCTGAAAATTACTGTAACCTGGATACATAATTTTACTTGGTATTTGCTAAAGTCTATCACCAGGTGAATAAGTCTGTCACTTTCATTAATTCAGAAGATTTTGTTGGTGATTTATAGTAATATTTTTAGAACTGCTTAGCACTGATCTACTTCTGCTCCCATTTAAAGGAATGGACACAACTACGAGCTCTGCTGAAAATCTTCGCATAGAGCTAGATGTAAAGGCTTGGGTACATTCTTAGAACTTACAAGCCTTTTGACCTCACTAGAAACTATGCATGTGTTTTCAAGGTTTGACCTATTCAAATTAGAGATGAAAAGGTCTCTTAGTTTTCTTTTTGTTATTTACCATACAAAATTAATCTCTTAAAACGTAACGGTTTTGGCATTTTGCCCACTGTAGTTTGGTGTGTCGGGAGCAAGTAGAAGTTTTCAAATTTGAAGCAAAGACAAGGCAAGAGGTGTTTCTTAGAATCCTTAAAAGGAATTACCTTCTAAAGCAGTTTATAAAAGCGTAACATTTAAAAAATATTTTCTCTAAGAAGAGGTCTACTTAGTAATAATTAAAAAAATTCCTGAATTTACTTTTAAGGTGAGAACTGGTCTTTTGTTGTCCAGTTGATGCAGCTGCAGTATATATTCAAGTCAAGTTTGCCTGTTTTCATAAGTGAACTTCCAAACTCTGCCAATATTTAACTCAGTGACTTGTCCCACAATTAGCAACAATATTGTTATTCCACTTGTATCCTTTTTTTGCGTTTGGTTTTTTTTGCCTTGATCATTATAAAATACTGATAATAACTGTCTCAGAATACATTTGCACTAATTATCTTGGATCTTTCTCTTCTCTCAAAGGTCTAATTTTTTTTTTTTTTTTCACAAAACCAAAATGGGCAATGAAATAATGTGTTGTAGAAAATTATGTGTATTTAGAAAACAAGGGTGAATGTGTTGTAGACCACATTTTTAGTCTTTGCTAAAACTGCTAGCGCAGGTTGTAACATTTTGTTTGCAGATGAGTAATTTGAGGCCTGCCTGACTTTCTCTACATGTGACTACATTTTCCTATTTGTAGGTTATGTGCTGGGTCAGTGAATTTCAGCAGTTATAAAAGCATAATATTTCTTACTGCTGTAAAAGATCATTTTCATTTTGTGCAGTAATTTCAGAGCTGAAAATGGGAACTACAGAGAACAAATTCTACTGTTTATCAGAATCTCTTTAGTTTGTTTGTACTTGCTTTTTAAATATTGTACTGTATTGTAAACCATGTATCATTTAGTCGCTGAACACTGGGCAGTTTGTTCCACTGTGTATTTTTTTTCTTGTGGAGACAGCTTATTTAGTCATCATGCAGTTTTGAGACTTTTAAAAGCTGAGCTTTCGGAGGGCCACTTGTGGTGGTAAATCATGGATCTTCTAGAATATAACTGGTCTGTATTTGTTAGTGTAATTTCTATTCCTCTCTGGTTTACTTTATAAAATTCTTGAACTTAGGAGGAATTGAGATGTCTAAAATATCACTGCTTGTGAGTTTGAGGTTGAAAATGGATGCGTAGAGCTGAATATAATTGCTTTTTTTGCCTTTTTCCTCTGTTTGTTAAAGCTTTCAGTAAATATTTGACTTTTTTTTTTTTTTTTTAAATGTATGTGACACAGAAAAAAGCTATGAGCCAGACATCACCAGTTTCTGCATCGAAGACACAGGATAATTTGAGACAGCCTCAGCTAACAAGTCTTCTGAGCAACACACTATCAGGTCAACTAAGGTCTTTTTAAAATAATTTCTTAATTTTCTTCAGCAACAGAAATTGATTCTTCTTTGATGTATCAGACTTGCATTGATGGCTCATGCTGATAGGGTCCTAGAGGTTATCAGAATTTTATTTCTAGAAGAACACAAACTAAATTTTTCAGTATTGAATGTGTGCTTTTATTTTTCCCATCCATGGCACTTCACTTTGTAGAATGAAAAGTTGGATCTCCACAATAAGCGATTATTTCTCCCCTCTGTAAAATCCAAAATTCTACCTTCTTTCATTTTTCTTACTTTTTTTTCAGCTTAGAAAAATAGAAATAAGTCGTTTTCAAAATAGGGACATCTGCTAAAAATTCTGTGAAACTTCTAGACCCTCTCTTGTTATGGCTGCTTCAAATACAGAGGAAAGAAAAATAGCAATTACAAGGTTATGTGCAGGCTGTCATCACTCGATTTGGTTTTCAATGTGTCACTTTCAGTTAGAATAGTTAATGCATTGTTCATAGCAAAATACTGGGCTTTTCAAGCAGCACCATGCTACTAAAAGAACAAAACCAATATATTAAAAAACAGAAAAATAGAGTAACCTTTATGTTCTCTTTGTACACAAGTAACTCTTTTGAATAAGGTCTCATAATCTACCTGCCTTTCCCCGCCCCCCCCCGTGTACTGTTATGTGCAAACTCTCCAGGCAATTTTCTGCAATCAGCACAGTATGGGTTTTTTTTGGGGGGGAAGGGAATGTAAATTCTTATTTGTGTTGGTTGTAATGTAGCATAGCTGATGAGATGCTGTTCAAATTCCTGAGCAAGGCAACTAGAGGAAGTCTCACCCTCTAGAAAATCTAGGAAAAAAAAATTGTGATGCCTGCTATCTAAATACTTTCAGGAGCTCTAGAAAAATTGGGTTTCTGTGCTTGAGGGAGGGTTAATATTGAAAAGCTTGATAAAATGTACTGTATGATTTTCAGTAGATTGTTGGGACATTATGCTTACGGTACTTGAATTTCTTCTTGCATTGCAGTACTATGGTAGGAGATGATTTATATCTGAAGATTTTTGTAGTTTATGGCACAAAATGTCAGTCCTGTTTCATTTTTATGACCCAGTTCCTCCACAGGGTAGTTGTACTAATACTTTTTAGCATGTATCTTTCTCCTAAAAGCTAAAAACTCAAGTAAAATGATCAGGATAGGTACACAAAATTATTCTGTTCTTACTTAGGATGACAGAGTCTTCTCAATATATATTTTTATAGGACAGGACTCTGGAGGAAAAATCATACAGCAGTCTCTAGGAACCGCACAGCCACAAGAAAAAGTAATAGGATCATCATCAGTTCAACAGAATATACAGGTAAAGAATACTTCTATTTATGTTTCCCTTTCCCTTAGAATTTTAGTAGTTAGGGGTGTTTCAACTCCATATTGATAATCTAGGAGTCCTTGCAGATCTTTTTAGAATATATTAAGTCACTCAAGCTTGTCAAATTCTACCTTGACATAATAAACGTTGAGTATTTTGCAGATTGATATTCTGAATACTGTTTTGAGATTTCATTCAGTAAGTGGAGTCTGACTGTACTGTCCCCTGAAGATAATTTCATATGACACAGCAGTTCTTCATTGTGTTGGACATAAGTTGGACCTACTGTTGTCATTACTTCCAAGCTCAGCTATTCTCTAGCTGATTGGGAGGGGGTGGTTTGTGAGAAGTAGCAGAAAAAAAACCATTCTGGTCTTTGCGTGTTTTAGTCTTTACTGCGTTGTCTTCTTTCCCCGGTGTCTTTTTTTTTTCCTTTTCTTTTTTTTAACCACCAAAAGTTCTCCTATATATGGCAACCATGTACAGAAATTTAATGCTGTGTCCAGGGTTTTGGGGCTGGAAGGGGGAGGCCAGCTTTTTTGGAGGGGGAACACAAGAACTTCTGGAGGGAGGACACAGTTGTTACATCCATGGACTGAATAGCTGAGGGCAAGAAGAGAGGGTCTGAAGTAGCCTTGAAAGTGTGGGCTTCGTTGTGGATGGAACTACACAATCACAGAAGAAAAGGAAGGATCTGATGTAGAATTTTTGTTCCTTGCTGTAAATGTATTTGTCAGTGTAGTATGACATGAATGTTTTTCCCTGTCTTACTGATGTACAAGTAGAGCAGAAGATGCTCACAGTAGTGCTCAAGTATGAGTTCAGCCTGGTTTTGTAATTGTTGGTCAGATATTCATTCTGTGGTGATAAATACTCTATGCTCTGAAGCTAGAGGCTTTTTGGTCAGCAAGTACCATTACAGTGTGCCTGGTTCATGCTCCTCCTACTTTGCTAAGAAGGATGTTCTGTACCACATGCTTTTTTTGTTCCTTGTAACCATGTTGTAGTTCAAAAGAGCTTTCATGCTATCTTTTTTCAAATCATAAGTAACTGTTGCTTTGTAGCCAATTTCATTAGAAAGACTAGTTGACCGAAAAAACCTGACAACTTTGTATTAAACAAAGACTCTTTGATCCAGAATGGCTTCTTTGGGAGAATACTTGCACTGCAGTAATGCCTCTTGTACAGTAGGAACGTGAGCCTTTACTACCTCACCTTTACGCAACCTTAGCCTGCTTTTCTGACAGATACTCTAATCCGTCAAATATCAGGCAAGATGACATCAGCTGAGAAATGCAGAGACAGTTCTTGAGAGCAGATTTCTTTGGAAAAGTTTTTAGTTGTACATTTTCTTCTTTTCACCTACTAAATTTGATAACCAACCTTTTTCCTAGCGAAGCATGTATATGCACTACAGTGGAATTTGCCTACAAACAACATTTCAGACCTTTGGCTTATGTAAGGGAAGTCACTTCCTAGTTCATTGATACAGTGCCCTGTGAAAATAGGAGATAGTTGAAAGTGTTTATACTTACGTGGTGGTTACACTTAGTATTGGTGATATACTTAATTGGCAGAAATAAATGCTGAAACTTAGGCTTTGCACAGGAGGGGATATATTGTAATTTGTCTTTTATTTTGAACTTAGGTGGATGGTCATTTAGTTGGACAGAAAAGGCCTGCTGCTAAACAGTTAACTAAAGGAGCTTTGTAAGTCGTTATTCTTTTGTAATTTTGTTGCAGATATTTCCTCTAACCTTCATTTCTTTTCAGTTTTTGTCAATGCATTAACTTCTCTTAGAGTATGTGTTAATTATATATCATTAATTTTTTGTTGTAGTATTCTACAGCAGTTACAGAAGGACCAAGTGCACGCTGTGACACCAGATAAAACTCGGTTCAGATCATTAAATGATGCAGTTCAGAGACTCCTTTCGTACCATGTGTGCCAGGGATCACTGCCAACAGAGGAAGACTTAAGAAAAGGTAATTTTCTTTTTAAAAATTGGCAATACATTTGTAATGAATGTATTGAGAGAATTCTTTATGTAAGTTAGAGTAATAAGAAAGGGAACATTTTTAAATTTGTGCAAGTTACTGAACCTTCTGGTTACTGAAGAACAGTATTTGAAAGTATACTCTTTGTCTTTCTAGTGGACAGTGAATTTGAATCTGTAGCTACACAGCTTCTGAAGAGGACACAGGCTATGCTGAACAAATACAGATGTTTGCTTATAGAAGATGCAATGGTAAGTTGTATAACCCAGGTACATTTTGTGTTTATAGGATGTGATTCAGTTTGTTAAAATAAAAATACATCTACAGGAAGGTGAGAGCTAGCATTACAATTAATTCTGTTAATACTATTTATTGCCTTATGAAGGTGATATATATATATATGAAGGTTTTAGAGATACATATATGTAGCCAGTGTACTTGTTACTGCACAATCAGTCTCAGTGGCCACCCTGCATTTTTAAGTGTATGCACACATGTGAAAATCAGTGAAATAGGTTGAATTTGTGTTTCACATATCACCCAAGTAAGGGTGCCGTTATATATAAATTCCATAGACATTTAAGACACATGAACTTCCATGTTCTGAATATACTTTGCTCTTGCCTGAACAGACTGTGATAGGTAGGTGATTTCTATATATTCTGTGGGTGACAGAGCTTGAAAGAATGTTGAAAAGCTCCATTCAGAGGCCTCTGGCCATATTATAATTGGAGCTAAATCATATTACAATTTAGGAAATCATTACTTCTTAGAAGCTAGGTGAAGCCTCACATTTTCATCAGAAATGCTTCTGATTTAAGTGCTTTCACAATCCCAGGTGTCAGGTAAAAAGAAAACTGACAGTTACTTTGAGAATGTGTTTTACAAGGATCAGGAAATGTCGTTGTGGCTTCAGATATGCTAGATTTCAAGCCTGGAAAAGTTTAGAATTTAAGTATAACAGACATTTAAATAGCTCTGCTTTAGAGACAGGAATATGTAATATAAGTGTTAGAATTAGTATGGTTTTGGAATCTAGTGGTCCCATTAAAAAAGATACTAACCATCAAATATTTGCAAGTAATTTCAGGCACAAAGTGGGGATGGAGGTTAAAATCTGTTCTTTTAGCATCTGGTATGTTGTATGGTAAATCCCATTTGGACATTTTCAAGATGTTATTCAGATTTGGAGCTAGTTGTCTGTGTTGTGACTTAGTAGCCAGTGGACTTTCTTCTGTGATGAATGGATCCACCTGGCTTGAAGGCATCGTCAGAAAAATGCAACTTGGCACCAACTAGTCAGAAGGATAGGAGACAAATGCAGGGAAGAAACAAAATGACAGGGTGGTCCTGTTGCAAGATTTTTGCTGTTTTTCTCTTTTAGAGAGAAAGCTACTGTATGATGTAAAAAATAGCGCTGTACAGTGGTAAACGTACTCAGTCCTGAAAAGGTACATTTCTTATAATTGGAATAGTAATTCCTTGTTTTAAAAATCTTCAACAAATAAAATGTACCATAAAATGTGAATTATATTTTATGGTTGAGTTTCAGTAGTGGTTGGGCTCACAGTCAAGATTGTTGAAGATTCTGTGGAATTGTGAACATTCTCCACACGTATCTAATGAATGACATTCTTCTTCTCTGAAGAGTAACTAAGCTATAAATGTTTTGATTTGGTATCAACGTATGAGTGACTCTAGAGAATGATTGGTTTTGTTCCTTTTCCTGCAGCGGATAAATCCCTCTGCAGAAATGGTTATGATTGATAGGATGTTTAACCAGGAAGAAAGGGCATCTCTGACTCGGGATAAGCGTCTTGCACTAGTGGATCCTGGTAAGTAATGGCTAACTTCTGAATCTCACAAAAGCAGCAGAAGTATGGAGTGTTTAAAAATAGTTATGGCCACAGTGAGGCACTGATTGCTAGGGATTCCAGTAATCGAAATACTGAATAAGCAGTTGCAAGTTAAATTTTAATAACTCCCAAATTCAACAATCTGGAGACACTGTAAGGTTGAAGGCAGTTATTTTGGGAAAAAACATGTTTGACCTGTTCGGCAGAGAAATTTTTCTGAGTTTCTGTTGACAATAGTCATGACTCCTGCATGGTCTCAGTTCTAGTAGGGAAGAATCTGAGAGTTTGCTGGCGGTCAGAAAGAACACAGCTGTGTGAAGCATGAATACTCTTGTTCATCTTAAAGAAGTGTTGCTTTTGCAATGTCATGGCCACTTAAATGGCAGCATTTTTAACCAGACTGTTGTTGAATGTAGCAACTAGAAGCACATTATTTGTGTAAGATAACAGTAACTATTTGTTTAAATGTTCTGCATATTCCGCATACTTTAAAAGATATTCAGAGGATGTACAGAAGAAGGTATTAGTCTTCCAGATACCATATTTGCATATTTAGAATGCTAGGAGGTGCCCTTAGTCTGGTTTTACAGTGCACATACATGCATAGTATGCTGATTAATTTGGTGACATTCTCCTACACTGGATGCAGCAGAACACTTAAGCATATGTATATCTCTTTAAGACATGTATCTGTAGGCTGTGGATGTTATTTGAATTTTAATACTTGGAAACTACACTAGGGTGTCTGTTATTTTGGTGTATAGGTAATTCAAGTAAAATGTTGTTACTATTTTTTAGATGGTTATCAGGCCGATTTTTGTTGTTCTGCCAAACAATTTGATAAAATAGCTGAAGAAGCACAGTCCAGCAAAAGTGACCATCAGTCTAGCAAAACATTACCTTCTCGAAGTCAGACTACCAAAACCCAAGCCAGAGACCGACCAAAATCCAGCTCAGCAGAGTCCACAAATCACAGTAAACTTCCTCTAGTGCCTAACAACATTCTGACACCACAACAAGGAACTTCTACTAAAAAATCTGAGAGCCTCAGTAAAGCTTTAAAGTTTGAAAAAGCTAATTGTTCTTCTGAGAGCCAATATGCGTCCCTTTCTGAAGAAAAGATGGCTGGGAAAGATCTTGCCAAGTCTACTGAGAATTCTTCGAGTTCTGAAGACTTGTCAAAAACCGTGTCAAGAGGCGGTCATGGAACACACAATAAAATATCAAGGAACACAGTTCAATCTTTCTCAAAGGTAACGTGTAATAATTCCCTCCAAGACAAAACTCTGAGGAGCTCTCCAAAGAATGAGGTTTTACATCCTGATAACAGGAAAGGCTCTGGTGAACCCCAGCAAGACTTACTGCTCAGTAAGAGTTTAGAAACTACATTTAAAAACATCTTGGAACTTAAAAAAGCTGGGAGACAGCCACAAAACGAGGCGACAAGTAGTGGCTCGGTTGAGTTAGAGTTTCCTAATTTTTCACCTATTGCTTCACAGGAAAACTGCCTGGAAAAATTTATTCCAGACCACAGTGAAGGTGTTGTAGAAACTGACTCTATTTTAGAAGCAGCTGTAAATAGTATCTTAGAGTGTTAATAGTTACAGTACCATGGACAAGTTATGTTTCTCTTAGCAGAAGCAAATGTGAATGACACCACAAGTACAGCCTGACATGCATTTAAGGTTAACCTTTCTAAACTAGATTCTGTTCTGTGTTTGAAAGCAATACTCATTGTGGTTACAGTGAGATACCCAAGTAAAGTTAATCCTTGTTAGAATGCAGTCTGTTAGGGCCTTACTATTTGAAGTATTACTATGATAGTGCTTTTGATAATTGCGCAGTACTGCAACATAAGAAGGTTGCAGGTCGTTAGGCCCTATGTAATACGGTAATATACTGACAATCACAGTCATTTGAAAGGATATATTTATTAAGAAAATGTTTTTAAAAAGTGATGGAAGCAACAATTCTCCCTTGCCCTTCTCTTCCACAAATCATGAAGTTTTTAGTTTTTCTGGAAAACCCACTGTACCTCTATTCAGAAGTGATTATTTGCTTTGTTAATGAATCTGTGTTCTAGGATTCTTAAGTTGGAAGGATATCATCAGTGTGTTTACAAGACTTCATAATTTAAACTTAAAGTGCTTTTCTATTGCTTTCTGAGCAGAAACTAGTACTTGATGATATATTTGTAGTGGGTAACTTTAGTCTGTGGGATGATATTATATGATCTTAGTCACAGTGGCATGATATGAAGTAATAAATGCTTGACTAAGGAAGGTAGAATGGAAGCCAGTAAATGGCAAAGTGTACAGGATGAGGCCATGATAGAGCCATGAATTTATATATATAATACATATATATGTTAACTCTTGAGGAAAAGATTTTGCATTTTATAATTGGATGTAGTCAGCCTTGAGTCTTTCTGAAGTGGTATAAATGTTTTTTTTTTTCTATTTGTTGTTTGTTTTTTTTAGACCAAGTGTCAAAAGCACTTTTATTTGAAAACTGTTATGATATTTGTAGCTTATATTTTAAGAAGACATTAGCCTTACTCTGATGAAATTTAAAGGCCAGTGTTTATTTTTGATTTTTTGCTTTTTGCTATCAGAGAATGTTAAATCATCCACTGTAGCAGTCATAATTATCAAGATATGTACAGACCAAAGTCAATCAGCAATCCCATTGTTTAAACATATCAAAAAGTGTGTAATTATTAATTCATATTGTAGAGCCAAGTGAAACCATTGCATGGTTTGTATTTGGCTTGCTGTCATGTTGTTAAGATAGAATCTTATTATTTTATTTATTTATTTTAATCTATGACATCTTTTTTTTTTTTTTTTTTCTCT